>CM068581.1:6151429-6751429 GCA_035048485.1 Pteria penguin
CATCTCTTTAACTCAAAATACGACAGCATTACGTCTTTACAATATGTATTAAAACAATATTTATATCATGATAAAACATAGTTCAACTCTTTTGTATGAAGAATTACGATTTTTTTTGGCCTTCGTTTTTATAAACAGGTTGGGCACATCCCTCTAAAAAGAGACATTCCTTGTTTAGAGAGACATTTTGCCGGCATTAAAAATGTCTCTCTAAAGAGGGATGTTTTCGACCTTAATGCCTGAGTTCCCAAGAACTGAAAAATCAAAATTTATAATTTTTACATGAAAATTAAAATCGCACATCTACAGTACATACTGAACAATGTTTGTAAAAGACGTTGACCTGTAGGATGTACCATTTTCAAGTTTGATGATGTAAAACTTCTGCAGCTATAAACACAAAAATGGTTGATAGAAATTCCAAATATTCTTTACAATATTGCATAGAACATTGTAAAGATGTGCGCTGTTAGTTTTCAAATCAAAATTCCAAAATTTAGATTTGTGATATGAAGGAACTCATGCATTAAGCTGGAAAAATCCCTCTTTAGAGAGACAATTTTTTAAATGCTAATGAAGTATCCCTCTAAATGTGGAATATCTCTCTTTCGAGGGATGTGCCCAACCTGATAAACACTTAAAATTTTCATGTTTTTATAAAACCTATGATTTCCACATAAACAAAAATTGTATTTTTATGACGGTAATTGTTTGGAGCATGCGCACAACTTAAGGTTCAGGGTCCGGCGCCATAAACTGAGAATATATTTAAGTCAAAATTTCATATTCTTCTGTTCATTAATGAATTAACAACTGGGATTTGGATTTTATTTAGTTTTATTCCATTGATAGATAAAATTAAACCATTCTGCATGAGAATTTTGACAATGGAATAAATTAAAATGAAATATCATTCTCAGTTTATGGCGCCGGACCCAGATTTTATTTTCTTTAATTAAAGCTCTGGGGTGTAACTATATTTTGCCCTTATTTTTTTTTTTTATTTATAATTACATTTTTGTTTGTGTGCTTTGTTTATGTTCACATACCACATGAATTTCTTTTATATAGAGGGATAGAGGTATATAAAGATACATTGGCAGGTGGTATACCCTGTATATAAAGATACACTGGCAGATCGTATACCCGTTTATAAAGATACACTGGGAGGTCGTATACCCCGTATATAATAATACACTGGCAGGTGGTATACCCCGTATATAAAGATACACTGGCAGGTCGTATACCCCGTATATAAAGATACACTGGCAGGTGGTATACCCCGTATATAAAGATACACTGGCAGATCGTATACCCGTTTATAAAGATACACTGGGAGGTCGTATACCCCGTATATAATAATACACTGGCAGGTGGTATACCCCGTATATAAAGATACACTGGCAGGTCGTATACCCCGTATATAAAGATACACTGGCAGGTGGTATACCCCGTATATAAAGATACGCTGGCAGGTGGTATGCCCCGTATATAAAGATACACAAGCAGGTCGTATGCCCCGTATATAAAGATACGCTGGCAGGTCGTATACCCCGTATATAAAGATACACTGGTCACTGGCAGATCGTATACCCGTTTATAAAGATAGACTGGGAGGTCGTATACCCCGTATATAATAATACACTGGCAGGTGGTATACCCCGTATATAAAGATACACTGGCAGGTCGTATACCCCGTATCTAAAGATACACTGGCAGGTGGCATACCCCGTATGTAAAGATACACTGGCAGGTGGTATACCCTGTATATAAAGATACACTGGCAGGTCGTATGCCCCGTATATAAAGATACGCTGGCAGGTGGTATACCCCGTATATAAAGATACACTGGCAGGTGGTATACGCTGTATATAAAGATACACTGGCAGGTCGTATGCCCCGTATATAAAGATACACTGGCAGGTCGTATGCCAGGTATATAATGATACACTGGCAGGTCGTATGCCAAGTATATAAAGATACACTGGTCACTGGCTGGTCGTATACCCCGTTTGTAAAGATACACTGTGAGGTCGTATACCCCGTATATAAAGATACACTGGCAGGTGGTATACCCTGTATATAAAGATACACTGGTCACTGGCTGGTCGTATACCCCGTTTATAAAGATACACTGGCAGGTCGTATGCCCCGTATATAAAGATACACTGGCAGGTGGTATAACTCGTATATAAAGATACTTTGGCGGGTCGTATACCCCGTATATAAAGATACTCTGGCAGGTCGTATGCCCCGTATATAAGGATACACTGGTAGGTGACTGGTAGTATGCCCCGTATATAAAGATACACTGGCAGGTGGTATACCCTGTATATAATGATACACTGGCAGGTGGTAAACCCCATATATAAAGATACACTGGCAGGTCGTATGCCCCGTATATAAGGATACACTGACAGGTGACTGGTAGTATACCCCGTATATAAAGATACACTGGCAGGTGGTGTACCCTGTATATAATGATACACTGGCAGGTGGTATACCCCGTATATAAAGATACTTTGGCGGGTCGTATGCCAGGTATATAAAGATACACTGGCAGGTCGTATGCCCCGTATATAAAGATACACTGGCAGGTCGTATGCCCCGTATATAAAGATACTTTGGCGGGTCGTATGCCTCGTATATAAAGATGCACTGGCAGGTCGTATGTCCCGTTTATAAAGATACTCTGGCAGGTCGTATATCCCGTATTTAAAGATACACTGGCAGGTCGTATGCCAGGTATATAAAGATACACTGGCAGGTCGTACGTCCCGTATATAAAGATACACTGGCAGGTCGTATGCCCCGTATATAAAGATACTTTGGCGGGTCGTATGCCTCGTATATAAAGATGCACTGGCAGGTCGTATGTCCCGTTTATAAAGATACTCTGGCAGGTCGTATATCCCGTATTTAAAGATACACTGGCAGGTCGTATGCCAGGTATATAAAGATACATTGGCAGGTCGTATGTCCCGTATATAAAGATACACTGGCAGGTCGTATGCCCCGTATATAAAGATACACTGTGAGGTCGTATGCCCCGTATATAAAGATACTCTGGCAGGTCGTATGCCAGGTATATAAAGATAAACTGGCATGTCGTACGCCCCGTATATAAAGATACACAGGCAGGTCGTATGCGCCTCATATACAGAGATACTCTGGCAGGTCGTATGCCAGGATATATAAAGATACTCTGGCAGGTCGTATGCCCCGTATATAAAGATAGTCTGGCAGGTCGTATGCCACGTATATAATGATAAACTGGCAGGTCGTATGCCCCGTATATACATGTAAAGATACACTGGCAGGTCGTATGCCCCGTATATAAAGATACACTGGCAGGTCGTATGCCCCGTATATAAGGATACACTGGCAGGTGACTGGTAGTATGCCAGGTATATAATGATACACTGGCAGGTGGTATACTCTGTATATAATGATACACTGGCAGGTCGTATGCCCCGTATATAAAGGTACTTGGGCGGGTCGTATGCTAGGTATATAAAGATACACCGGCAGGTCGTATGACCCGTATATAAAGATACTCTGGCAGGTCGTATGTCCCGTTTATAAAGATTTTCTGGCAGGTCGTATGCCCCGTATATAAGGATACACTGGCAGGTGGTATACTCTGTATATAATGATACACTGGCAGGTGGTATACCCTATATATAATGATACACTGGCAGGTGGTATACTCTGTAAATAATGATACACTGGCAGGTGGTATAGTCTGTATATAATGATACACTGGCAGGTCGTATGCTAGGTATATAAAGATACACTGGCAGGTCGTATGCTAGGTATATAAAGATACACTGGCAGGTCGTATGCCCCGTATATAAAGATACTCTGGCAGGTCGTATGTCCCGTTTATAAAGATTTTCTGGCAGGTCGTATATCCCGTATGTAAAGATACACTGGCAGGTCGTATGCCAGGTATATAAAGATACACTGGCAGGTCGTACGTCCCGTATATAAAGATACACTGGCAGGTCGTATGCCCCCATATATAAAGATACACTGGCAGGTCGTATGCCCCGTATATAAAGATACTCTGGCAGGTCGTATGCCAGGTATATAAAGATAAACTGGCATGTCGTACGCCCCGTATATAAAGATACACAGGCAGGTCGTATGCCCCTTATATATAGAGATACTCTGGCAGGTCGTATGCCAGGATATATAAAAATAAACTGGCAGGTCGTATGCCCCGTATATAAAGATACACTGGCAGGTCGTATGCCCCCTATATAAAGATACTTTGGCAGGTCGTATGCCAGGTATATAATGATAAACTGGCAGGTCGTATGCCCCGTATATAAAGATACTTTGGCAGGTCGTATGCCAGGTATATAATGATAAACTGGCAGGTCGTATGTCCCGTATATAAAGATACTTTGGCAGGTCGTATGCCAGGTATATAATGATAAATGGCACGTCCTATGCCCCGTATATAAAGATACACTGGTAGGTGGTATGCCAGGTATATAATGATAAACTGGCAGGTCGTATGCCCCGTATATAAAGATACTTTGGCAGGTCGTATGCCAGGTATATAATGATAAACTGGCAGGTCGTATGCCCCGTATATAAAGATACATTGGCAGGTCGTATGCCCATATATAAAGATACACTGTGAGGTCGTATGCCCCGTATATAAAGATACTCTGGCAGGTCGTATGCCAGGTATATAAAGATAAACTGGCATGTCGTACGCCCCGTATATAAAGATACACAGGCAGGTCGTATGCCCCTTATATATAGAGATACTCTGGCAGGTCGTATGCCAGGATATATAAAAATAAACTGGCAGGTCGTATGCCCCGTATATAAAGATACACTGGCAGGTCGTATGCCCCATATATAAAGGTACTTTGGCAGGTCGTATGCCAGGTATATAATGATACACTGGCAGGTCGTATGCCCCGTATATAAAGATACAATGGCAGGTCGTATGCTCCGTATATAAAGATACTTTGGCAGGTCGTATGCCAGGTATATAATGATAAACTGGCAGGTCGTATGCCCCGTATATAAAGATACTTTGGCAGGTCGTATGCCAGGTATATAATGATAAACTGGCAGGTCGTATGCCCCGTATATAAAGATACACTGGCAGGAGGTATACCCTGTATATAAAGATACAGTGGCAGGTCGTATGCCCCGTATATAAAGATACACTGGTAGGTGGTATGCCAGGTATATAATGATAAACTGGCAGGTCGTATGCCCCGTATATAAAGATACTTTGGCAGGTCGTATGCCAGGTATATAATGATAAACTGGCAGGTCGTATGCCCCGTATATAAAGATTCACTGTCAGGTGGTATACCCTGTATATAAAGATACACTGGCAGGTCGTATGCCCCGTATATAAAGATACATTGGCAGGTCGTATGTCCCGTATATAAAGATAAACTGGCAGGTCGTATGCCCCGTATATAACGATACACTGGCAGGTCGTATGCCCCGTATATAAAGATACACTGGCAGGTCGTATGCCCCGTATATAAAGATACTCTGGCAGGTCGTATGCCAGGTATATAAAGATACACTGGCAGGTCGTATACCAGGTATATAAAGATACACTGGCAGGTCGTATGCCCCGTATATAAAGATACTCTGGCAGGTCGTATGCCAGGTATATAAAGATACACTGGCAGGTCGTATGCCAGGTATATAAAGATACACTGGCAGGTCGTATACCAGGTATATAAAGATACACTGGCAGGTCGTATGCCAGGTATATAAAGAGAAGTAATTACTGGTTCACCCAGGTATCTTCTCACAACGTCATGTAAACATCAGGTTCTCAGGTGTTATATGCAGGTAGAATGTTGTACTCATTGGCATTTTATTGTTTCTTGATTTGTTTTTTTAGCTCAATAGATTTCAACTTCTATTGAGTAACAAGACCTACGTCTCAATAATCTCAACATATAGATAGTACATGATAATTATTATAAATATTCAAATACGGAAGTAACGGTAATAACTATATTGACGGACGGGAGAATGACAAATATGACGGACGGGAGAATGTCAAATACACGTATAATGCATTTACTAAAAAAAAAAAACCAAAAACAAAAATACAAAAACAAAAACAAAAAACAAAAAACAAAAAAACTAAAAACAAAAAGAAAAAAAAACAAAACAAAACAACCCCCCCCCCAACCCCCAAAACAAAAACAAAAAACTGTTTTACAATGTTTACACTCAGTAATTACGGGGATTTAAAACTGACGCTTTGACCCAAAAGCATTTTCAATATTCTCTTTTCGAGTATTAAGATAAGCCGGGCATTCAAAATAAAATGAAACTCATCTTCATCGTCAACATAAAACATGTACCATTTACCATCAGCTTTTTGAGTATTATGTACGCTTCCTGTGTCAAGATATAATGTGTAAGGAGATGATTTTTCCCGTAATATATTTCTTTCTAAAAATGTGCTTTCAAATCTAGCAAACACCCAAATATGAATTATATAGATCAAATATATCCATAATCCTTCCATTATGCAAGGCAAAAAGCGATGTCTAATTTTATATAAATCTTGGTTGTTTTTTATTTGATTGAGTTAGCCATATGTTCGCTTTTCCTCTTGGCTGCGTCCGACTTGCACGTTATTACGTTATGGGCGTAGAAACATGAGAGCTAAGCAATCACCGCTTTTTATTTATAACAAGAGTAGTTATTCATTTCAAACATTTACACACGCACAAAAGAAGAAATATAACAACGACATTCCCTATTCCGAGATGTCGAATCAAACAAAGGTCAATACAAGGCATTGAATATAAGAATATTATTAGAAATTCAGCATTAACATCTCGAAAATGAAGTTCTTTATACAAAGTGAATACAGCATGTATAGTGTACGACGCAAAGTGAATACAGCATGTATAGTGTACGACGCATAGTGTTTAATTTTTGTTCCTTTTTGTTGTTTATACTTTGTGTGTTATCATAAAGGAGAAATTCGACTCTATAGAGTGATAACTTACATTTGCCGTTACGAGAGGACTTACACTATCTGTTCACTTAAATCTCATAAGGTCATACCATTCCATGTTCGTCTGGCCACACGACCATCTAATACCCGTCTCGCCTCATGACTGCCCCATGCCCGCCTCACCCCATTATTATCTCTCGTACATCTCATCCTCAACGACCGTCTAATGACCGTCTCGCCCCATGACCATCTATCGTAAGTGACGTCCGACGACCATCTATCGTAAGTGACGTCCGACGACCATCTATCGTAAGTGATGTCCGACGACCATCTTTCCAACCCAAGAGTAGGTTCTCGGTGTCAGAGGTCAGTGTAAACAGGTTTGTTGCAAAATTTACATAGAATTTACAACAAGATAAAATCAGTTGGATAAAATAATACAAATAGTATTATACATGTAATGATGAAATCATACAAATAGTATTGCAATGATGAAATCATACAAATAGTGTTATAATGATAAAATCATACAAATAGTAGCATAATGATAAAATTATAAAAGTAGTATTGTAATGATGGAATCATTCCAATAGTATTATAATGATATAATCATACAAATAGTGTTACAATGATAATTTCATACAATAGTATTATAATGATGAAATTATACAAATGGTATTATAATGATATAATCATACATATAGTATTATAATGATTAAATCATACAAATGGTATTATAATGATGAAATCATACAAATAGCATTACAATGATAAAATCATACAAATAGTATTATAATGATGAAAGCATACAAATAATATTACAATGATGAAATCAAAGAAATAGTATTGCAATGATGAAATCAAACAAATAGTATTACAATAATGAAATCATACAAATTGTATTGTAATTATAAAATCATACAAATAGTATTGTAATGACGAAATCATACTATTAACACTATAATGATAATATCATACAAAGAGTATTATAATAATGAAATCATACAAAAAATATAATGATAAATACATATAGTATTATAATTATGAAATCATAATGATTAAATCATACAAATTGTATTGCAATGATGAAATCATATTAAAAATATTATATGATATAATCATACAAATAGTATTGTAATGATGAAATCATACAAG
This sequence comes from Pteria penguin, assembly GCA_035048485.1. Taxonomy (NCBI): domain Eukaryota; kingdom Metazoa; phylum Mollusca; class Bivalvia; order Pterioida; family Pteriidae; genus Pteria; species Pteria penguin. The sequence goes on from CM068581.1 coordinate 6,159,558, forward strand.
TAGTATTATAATGATAAAATCATACAAATAGTAGCATAATGATGAAATAATACAAATAGTATTAAAATGATGAAAGCATACAAATTGTATTCCATTTATAAAATCCTTCAAATAGTAATGTATTGAAAAAAGAATACATATAATATTATAATGATAAAATCATAAAAGTAGTATTGCAATGATGAAATCATACAAATAGAATTATAATGATGAAATGATACAAATAGTATTATAATGATAAAATCATACAGATAGTATTATAATGATGAGATCATACAAATAATAAGCCGGCGTGGCCTAGTGGTATCGCGCTGGACTCCAGATCGGGAGGCCGGGGTTCGAGTCCTGCTCTGGTCTTGCCGGTGTCCTGTCTTTCGGATGAGACAGTAAAACCGAGGCTCCGTGTCGTAGAATGCATGGCACGTTAAAGATCCCTCACTGCTTCGGGTGGGTCCGTTGCAAAGGTCAAAATTTGTATGCCCCGCATCAAGCAGATGCTGTCACCATATACGTGAAATATTCGTGGTGTGACGTTAAACAAAAATCAATCAATCAATCAATCATACAAATAGTATTATAATGATAAGATCATACAAACAGTATTGCAATGACGAAATCATACAAATAGTATTATAATGATGAAATCATACAAATAGCATTGCAATGACGATATCATACAAATAGTATTATAATGATGAAATCATGCAAATAGTATTATGATGATACAATAGTATTATAATGATGAAAGCATACAAATAGTATTGCAATGATGAAATCATACAAATAGTGATATAATGATGAAATCATACAAATTATGTATTGGATCTCCTGTGTTCCGCTTACGTCGCCCATTCATCAAGTAAAATCTGTATAATAATACATTTTCCATTTTATACCTACTTTATACCTACTTTATACCTACTTTCGTCGTTTATACATTCAAATATTACTGGACTACAAATTATCAATTTTACCTTATTATAACCTTCTTTCTATTGGCAATTGAAATCATTAGTCATTACTGTGTGTATTTCTCTTAGTTTTACTTCACATTACACAAATGTGTTTTCCATATGGATATATTAATTAATACATTTGTATTCAGTCAAAACATGTATGCAGTTATGCTGTTTGAGAAACACATGTACGAGTCTTTCCTCCGTTGTAGTCTGTTCTTTAAAATATATTGATTGACTGATTATTGTTTTACATGTACGTCACTCCACGATTATTTCACGTATATGGTGACGGCATCTGCCTGATGCATTGCACACAAATTTAGACCTTTGCAAGGGACCAACCCGAAGCAGTGAGGGATCTTCTACGTGCCACGCCTACCGTGATACGGGACCTCGGTTTTTATTGTCAGACCGAACACAGGTGTGCCCAGGACGGAAGTCGAACCCGGTACCTCTCAGTCACGAGCCGAGCACCTTATCCACAAGGCCACACCGGCTTCCTTTGAAAATATGACTTGTATTGTAACTATTAATAATAATAGTAATATATATATATATATATATATATATATATATATATATATATATATATATATATATATATATATATATATATATATTCGCATTATGTACATACTACAGTTGATGAACACCGAATCTGTTTCCAAGATTATTAACGGCCACATTCAGCAGCGCATTATCTGATATTATCTGTATGAAAAAAAGATTAAAATATATATATTTAAGTACATGTACTTGTAATGAGACATTTGTCCCGATGTCTTGTAATAAAATATATGATAGTCCCCATGTCTGTAGCTAGACGACAGATGATGGTCCCAATATCTGTAGAATTTGGGTCAAAGGTCTTTCGGTGTTATTTTGCATACAAACAATACCAAACGACCTCTAACTCAAATTCTAATTGGCTGTAATGACAGGTCATCCTGAAATGACTGCGAATCCGCAGTTGTAAGATTTTGTACATGGAGAGTATCGTGCAGGAACGAAATATAAGTCGCGTTTTAATAAGATTGGTGTCTGTTATAAGATGTATGAAGGCCCCAGTGTCTGTACTAAAATACATTTGTGTGCTAGTCATGTCAAAAAATTAATGTCTAAATTTGAACGTATATTTGCGTTCTTGGCATAGAGGAAAATGTAAATGATTTAATCCTTAAATGGCTGGTCTAGGCTACTACCCTGAAAAAAGTTATTGTATTCAGAATGAAGCCATCAAATTCCGGAAAGACAGATACGTTACAGCATGACATGACTCATAAATTAGATATATCTTGGTTTACTTTTGAATTGAATGTAGAGCTATTTATGCAAATGATAGATATGCATTTCAGGAATTAAATGATGTATTACATGAAGGAGAAAGTTGCTATTTCTTATATCAAAAGTACCGATTTAACAGGCATTACCATTTTTTTAACTTATCTTAAATCAGCTACTTACAATAACCATTTATTTTCTTGAAACTAAATTTCAATCATGTGTTTATCCACGAGTAAGCGAGAAACATTATTGAAAACCAATAGAAATTATGTTTTTGGTTCGAATCCATGACAAACAACTGTTTAATTAACAATGTTGGTGATAAAAGTAACGTATCAATACAAAAACATGGTATTCCATTGATTGAAATGGTTAAAGAAGATGAATGCATCGTGGGTTGTCATTATCAAAGCGACTTATGTCCTTCTCTTATGAAATTCTTTAATCAAGTTGAGAAAAAATATTATGAAACTGTAAAACAGATACGTTACTACTTTAAAACAGATACGTTACTCCTGAAAATAACGATATGCTTGAAAAGGAGTCATAGGCGTATCAACTAAACTATTTTGTTGTATTAAATACATCAAATACAAATACATGCATCTAAATCATTTTACATGATATTACTATATCAAATTATACTTTAACATTGAAATGATTTATGAAAACTAATTATAGTTCAGTTGCATTATCTAGATCTTTGAACACATGTGCTGTTGAGTTTTTCTTAACTTTTTATCAACCGGATATTAAAGTTATACAGTATACTAACAAAATCGAATATAGAATTAAATCCGACTATTATTCAGGATTCATGTGTAAATATCTAATTTATGCCAATTTATGTGAAAAATCAACTGAAAAATATAACGTATCTGTTGATAACGTATCTGTTATACTTTTTTGTTATGTTGGTCTCACACTCACAAACGGGAATTTAAACATGGGCTTTATATTTTTTTATATTGTAAGGGAAGTGAATTAATATTTATACTGTTGTTGTTTCCTTACTACGCGCAAATTGGAGAAAAACTGACAAAATCAGGTAACGTATCTGTTTTAAAAGTAACAGTCGTAATTCAGATATATTCCAAGTTACTTATTTTTCTATGAAGAAGAGAAGAAGATTTGATGAGAAATATTAGAATATAAAATACATCTACATTTTTCTAAAACCTGTGTAGTCGAGAGAGGGAATTTGTAATTCCCATATGAAAATGCGTAACGTATCTGTTTGCAATTTGAGCGACATACCTGTTATCTAAATTTCCGATAAAAAGACACAATCTGAACCAAAACTTCAGCATTTGATATCAATTGTAAACCTTTTGCATGAAACAAAAACCAAAATTGTAGCGAAATCGTGTAAATTATGCTTCTATTGCACTTTTCTAAAAACATAACGATAGAAGCGACACATCAAAATGATGATCTTAGGGTATTCAAACCATCAAGTAGACGAAATGAACAACATCTTCCCCATCATTCTTTATTTTTCAAGTGAAGGTATGTTTACTTGTGACAAAGAGAACAAATGGTCATGTATAAACTTTATAGTACGTCTGAAAATGGCGACCGACAGCAAAAACTGCAAATGGTGCAGATTTGTGGAAAGTCCGCCTGTAAGATATATGAAGGCCCAGTGTCTGTAGTAAAATATATGAAGGCCCAGTGTCTATTATAAGATACTTGAAGGCCTCAGTGTCTATAGTGAAACATATGAAGGCCAAGTGTCTGTTGTAAGATATATGGAGGTCCCGGAATCTGTAGTAAAATATATGAAGGCCCAGTGTCTATTATAAGATACATGAAGGCCTCAGCGTCTAAAGTGAAATACTAGTATATGAAGGCCAAGTGTCTATTGTAAGATATATGGAGGCCCTAGTATCTGTAGTAAAATATATGAAGGCCAAGTGTCTATTATAAGATACATGAAGGCCTCAGTGTCTAAAGTGAAATATATGAAGGCCAAGTGTCTGTTGTAAGATATATGGAGGCCCCGGTATCTGTAGTAAAATATATGAAGGCCCAGCGTCTATTATAAGATACATGAAGGCCTCAGTGTCTAAAGTGAAATATATGAAGGCCAAGTGTCTGTTGTAAGATATATGGAGGCCCTAGTATCTGCAGTAAAATATATGAAGGCCCAGTGTCTATTATAAGATACATGAAGGCCTCAGTGTCTAAAGTGAAATATATGAAGGCCCAGGGTCTGTTGTAAGATATATGAAGGCCCCAGTTTCTAGTGAAATACATGAAGGCCCAGTGTCTATTATAATATATATGATGGCCCCAGTGTCTGTAGTCTAATATATGAAGGCCAAGTGTCTGTTGTAAGATATAAGAAGGCCTCAGTGGCTGTTGTGGAATATATGAAGGCCCAGTGTCTGTTGTAAGATATATGAAGGCCCCAGCCTCAGTAGTGAAATATATGAAGGCCCAGTGTCTGTTGTAAGATATATGAAGGCTTCAGTGGCTGTTGTGGAATATATGAAGGCCCAGTGTCTGTTGTAAGATATATGAAGGCCTCAGTGTCAGTAGTGAAATGTATGAAGGCCCAGTGTCTGTTGTAAGATATATAAAGGCCTCAGTGGCTGTTGTGGAATATATGAAGGCCCCAGTGTCTGTTGTAAGATATATGATAGGCCCCAGTGTCTAGGAAAATATATAAAGGCCCAGTGTCTGTTATAAGATATATGAAGGCCCCAGTGTCTGTAGTGTAATATATGAGGGCCAAGTGTCTGTTGTAAGATATATGAAGGTCTCAACGTCTGTAGGGAAATATATGAAGGCCCAGTGTCTGTTGTAAGATATATGAAGGCCCCAGTTTCTAGAGAAATATATGAAGGCCCAGTTTCTATCATAAGATATATGAAGGCCCCAGAGTCTGTAGTGTAATATATGAAGGCCAAGTGTCTGTTGTAAGATGTATGAGGGCTCAGTGTCAGTAGTGAAATATATGAAGGCCCAGTGTCTGTTGTAAGATGTATGAGGGCTCAGTGTCAGTAGTGAAATATATGAAGGCCCAGTGTCTGTTGTAAGATGTATGAGGGCTCAGTGTCAGTAGTGAAATATATGAAGGCCAAGTGTCTGTTGTAAGATGTATGGGGGCTCAGTGTCAGTAGTGAAATATATGAAGGCCCAGTGTCTGTTGTAAGATGTATGAGGGCTCAGTGTCAGTAGTGAAATATATGAAGGCCCAGTGTCTGTTGTAAGATGTATGAGGGCTCAGTGTCAGTAGTGAAATATATGAAGGCCAAGTGTCTGTTGTAAGATGTATGAGGGCTCAGTGTCAGTAGTGAAATATATGAAGGCCAAGTGTCTGTTGTAAGATGTATGAGGGCTCAGTGTCAGTAGTGAAATATATGAAGGCCAAGTGTCTGTTGTAAGATGTATGAGGGCTCAGTGTCAGTAGTGAAATATATGAAGGCCCAGTGTCTGTTGTAAGATGTATGAGGGCTCAGTGTCAGTAGTGAAATATATGAAGGCCCAGTGTCTGTTGTAAGATGTATGAGGGCTCAGTGTCAGTAGTGAAATATATGAAGGCCCAGTGTCTGTTGTTAGATATATAAAAGACCCAGTCTCTGTTATAAGATATATGAAAGCACCAGTGCCTGTTGTAAGATAAATGAAGGCCTCAGTGTCTATAGTGAAATATATAAAGGCCCCAACTTCTGTTGTAAATTATATGAAGGACCCAGTTTCTGTTGTAAAATATATGAAGGCCCCAGTTTCTGTTGTAAATTATATGAAGGACCCGGTTTCTTTTGTAAAACATATGAAGGACCCAGTGTCTGTTGTAAGATATATGAAGAACTCAGTGTCTGTTGAAAGATGAATAATGATCCTCTTAATCGACATTGAGCTGCATGTATAATCGTCCACATCCACATGTCTATTGTGAAATATATGATAACGATATTATGGTCCCAGTGTCTGTTGTAGTCATTTTATGGTCTAGCTGTGTGTAGTCAGCCGTATGATAGTCAAAATATCTATAGTAAGATAGACGCATGATCCGACTACTTATAGTACATAAAATGATAGTAATAGGATGACACCAGTGTCTGTAGTATAACATTATGATGGTCTCAGTGTTTGTAGTATAACATTATGATGGTCTCAGTGTCTGTAGTATAACATTATGATGGTCCCAGTGTCTGTAGTATAACATTATGATGGTCCCAGTGTCTGTAGTATAACATTATGATGGTCTCAGTGTCTGTAGTATAAGAGTATGATGGTCCCAGTGTCTATAGTATAACATTATGATGGTCTCAGTGTGTGTAGTATAACATTATGATGGTCACTGTGTCTGTAGTATAACATTATGATGGTCTCAGTGTATGTAGTATAACATTATGATGGTCTCAGTGTCTGTAGTATAACATTATGATGGTCACTGTGTCTGTAGTATAACATTATGATGGTCCCAGAGTCTGTAGTATAACATTATGATGGTCACTGTGTCTGTAGTATAACATTATGATGGTCTCATTGTCTATAGTATAACATTATGATGGGCCCAGTGTCTGTAGTATAATATTATGATGGTCTCAGTGTCTATAGTATAACATTATGATGGTACCAGTGTCTGTAGTATCACATTATGATGGTCTCAGTGTCTGTAGTATAACATTATGATGGTCTCAGTGTCTGTAGTATAACATTATGATGGTCACTGTGTCTGTAGTATAACATTATGATAGTCTCAGTGTCTGTAGTATAACATTATGATAGTCTCAGTGTCTGTAGTATAACATAATGATAGTCTCAGTGTCTGTAGTATAACATTATGATAGTCTCAGTGTCTGTAGTATAACATTATGATAGTCTCAGTTTCTATATTATAACATTATGATGGTCTCAGCGCCTGTAATATAACATTATGATGGTCTCAGTGTCTGTAGTATAACATTATGATGGTCTCAGTGTCTGTAGTATAACATTATGATGGTCTCAGTGTGTGTAGTATAACATTAGGATGGTCCCAGTGTCTGTAGTATAACATTATGATGGTCTCAGTGTCTGTAGTATAACATTATGATGGTCTCAGTGTCTGTAGTATAACATTATGATGGTCACTGTGTCTGTAGTATAACATTATGATGGTCTCAGTGTCTGTAGTATAACATTATGATGGTTTCAGTGTCTATAGTATAACATTATGATGGTCTCAGTGTCTGTAGTATAACATTATGATGGTCTCAGTGTCTGTAGTATAACATTATGATGGTCACTGTGTCTGTAGTATAACATTATGATGGTCTCAGTGTCTGTAGTATAACATTATGATGGTCACTGTGTCTGTAGTATAACATTATGATGGTCTCAGTGTCTGTAGTATAACATTATGATGGTCTCAGTGTCTGTAGTATAACATTATGATGGTCTCAGTGTCTGTAGTATAACATTATGATGGTCTCAGTGCCTGTAGTATAACATTATGATGGTCTCAGTGTCTGTAGTATAACATTATGATGGTCACTGTGTCTGTAGTATAACACAATGATGGTCTCAGTGTCTGTAGTATAACACTATGATGGTCTCAGTGTCTGTAGTATAACATTATGATGGTCACTGTGTCTGTAGTATAACATTATGATGGTCTCAGTGTCTGTAGTATAACATTATGATGGTCACTGTGTCTGTAGTATAACATTATGATCGTCTCAGTGTCTGTAGTATAACATTATGATGGGCTCAGTGTCTATAGTATAACATTATGATGGTCTCAGTGTGTGTAGTATAACATTATGATGGTCCCAGTGTCTGTAGTATAACATTATGATGGTCCCAGTGTCTGTAGTATAACATTATGATCGTCTCAGTGTCTGTAGTATAACATTATGATGGGCTCAGTGTCTATAGTATAACATTATGATGGTCTCAGTGTGTGTAGTATAACATTATGATGGTCCCAGTGTCTGTAGTATAACATTATGATGGTCTCAGTGTCTGTAGTATAACACTATGATGGTCCCAGTGTCTGTAGTATAACATTATGATGGTCTCAGTGTGTGTAGTATAACATTATGATGGTCTCAGTGTCTGTAGTATAACATTATGATGGTCCCAGTGTCTGTAGTATAACACTATGATGGTCCCAGTGTCTATAGTATAACATTATGATGGTCTCAGTGTGTGTAGTATAACATTATGATGGTCCCAGTGTCTGTAGTATAACATTATGATGGTCCCAGTGTCTGTAGTATAACATTATGATCGTCTCAGTGTCTGTAGTATAACATTATGATGGGCTCAGTGTCTATAGTATAACATTATGATGGTCTCAGTGTGTGTAGTATAACATTATGATGGTCCCAGTGTCTGTAGTATAACATTATGATGGTCACTGTGTCTGTAATATAACATTATGATGGTCTCAGTGTCTGTAGTATAACATTATGATGGTCTCAGTGCCAGTAATATAACATTATGATGGTCACTGTGTCTGTAGTATAACACTATGATGGTCTCAGTGCCTGTAATATAACATTATGATGGGCCCAGTGTCTGTAGTATAACATTATGATGGTGTCAGTGTCTGTAGTATAACATTATGATGGTCTCAGTGTCTGTAGTATAACATTATGATGGTCACTGTGTCTGTAGTATAACACTATGATGGTCTCAGTGTCTATAGTATAACATTATGATGGTCAGTGTGTCTGTAGTATAACATTATGATGGTCCCAGTGTCTGTAGTATAACATTATCATGGTCCCAGTGTCTGTAGTATAACATTATGATGGTCACTGTGTCTGTAGTATAACATTATGATGGTCTCAGTGTCTGTAGTATAACATTATGATAGTCTCAGTGTCTGTAGTATAACATCATGATGGTCTCAGTGTCTGTAGTATAACATTATGATGGTCACTGTTTCTATAGTATAACATTATGATGGTCCCAGTGTCTGTAGTATAACATTATGATGGTCACTGTGTCTGTAGTATAACATTATGATAGTCTCAGTGTCTGTAGTATAACATTATGATGGTCTCAGTGTCTGTAGTATAACATTATGATGGTCTCAGTGTCTGTAGTATAACATTATGATGGTCTCAGTGTCTGTAGTATAACATTATGATGGTCACAGTGTCTGTAGTATAACATTATGATGGTCCCAGTGTCTGTAGTATAACATTATGATGGTCCCAGTGTCTGTAGTATAACATTATGATGGTCTCAGTGTCTGTAGTGTAACATTATGATGGTCTCAGTGTCTGTAGTATAACATTATGATGGTCTCAGTGTCTGTAGTATAACATTATGATGGTCCCAGTGTCTGTAGTATAACATTATGATGGTCTCAGTGTCTGTAGTATAACATTATGATGGTCCCAGTGTGTGTAGTATAACATTATGATGGTCTCAGTGTCTGTAGTATAACATTATGATGGTCTCAGTGTCTGTAGTATAACATTATAATGGTCCCAGTGTCTGTAGTATAACATTATGATGGTCTCAGTGTCTGTAGTATAACATTATGATGGTCCCAGTGTCTGTAGTATACCATTATGATGGTCACTGTGTCTGTAGTATAACATTATGATGGTCTCAGTGTCTGTAGTATAACATTATAATGGTCCCAGTGTCTGTAGTATAACATTATGATGGTCACTGTGTCTGTAGTATAACATGATGATGGTCACTGTGTCTGTAGTATAACATTATGATGGTCTCAGTGTCTGTAGTATAACAATATTATCGTCTCAGTGTGTGTAGTATAACATTATGATGGTCACTGTGTCTGTAGTATAACATTATGATGGTCTCAGTGTCTGTAGTATAACAATATGATCGTCTCAGTGTGTGTAGTATAACATTATGATGGTCTGTATGTAGTATAACATTATGATGATCTCAGTGCCTGTAGTATAACATTATGATGGTCACTGTGTCTGTAGTATAACATTATGATGGTCTCAGTGTCTGTAGTATAACATTATGATGGTCAGTGTGTCTGTAGTATAACATTATGATGGTCCCAGTGTCTGTAGTATAACACTATGATGGTCTCAGTGCCTGTAATATAACATTATGATGGTCACTGTGTCTGTAGTATAACATTATGATGGTCTCAGTGTCTGTAGTATAACATTATGATGGTCTCAGTGTCTGTAGTATAACATTATGATGGTCTCAGTGTCTGTAGTATAACATTATGATGGTCTCAGTGTCTGTAGTATAACATTATGATGGTCTCAGTGTCTGTAGTATAACATTATGATGGTCTCATTGTCTGTAGTATAACATTATGATGGTCTCAGTGTCTGTAGTATAACATTATGATGGTCTCATTGTCTCTAGTATAACATTATGATGGTCCCAGTGTCTGTAGTATAACATTATGATGGTGTCAGTGTCTGTAGTATAACATTATGATGGTCTCATTGTCTGTAGTATAACATTATGATGGGCCCATTGTCTGTAGTATAACATTATGATGGTCTCAGTGTCTGTAGTATAACACTATGATGGTCTCAGTGTCTATAGTACAACATTATGATGGTCTCAGTGTCTGTAGTATAACATTATGATGGTCTCATTGTCTGTAGTATAACATTATGATGGGCCCAGTGTCTGTAGTATAACATTATGATGGTCTCAGTGTCTGTAGTATAACACTATGATGGTCTCAGTGTCTGTAGTATAACATTATAATGGTCTCAGTGTCTGTAGTATAACATTATGATGGTCCCAGTGTCTGTAGTATAACACTATGATGGTCTCAGTGTCTGTAGTATAACATTATGATGGTCCCAGTGTCTGTAGTATAACACTATGATGGTCTCAGTGTCTGTAGTATAACATTATGATGGTCTCAGTGCCTGTAGTATAACATTATGATGGTTTCAGTGTCTGTAGTATAACATTATGATCGTCTCAGTGTCTGTAGTATAACATTATGATGGTCCCAGTGTCTGTAGTATAACATTATGATGGTCTCAGTGTCTGTAGTATAACATTATGATGGTCCCAGTGTGTGTAGTATAACATTATGATGGTCTCAGTGTCTGTAGTATAACATTATGATGGTCTCAGTGTCTGTAGTATAACATTATAATGGTCCCAGTGTCTGTAGTATAACATTATGATGGTCTCAGTGTCTGTAGTATAACATTATGATGGTCACTGTGTCTGTAGTATAACATTATGATGGTCACTGTGTCTGTAGTATAATATTATGATGGTCACTGTGTCTGTAGTATAACATTATGATGGTCTCAGTGTCTGTAGTATAACACTATGATGGTCTCAGTGTCTATAGTATAACAGTATAATGGTCCCAATGTCTGTAGTATAACATTATGATGGTCCCAGAGTCTGTAGTATAACATTATGATGGTCTCAGTGTCTGTAGTATAACATTATGATGGTCACTGTGTCTGTAGTATAACATTATGATGGTCCCAGTGTCTGTAGTATAACATTATGATGGTCTCAGTGTCTGTAGTATAACACTATGATGGTCTCAGTGCCTGTAATATAATATTATGATGGTCCCAGTGTCTGTTGTATAACATTATCATGGTCCCAGTGTCTGTAGTATAACATTATGATGGTCACTGTGTCTGTAGTATAACATTATGATGGTCTCAGTGTCTGTAGTATAACATTATGATAGTCTCAGTGTCTGTAGTATAACATCATGATGGTCTCAGTGTCTGTAGTATAACATTATGATGGTCACTGTTTCTATAGTATAACATTATGATGGTCCCAGTGTCTTTAGTATAACATTATGATGGTCACTGTGTCTGTAGTATAACATTATGATAGTCTCAGTGTCTGTAATATAACATTATGATGGTCTCAGTGTCTGTAGTATAACATTATGATGGTCTCAGTGTCTGTAGTATAACATTATGATGGTCACTGTGTCTGTAGTATAACATTATGATGGTCCCAGTGTGTGTAGTATAACATTATGATAGTCCCAGTGTCTGTAGTATAACATTATGATGGTCTCAGTGTCTGTAGTGTAACATTATGATGGTCTCAGTGTCTGTAGTATAACATTATGATGGTCTCAGTGTCTGTAGTATAACATTATGATGGTCCCAGTGTCTGTAGTATAACATTATGATGGTCTCAGTGTCTGTAGTATAACATTATGATGGTCCCAGTGTGTGTAGTATAACATTATGATGGTCTCAGTGTCTGTAGTATAACATTATGATGGTCTCAGTGTCTGTAGTATAACATTATAATGGTCCCAGTGTCTGTAGTATAACATTATGATGGTCTCAATGTCTGTAGTATAACATTATGATGGTCCCAGTGTCTGTAGTATACTATTATGATGGTCACTGTGTCTGTAGTATAACATTATGATGGTCTCAGTGTCTGTAGTATAACATTATAATGGTCCCAGTGTCTGTAGTATAACATTATGATGGTCACTGTGTCTGTAGTATAACATGATGATGGTCACTGTGTCTGTAGTATAAAATTATGATGGTCTCAGTGTCTGTAGTATAACAATATGATCGTCTCAGTGTGTGTAGTATAACATTATGATGGTCACTGTGTCTGTAGTATAACATTATGATGGTCTCAGTGTCTGTAGTATAACAATATGATCGTCTCAGTGTGTGTAGTATAACATTATGATGGTCTTAGTGTATGTAGTATAACATTATGATGATCTCAGTGCCTGTAGTATAACATTATGATGGTCACTGTGTCTGTAGTATAACATTATGATGGTCTCAGTGTCTGTAGTATAACATTATGATGGTCAGTGTGTCTGTAGTATAACATTATGATGGTCCCAGTGTCTGTAGTATAACACTATGATGGTCTCAGTGCCTGTAATATAACATTATGATGGTCACTGTGTCTGTAGTATAACATTATGATGGTCTCAGTGTCTGTAGTATAACATTATGATGGTCTCAGTGTCTGTAGTATAACATTATGATGGTCTCATTGTCTGTAGTATAACATTATGATGGTCTCAGTGTCTGTAGTATAACATTATGATGGTCTCATTGTCTCTAGTATAACATTATGATGGTCCCAGTGTCTGTAGTATAACATTATGATGGTGTCAGTGTCTGTAGTATAACATTATGATGGTCTCATTGTCTGTAGTATAACATTATAATGGTCCCAGTGTCTGTAGTATAACATTATGATGGTCTCAGTGTCTGTAGTATAACATTATGATGGTCTCAGTGTCTGTAGTATAACATTATGATGGTCTCAGTGTCTGTAGTATAACATTCTGATGGTCCCAGTGTCTGTAGTATACCATTATGATGGTCACTGTGTCTGTAGTATAACATTATGATGGTCTCAGTGTCTGTAGTATAACATTATAATGGTCCCAGTGTCTGTAGTATAACATTATGATGGTCACTGTGTCTGTAGTATAACATTATGATGGTCATTGTGTCTGTAGTATAACATTATGATGGTCTCAGTGTCTGTAGTATAACAATATGATCGTCTCAGTGTGTGTAGTATAACATTATGATGGTCACTATGTCTGTAGTATAACATTATGATGGTCTCAGTGTCTGTAGTATAACAATATGATCGTCTCAGTGTGTGTAGTATAACATTATGATGGTCTTAGTGTATGTAGTATAACATTATGATGATCTCAGTGCCTGTAGTATAACATTATGATGGTCACTGTGTCTGTAGTATAACATTATGATGGTCTCAGTGTCTGTAGTATAACATTATCATGGTCAGTGTGTCTGTAGTATAACATTATGATGGTCCCAGTGTCTGTAGTATAACACTATGATGGTCTCAGTGCCTGTAATATAACATTATGATGGTCACTGTGTCTGTAGTATAACATTATGATGGTCTCAGTGTCTGTAGTATAACATTATGATGGTCTCAGTGTCTATAGTATAACATTATGATGGTCTCAGTGTCTGTAGTATAACACTATGATGGTCTCAGTGTCTGTAGTATAACACTATGATGGTCTCAGTGCCTGTAATATAACATTATGATGGTCACTGTGTCTGTAGTATAACATTATGATGGTCACTGTGTCTGTAGTATAACACTATGATGGTCTCAGTGCCTGTAGTATAACATTATGATGGTCTCAGTGTCTGTAGTATAACATTATGATGGTCTCAGTGTCTGTAGTATAACATTATGATGGTCTCAGTGTCTGTAGTATAAAGTTATGATGGTCACTGTGTCTGTAGTATAACATTATGATGGTCTCAGTGTTTGTAGTATAACATTATGATGGTCCCAGAGTCTGTAGTATAACATTATGATGGTCCCAGTGCCTGTAGTATAACATTATGATGGTCTCAGTGCCTGTAGTATAACATTATGATGGTCTCAGTGTCTGTAGTATAACATTATGATGGTCTCAGTGTCTGTAGTATAACATTATGATGGTCTCAGTGTCTGTAGTATAAAGTTATGATGGTCACTGTGTCTGTAGTATAACATTATGATGGTCACTGTGTCTGTAGTATAACATTATGATTGTCTCAGTGTCTGTAGTATAACATTATGATGGTCTCATTGTCTGTAGTATAACATTATGATGGTCTCAGTGTATGTAGTATAACATTATGATGGGCCCAGTGTCTGTAGTATAACATTATGATGGTCTCAGTGTCTGTAGTATAACATTATGATGGTCTCATTGTCTGTAGTATAACATTATGATGGTCTCAGTGTCTGTAGTATAACATTATGATGGTCTCAGTGTCTGTAGTATAACATTATGATGGGCTCAGTGTATGTAGTATAACAGTATGATGGTCACTGTGTTTGTAGTATAACATTATGATGGTCTTAGTGTATGTAGTATAACATTATGATGATCTCAGTGCCTGTAGTATAACATTATGATGGTCACTGTGTCTGTAGTATAACATTATGATGGTCACTGTGTCTGTAGTATAACACTATGATGGTCTCTGTGTCTGTAGTATAACATTATGATTGTCCCAGTGCCTGTAGTATAACATTATGATGGTCTCAGTGTCTGTAGTATAACATTATGATGGTCTCAGTGTCTGTAGTATAACATTATGATGGTCCCAGTGTCTGTTGTATAACATTATGATGGTCTCAGTGTCTGTAGTATAAGAGTATGATAGTCCCAGTGTCTATAGTATAACATTATGATGGTCTCAGTGTTTGTAGTATAACATTATGATGGTCACTGTGTCTGTAGTATAACATTATGATGGTCTCAGTGTCTGTAGTATAACATTATGATGGTCACTGTGTCTGTAGTATAACATTATGTTGGTCCCAGTGTCTGTAGTATAACATTATGATGGTCTCAGTGTGTGTAGTATAACATTATGATGGTCTCAGTGTCTGTAGTATAACATTATGATGGTCAGTGTGTCTGTAGTATAACATTATGATGGTCTCAGTGTCTGTAGTATAACATTATGATGGTCTCAGTGTCTGTAGTATAACATTATGATGGTCACTGTGTCTGTAGTATAACATTATGATGGTCTCAGTGTGTGTAGTATAACATTATGATGGCCTCAGTGTCTGTAGTAGAACATTATGATGGTGTCAGTGTCTGTAGTATAACACTATGATGGTCACTGTGTCTGTAGTATAACATTATGATGGTCTCAGTGTCTGTAGTATAACATTATGATGGTCCCAGTGTCTGTAGTATAACATTATGATGGTCACTGTGTCTGTAGTATAACATTATGATGGTCTCAGTGTCTGTAGTATAACATTATGATGGTCTCAGTGTGTGTAGTATAACATTATGATGGTCTCAGTGTCTGTAGTATAACATTATGATGGTCACTGTGTCTGTAGTATAACACTATGATGGTCTCAGTGTCTGTAGTATAACATTATGATGGTCTCAGTGTCTGTAGTATAACATTATGATGGTCTCAGTGTCTGTAGTATAACATTATGATGGTCTCAGTGTCTGTAGTATAACACTATGATGGTCACTGTGTCTGTAGTATAACATTATGATGGTCTCAGTGTCTGTAGTATAACATTATGATGGTCTCAGTGTCTGTAGTAGAACATTATGATGGTCATTGTGTCTGTAGTATAACATTATGATGGTCTCAGTGTGTGTAGTATAACATTATGATGGGCCCAGTGTCTGTAGTATAACATTATGATGGTCCCAGTGTGTGTAGTATAACATTATGATGGTCTCAGTGTCTGTAGTATAACATTATGATGGTCTCAGTGTCTGTAGTATAAAACTATGATGGTCACTGTGTCTGTAGTATAACATTATGATGGTCTCAGTGTCTGTAGTATAACATTATGATGGTCTCAGTGTCTGTAGTATAACATTATGATGGTCATTGTGTCTGTAGTATAACATTATGATGGTCTCAGTGTGTGTAGTATAACATTATGATGGGCCCAGTGTCTGTAGTATAACATTATGATGGTCCCAGTGTGTGTAGTATAACATTATGATGGTCTCAGTGTCTGTAGTATAACATTATGATGGTCCCAGTGTCTGTAGTATAACATTATGATGGTCTCAGTGCCTGTAGTATAACATTATGATGGTCTCAGTGCCTGTAGTATAACATTATGATGGTCTCAGTGTGTGTAGTATAACATTATGATGGTCCCAGTGTCTGTAGTATAACATTATGATGGTCTCAGTGCCTGTAGTATAACATTATGATGGTCTCAGTGTGTGTAGTATAACATTATGATGGTCCCAGTGTCTGTAGTATAACATTATGATGGTCTCAGTGTGTGTAGTATAACATTATGATGGTCCCAGTGTCTGTAGTATAACATTATGATGGTCCCAGTGTCTGTAGTATAACATTATGATGATCACTGTGTCTGTAGTATAACACTATGAAGGTCTCAGTGTCTGTAGTATAACACTATGATGGTCCCAGTTTCTGTAGTATAACATTATGATGGTCACTGTTCCTATAGTATAACATTATGATGGTCCCAGTGTCTGTAGTATAACATTATGATGGTCTCAGTGTCTGTAGTATAACATTATGATGGTCTCAGTGTCTGTAGTATAACATTATGATGGTCTCAGTGTCTGTAGTATAACATTATGATGGTCTCAGTGTCTGTAGTATAACATTATGATGGTCTCAGTGTCTGTAGTATAACATTATCATGGTCTCAGTGTCTGTAGTATAACATTATGATGGTCCCAGTGCCTGTAGTATAACATTATGATGGTCTCATTGTCTGTAGTATAACATTATGATGGTCTCAGTGTCTGTAGTATAACATTATGATGGTCACAGTGTCTGTAGTATAACATTATGATGGTCTCAGTGTCTGTAGTATAATATTATGATGGTCTTAGTGTTTGTAGTATAACATTATGATGGTCTCAGTGTTTGTAGTATAACATTATGATATTCACTGTGTCTGTAGTATAACATTATGATGGTCTCAGTGTCTGCAGTATAACATTATGATGGTCTCAGTGTCTGTAGTATAACATTATGATGGTCTCAGTGTATGTAGTATAACATTATCATGGTCTCAGTGTCTGTAGTATAACATTATGATATTCACTGTGTCTGTAGTATAACATTATGATGGTCTCAGTGTCTGCAGTATAACATTATGATGGTCTCAGTGTCTGTAGTATAACATTATGATGGTCTCAGTGTCTGTAGTATAACATTATCATGGTCTCAGTGTCTGTAGTATAACATTATGATGGTCCCAGTGCCTGTAGTATAACATTATGATGGTCCCAGTGTCTGTAGTATAACATTATGATGATCTCAGTGTCTGTAGTATAACATTATGATGGTCTCAGTGTCTGTAGTATAACATTATGATGGTCTCAGTGTCTGTAGTATAACATTATCATGGTCTCAGTGTCTGTAGTATAACATTATGATGGTCCCAGTGCCTGTAGTATAACATTATGATGGTCCCAGTGTCTGTAGTATAACATTATGATGATCTCAGTGTCTGTAGTATAACATTATGATGGTCTCAGTGTCTGTAGTATAACATTATGATGATCTCAGTGTCTGTAGTATAACATTATGATGGTCTCAGTGTCTGTAGTATAACATTATGATGGTCTCATTGTCTGTAGTATAACATTATGATGGTCTCAGTGTCTGTAGTATAACATTATGATGGTCTCAGTGTCTGTAGTATAACACTATGATAGTCTCATTGTCTGTAGTATAACATTATGATGGTCTCAGTGTCTGTAGTATAACATTATGATGGTCACAGTGTCTGTAGTATAACATTATGATGGTCTCAGTGTCTGTAGTATAATATTATGATGGTCTTAGTGTTTGTAGTATAACATTATGATGGTCTCAGTGTTTGTAGTATAACATTATGATATTCACTGTGTCTGTAGTATAACATTATGATGGTCTCAGTGTCTGCAGTATAACATTATGATGGTCTCAGTGTCTGTAGTATAACATTATGATGGTCTCAGTGTCTGTAGTATAACATTATCATGGTCTCAGTGTCTGTAGTATAACATTATGATATTCACTGTGTCTGTAGTATAACATTATGATGGTCTCCGTGTCTGCAGTATAACATTATGATGGTCTCAGTGTCTGTAGTATAACATTATGATGGTCTCAGTGTCTGTAGTATAACATTATGATGGTCTCAGTGTCTGTAGTATAACATTATGATGGTCCCAGTGTATGTAGTATAACATTATGATGGTCTCAGTGTATGTAGTATAACATTATGATGGTCTCAGTGTCTGTAGTATAACATTATGATGGTCACTGTGTCTGTAGTATAACATTATGATGGTCACTGTGTCTGTAGTATAACACTATGATGGTCTCAGTGTCTATAGTATAACATTATGATGGTCACTGTGTCTGTAGTATAACACTATGATGGTCTCAGTGTCTATAGTATAACATTATGATGGTCTCAGTGTCTGTAGTATAACACTATGATAGTCTCAGTGTCTGTAGTATAACATTATGATGGTCCCAGTGTCTGTAGTATAACATTATGCTGGTCTCAGTGTCTGTAGTATAACACTATGATAGTCTCAGTGTCTGTAGTATAACATTATGATGGTCACTGTGTCTGTAGTATAACATTATGATGGTCTCAGTGTCTGTAGTATAACATTATGATGGTCCCAGTGTGTGTAGTATAACATTATGATAGTCCCAGTGCCTGTAATATAACATTATGATGGTCACTGTGTCTGTAGTATAACATTATGATGGTCCCAGTGTCTCAGTGTCTGTAGTATA
Source organism: Pteria penguin (assembly GCA_035048485.1). Taxonomy (NCBI): domain Eukaryota; kingdom Metazoa; phylum Mollusca; class Bivalvia; order Pterioida; family Pteriidae; genus Pteria; species Pteria penguin. The sequence continues at coordinate 6,179,029 of CM068581.1, forward strand.
ACACTATGATGGTCTCAGTGTCTATAGTATAACATTATGATGGTCCCAGTGTCTGTAGTATAACATTATGATGGTCACTGTGTCTGTAGTATAACATTATGATAGTCTAAGTGTCTGTAGTATAACATTATGATGGTCTCAGTGTCTGTAGTATAACATTATGATGGTCTCAGTGTGTGTAGTATAACATTATGATGGTCACTGTGTCTGTAGTATAACATTATAATGGTCCCAGTGTGTGTAGTATAACATTATGTTAGTCCCAGTGTCTGTAGTATAACATTATGATGGTCTCAGTGTCTGTAGTGTAACATTATGATGGTCTCAGTGTCTGTAGTATAACATTATGATGGTCTCAGTGTCTGTAGTATAACATTATGATGGTCCCAGTGTCTGTAGTATAACATTATGATGGTCTCAGTGTCTGTAGTATAACATTATGATGGTCCCAGTGTGTGTAGTATAACATTATGATGGACTCAGTGTCTGTAGTATAACATTATGATGGTCTCAGTGTCTGTAGTATAACATTATAATGGTCCCAGTGTCTGTAGTATAACATTATGATGGTCTCAGTGTCTGTAGTATAACATTATGATGGTCCCAGTGTCTGTAGTATACCATTATGATGGTCACTGTGTCTGTAGTATAACATTATGATGGTCTCAGTGTCTGTAGTATAACATTATAATGGTCCCAGTGTCTGTAGTATAACATTATGATGGTCACTGTGTCTGTAGTATAACATGATGATGGTCACTGTGTCTGTAGTATAAGATTATGATGGTCTCAGTGTCTGTAGTATAACAATATTATCGTCTCAGTGTGTGTAGTATAACATTATGATGGTCACTGTGTCTGTAGTATAACATTATGATGGTCTCAGTGTCTGTAGTATAACAATATGATCGTCTCAGTGTGTGTAGTATAACATTATGATTGTCTTAGTGTATGTAGTATAACATTATGATGATCTCAGTGCCTGTAGTATAACATTATGATGGTCTCAGTGTCTGTAGTATAACATTATGATGGTCTCAGTGTCTGTAGTATAACATTATGATGGTCTCATTGTCTGTAGTATAACATTATGATGGTCTCAGTGTCTGTAGTATAACATTATGATGGTCTCAGTGTCTGTAGTATAGCACTCTGATGGTCACTGTGTCTGTAGTATAACACAATGATGGTCTCAGTGTCTGTAGTATAACACTATGATGGTCACTGTGTCTGTAGTATAACATTATGATGGTCATTGTGTCTGTAGTATAACATTATGATGGTCTCAGTGTCTGTAGTATAACATTATGATGGTCTCAGTGTCTGTAGTATAACATTATGATGGGCCCAGTGTATGTAGTATAACATTATGATGGTCATTGTGTCTGTAGTATAACATTATGATGGTCTCAGTGTCTGTAGTATAACATTATCATGGTCTCAGTGTCTGTAGTATAACATTATCATGGTCCCAGTGCCTGTAGTATAACATTATGATGGTCTCATTGTCTGTAGTATAACATTATGATGGTCTCAGTGTCTGTAGTATAACATTATGATGGTCACAGTGTCTGTAGTATAACATTATGATGGTCTCAGTGTCTGTAGTATAATATTATGATGGTTTTAGTGTTTGTAGTATAACATTATGATGGTCTCAGTGTTTGTAGTACAACATTATGATATTCAGTGTGTCTGTAGTATAACATTATGATGGTCTCAGTGTCTGCAGTATAACATTATGATGGTCTCAGTGTCTGTAGTATAACATTATGATGGTCTCAGTGTCTGTAGTATAACATTATCATGGTCTCAGTGTCTGTAGTATAACATTATGATATTCACTGTGTCTGTAGTATAACATTATGATGGTCTCAGTGTCTGCAGTATAACATTATGATGGTCTCAGTGTCTGTAGTATAACATTATGATGGTCTCAGTGTCTGTAGTATAACATTATGATGGTCTCAGTGTCTGTAGTATAACATTATGATGGTCCCAGTGTATGTAGTATAACATTATGATGGTCTCAGTGTATGTAGTATAACATTATGATGGTCTCAGTGTCTGTAGTATAACATTATGATGGTCACTGTGTCTGAAGTATAACATTATGATGGTCAATGTGTCTGTAGTATAACACTATGATGGTCTCAGTGTCTATAGTATAACATTATGATGGTCACTGTGTCTGTAGTATAACACTATGATGGTCTCAGTGTCTATAGGATAACATTATGATGGTCTCAGTGTCTGTAGTATAACACTATGATAGTCTCAGTGTCTGTAGTATAACATTATGATGGTCCCAGTGTCTGTAGTATAACATTATGCTTGTCTCAGTGTCTGTAGTATAACACTATGATAGTCTCAGTGTCTGTAGTATAACATTATGATGGTCACTGTGTCTGTAGTATAACATTATGATGGTCTCAGTGTCTGTAGTATAACATTATGATGGTCCCAGTGTGTGTAGTATAACATTATGATAGTCCCAGTGCCTGTAATATAACATTATGATGGTCACTGTGTCTGTAGTATAACATTATGATGGTCCCAGTGTCTGTAGTATAACATTATGATGGTCTCAGTGTCTGTAGTATAACATTATGATGGTCTCAGTGTCTGTAGTATAACATTATGATGGTCTCAGTGTCTGTAGTATAACATTATGATGGTCTCAGTGTCTGTAGTATAACATTATGATGGTCACTGTGTCTGTAGTATAACATTATGATGGTCCCAGTGTGTGTAGTATAACATTATGTTAGTCCCAGTGTCTGTAGTATAACATGATGATGGTCTCAGTGTCTGTAGTGTAACATTATGATGGTCTCAGTGTCTGTAGTATAACATTATGATGGTCTCAGTGTCTGTAGTATAACATTATGATGGTCCCAGTGTCTGTAGTATAACATTATGATGGTCTCAGTGTCTGTAGTATAACATTATGATGGTCCCAGTGTGTGTAGTATAACATTATGATGGTCTCAGTGTCTGTAGTATAACATTATGATGGTCTCAGTGTCTGTAGTATAACATTATAATGGTCCCAGTGTCTGTAGTATAACATTATGATGGTCTCAGTGTCTGTAGTATAACATTATGATGGTCCCAGTGTCTGTAGTATACCATTATGATGGTCACTGTGTCTGTAGTATAACATTATGATGGTCTCAGTGTCTGTAGTATAACATTATAATTGTCACAGTGTCTGTAGTATAACATTATGATGGTCACTGTGTCTGTAGTATAACATGATGATGGTCACTGTGTCTGTAGTATAACATTATGATGGTCTCAGTGTCTGTAGTATAACAATATTATCGTCTCAGTGTGTGTAGTATAACATTATGATGGTCACTGTGTCTGTAGTATAACATTATGATGGTCTCAGTGTCTGTAGTATAACAATATGATCGTCTCAGTGTGTGTAGTATAACATTATGATGGTCTTAGTGTATGTAGTATAACATTATGATGATCTCAGTGCCTGTAGTATAACATTATGATGGTCACTGTGTCTGTAGTATAACATTATGATGGTCTCAGTGTCTGTAGTATAACATAATGATGGTCAGTGTGTCTGTAGTATAACATTATGATGGTCCCAGTGTCTGTAGTATAACACTATGATGGTCTCAGTGCCTGTAATATAACATTATGATGGTCTCAGTGTCTGTAGTATAACATTATGATGGTCACTGTGTCTGTAGTATAACATTATGATGGTCTCAGTGTCTGTAGTATAACATTATGATGGTCTCAGTGTCTGTAGTATAACATTATGATGGTCTCATTGTCTGTAGTATAACATTATGATGGTCTCAGTGTCTGTAGTATAACATTATGATGGTCTCAGTGTCTGTAGTATAACATTATGATGGTCCCAGTGTCTGTAGTATAACATTATGATGGTCTCATTGTCTCTAGTATAACATTATGATGGTCCCAGTGTCTGTAGTATAACATTATGATGGTGTCAGTGTCTGTAGTATAACATTATGATGGTCTCATTGTCTGTAGTATAACATTATAATGGTCCCAGTGTCTGTAGTATAACATTATGATGGTCTCAGTGTCTGTAGTATAACATTATGATGGTCTCAGTGTCTGTAGTATAACATTATGATGGTCTCAGTGTCTGTAGTATAACATTATGATGGTCTCAGTGTCTGTAGTATAACATTCTGATGGTCCCAGTGTCTGTAGTATACCATTATGATGGTCACTGTGTCTGTAGTATAACATTATGATGGTCTAAGTGTCTGTAGTATAACATTATAATGGTCCCAGTGTCTGTAGTATAACATTATGATGGTCACTGTGTCTGTAGTATAACATTATGATGGTCATTGTGTCTGTAGTATAACATTATGATGGTCTCAGTGTCTGTAGTATAACAATATGATCGTCTCAGTGTGTGTAGTATAACATTATGATGGTCACTATGTCTGTAGTATAACATTATGATGGTCTCAGTGTCTGTAGTATAACAATATGATCGTCTCAGTGTGTGTAGTATAACATTATGATGGTCACTATGTCTGTAGTATAACATTATGATGGTCTCAGTGTCTGTAGTATAACAATATGATCGTCTCAGTGTCTGTAGTATAACATTATGATGGTCTCAGTGTCTGTAGTATAACATTATGATGGTCTCAGTGTCTGTAGTATAACATTATGATGGTCAGTGTGTCTGTAGTATAACATTATGATGGTCTCAGTGTCTGTAGTATAACATTATGATGGTCTCAGTGTCTGTAGTATAACATTATGATGGTCAGTGTCTGTAGTATAACATTATGATGGTCCCAGTGTCTGTAGTATAACACTATGATGGTCTCAGTGCCTGTAATATAACATTATGATGGTCACTGTGTCTGTAGTATAACATTATGATGGTCTCAGTGTCTGTAGTATAACATTATGATGGTCTCAGTGTCTGTAGTATAAAGTTATGATGGTCACTGTGTCTGTAGTATAACATTATGATGGTCCCAGTGTCTGTAGTATAACATTATGATTGTCTCAGTGTCTGTAGTATAACATTATGATGGTCTCATTGTCTGTAGTATAACATTATGATGGTCTCAGTGTATGTAGTATAACATTATGATGGGCCCAGTGTCTGTAGTATAACATTATGATGGTCTCAGTGTCTGTAGTATAACATTATGATGGTCTCATTGTCTGTAGTATAACATTATGATGGTCTCAGTGTCTGTAGTATAACATTATGATGGTCTCATTGTCTGTAGTATAACATTATGATGGTCTCATTGTCTGTAGGATAACATTATGATGCTCCCAGTGTCTGTAGTATAACATTATGATGGTCTCAGTGTCTGTAGTATAACATTATGATGGTCTCAGTGTCTGTAGTATAACATTATGATGGGCCCAGTGTATGTAGTATAACAGTATGATGGTCACTGTGTTTGTAGTATAACATTATGATGGTCTTAGTGTATGTAGTATAACATTATGATGATCTCAGTGCCTGTAGTATAACATTATGATGGTCACTGTGTCTGTAGTATAACATTATGATGGTCTCAGTGTCTGTAGTATAACATTATGATGGTCAGTGTGTCTGTAGTATAACATTATGATGGTCCCAGTGTCTGTAGTATAACACTATGATGGTCTCAGTGTCTCTAGTATAACATTATGATGGTCTCAGTGTCTGTAGTATAACATTATGATGGTCACTGTGTCTGTAGTATAACATTATGATGGTCTCAGTGTCTATTGTATAACATTATGATGGTCTCAGTGTTTGTAGTATAACATTATGATGGTCTCAGTGTCTGTAGTATAACATTATGATGGTCTCAGTGTCTGTAGTATAACATTATGATGGTCTCAGTGTCTGTAGTATAACATTATGATGGTCTCAGTGTTTGTAGTATAACATTATGATGGTCACTGTGTCTGTAGTATAACATTATGATGGTCTCAGTGTCTGTAGTATAACATTATGATGGTCTCAGTGTCTGTAGTATAACATTATGATGGTCTCAGTGTCTGTAGTATAACATTATGATGGTCCCAGTGTCTGTAGTATAACATTATGATGGTCTCAGTGTCTGTAGTATAACATTATGATGGTCACTGTGTCTGTAGTATAACATTATGTTGGTCCCAGTGTCTGTAGTATAACATTATGATGGTCTCAGTGTGTGTAGTATAACATTATGATGGTCTCAGTGTCTGTAGTATAATATTATGATGGTCAGTGTGTCTGTAGTATAACATTATGATGGTCTCAGTGTCTGTAGTATAACATTATGATGGTCTCAGTGTCTGTAGTATAACATTATGATGGTCACTGTGTCTGTAGTATAACATTATGATGGTCTCAGTGTGTGTAGTATAACATTATGATGGTCTTAGTGTCTGTAGTAGAACATTATGACTGTAGTATAACACTATGATGGTCACTGTGTCTGTAGTATAACATTATGATGGTCTCAGTATCTGTAGTATAACATTATGATGGTCTCAGTGTCTGTAGTATAACATTATGATGGTCACTGTGTCTGTAGTATAACATTATGATGGTCTCAGTGTCTGTAGTATAACATTATGATGGTCTCAGTGTGTGTAGTATAACATTATGATGGTCTCAGTGTCTGTAGTATAACATTATGATGGTCACTGTGTCTGTAGTATAACACTATGATGGTCTCAGTGTCTGTAGTATAACATTATGATGGTCTCAGTGTCTGTAGTATAACATTATGATGGTCTCAGTGTCTGTAGTATAACATTATGATGGGCCCAGTGTATGTAGTATAACAGTATGATGGTCACTGTGTTTGTAGTATAACATTATGATGGTCTTAGTGTATGTAGTATAACATTATGATGATCTCAGTGCCTGTAGTATAACATTATGATGGTCACTGTGTCTGTAGTATAACATTATGATGGTCTCAGTGTCTGTAGTATAACATTATGATGGTCAGTGTGTCTGTAGTATAACATTATGATGGTCCCAGTGTCTGTAGTATAACACTATGATGGTCTCAGTGTCTCTAGTATAACATTATGATGGTCTCAGTGTCTGTAGTATAACATTATGATGGTCACTGTGTCTGTAGTATAACATTATGATGGTCTCAGTGTCTATTGTATAACATTATGATGGTCTCAGTGTTTGTAGTATAACATTATGATGGTCTCAGTGTCTGTAGTATAACATTATGATGGTCTCAGTGTCTGTAGTATAACATTATGATGGTCTCAGTGTCTGTAGTATAACATTATGATGGTCTCAGTGTCTGTAGTATAACATTATGATGGTCACTGTGTCTGTAGTATAACATTATGATGGTCTCAGTGTCTGTAGTATAACATTATGATGGTCTCAGTGTCTGTAGTATAACATTATGATGGTCTCAGTGTCTGTAGTATAACATTATGATGGTCCCAGTGTCTGTAGTATAACATTATGATGGTCTCAGTGTCTGTAGTATAACATTATGATGGTCACTGTGTCTGTAGTATAACATTATGTTGGTCCCAGTGTCTGTAGTATAACATTATGATGGTCTCAGTGTGTGTAGTATAACATTATGATGGTCTCAGTGTCTGTAGTATAACATTATGATGGTCAGTGTGTCTGTAGTATAACATTATGATGGTCCCAGTGTCTGTAGTATAACATTATGATGGTCTCAGTGTCTGTAGTATAACATTATGATGGTCACTGTGTCTGTAGTATAACATTATGATGGTCTCAGTGTGTGTAGTATAACATTATGATGGCCTCAGTGTCTGTAGTAGAACATTATGATGGTGTCAGTGTCTGTAGTATAACACTATGATGGTCACTGTGTCTGTAGTATAACATTATGATGGTCTCAGTATCTGTAGTATAACATTATGATGGTCTCAGTGTCTGTAGTATAACATTATGATGGTCACTGTGTCTGTAGTATAACATTATGATGGTCTCAGTGTCTGTAGTATAACATTATGATGGTCTCAGTGTGTGTAGTATAACATTATGATGGTCTCAGTGTCTGTAGTATAACATTATGATGGTCACTGTGTCTGTAGTATAACACTATGATGGTCTTAGTGTCTGTAGTATAACATTATGATGGTCTCAGTGTCTGTAGTATAACATTATGATGGTCTCAGTGTCTGTAGTATAACATTATGATGGTCTCAGTGTCTGTAGTATAACACTATGATGGTCACTGTGTCTGTAGTATAACATTATGATGGTCTCAGTGTCTGTAGTATAACATTATGATGGTCTCAGTGTCTGTAGTATAAAGTTATGATGGTCACTGTGTCTGTAGTATAACATTATGATGGTCCCAGTGTCTGTAGTATAACATTATGATTGTCCCAGTGTCTGTAGTATAACATTATGATGGTCTCATTGTCTGTAGTATAACATTATGATGGTCTCAGTGTATGTAGTATAACATTATGATGGGCCCAGTGTCTGTAGTATAACATTATGATGGTCTCAGTGTCTGTAGTATAACATTATGATGGTCTCATTGTCTGTAGTATAACATTATGATGGTCTCAGTGTCTGTAGTATAACATTATGATGGTCTCATTGTCTGTAGTATAACATTATGATGCTCCCAGTGTCTGTAGTATAACATTATGATGGTCTCAGTGTCTGTAGTATAACATTATGATGCTCCCAGTGTCTGTAGTATAACATTATGATGAGCCCAGTGTCTATAGTATAACATTATGATGGTCTCAGTGTCTGTAGTATAACATTATGATGGGCCCAGTGTATGTAGTATAACAGTATGATGGTCACTGTGTTTGTAGTATAACATTATGATGGTCTTAGTGTATGTAGTATAACATTATGATGATCTCAGTGCCTGTAGTATAACATTATGATGGTCACTGTGTCTGTAGTATAACATTATGATGGTCTCAGTGTCTGTAGTATAACATTATGATGGTCAGTGTGTCTGTAGTATAACATTATGATGGTCCCAGTGTCTGTAGTATAACACTATGATGGTCTCAGTGTCTGTAGTATAACATTATGATGGTCTCAGTGTCTGTAGTATAACATTATGATGGTCTCAGTGTGTGTAGTATAACATTATGATGGTCTCAGTGTCTGTAGTATAACATTATGATGGTCACTGTGTCTGTAGTATAACACTATGATGGTCTCAGTGTCTGTAGTATAACATTATGATGGTCTCAGTGTCTGTAGTATAACATTATGATGGTCTCAGTGTCTGTAGTATAACATTATGATGGTCTCAGTGTCTGTAGTATAACACTATGATGGTCACTGTGTCTGTAGTATAACATTATGATGGTCTCAGTGTCTGTAGTATAACATTATGATGGTCTCAGTGTCTGTAGTAGAACATTATGATGGTCATTGTGTCTGTAGTATAACATTATGATGGTCTCAGTGTGTGTAGTATAACATTATGATGGGCCCAGTGTCTGTAGTATAACATTATGATGGTCCCAGTGTGTGTAGTATAACATTATGATGGTTTCAGTGTCTGTAGTATAACATTATGATGGTCTCAGTGTCTGTAGTATAAAACTATGATGGTCACTGTGTCTGTAGTATAACATTATGATGGTCTCAGTGTCTGTAGTATAACATTATGATGGTCTCAGTGTCTGTAGTATAACATTATGATGGTCATTGTGTCTGTAGTATAACATTATGATGGTCTCAGTGTGTGTAGTATAACATTATGATGGGCCCAGTGTCTGTAGTATAACATTATGATGGTCCCAGTGTGTGTAGTATAACATTATGATGGTCTCAGTGTCTGTAGTATAACATTATGATGGTCACTGTGTCTGTAGTATAACACTATGATGGTCTCAGTGTCTGTAGTATAACATTATGATGGTCTCAGTGTCTGTAGTATAACATTATGATGGTCTCAGTGTCTGTAGTATAACATTATGATGGTCTCAGTGTCTGTAGTATAACACTATGATGGTCACTGTGTCTGTAGTATAACATTATGATGGTCTCAGTGTCTGTAGTATAACATTATGATGGTCTCAGTGTCTGTAGTATAAAGTTATGATGGTCACTGTGTCTGTAGTATAACATTATGATGGTCCCAGTGTCTGTAGTATAACATTATGATTGTCTCAGTGTCTGTAGTATAACATTATGATGGTCTCATTGTCTGTAGTATAACATTATGATGGTCTCAGTGTATGTAGTACAACATTATGATGGGCCCAGTGTCTGTAGTATAACATTATGATGGTCTCAGTGTCTGTAGTATAACATTATGATGGTCTCATTGTCTGTAGTATAACATTATGATGGTCTCAGTGTCTGTAGTATAACATTATGATGGTCTCATTGTCTGTAGTATAACATTATGATGCTCCCAGTGTCTGTAGTATAACATTATGATGGTCTCAGTGTCTGTAGTATAACATTATGATGCTCCCAGTGTCTGTAGTATAACATTATGATGAGCCCAGTGTCTATAGTATAACATTATGATGGTCTCAGTGTCTGTAGTATAACATTATGATGGGCCCAGTGTATGTAGTATAACAGTATGATGGTCACTGTGTTTGTAGTATAACATTATGATGGTCTTAGTGTATGTAGTATAACATTATGATGATCTCAGTGCCTGTAGTATAACATTATGATGGTCACTGTGTCTGTAGTATAACATTATGATGGTCTCAGTGTCTGTAGTATAACATTATGATGGTCAGTATGTCTGTAGTATAACATTATGATGGTCCCAGTGTCTGTAGTATAACACTATGATGGTCTCAGTGTCTGTAGTATAACATTATGATGGTCTCAGTGTCTGTAGTATAACATTATGATGGTCTCAGTGTGTGTAGTATAACATTATGATGGTCTCAGTGTCTGTAGTATAACATTATGATGGTCACTGTGTCTGTAGTATAACACTATGATGGTCTCAGTGTCTGTAGTATAACATTATGATGGTCTCAGTGTCTGTAGTATAACATTATGATGGTCTCAGTGTCTGTAGTATAACATTATGATGGTCTCAGTGTCTGTAGTATAACACTATGATGGTCACTGTGTCTGTAGTATAACATTATGATGGTCTCAGTGTCTGTAGTATAACATTATGATGGTCTAGTGTTGTGTCTGTAGTATAACATTATGATGGTCTCAGTGTGTGTAGTATAACATTATGATGGGCCCAGTGTCTGTAGTGTAGTATAACATTATGATGGTGTCTGTAGTATAACATTATGATGGTCTCAGTCTGTAGTATAACATTATGATGGTCTGTGTCTGTAGTATAACATTATGATGGTCTCAGTGTCTGTAGTATAAAACATTATGATGGTCTCAGTGTCTGTAGTATAACATTATGATGGTCAGTGTGTGTAGTATAACATTATGATGGTCTCAGTGTCTGTAGTATAACATTATGATGGTCCCAGTGTCTGTAGTATAACATTATGATGGTCTCAGTGTAGTATAACATTATGATGGTCCCAGTGTCTGTAGTATAACATTATGATGGTCTCAGTGTCTGTAGTATAACATTATGATGGTCCCAGTGTCTGTAGTATAACATTATGATGGTCTCAGTGTCTGTAGTATAACATTATGATGGTCTCAGTGTCTGTAGTATAATACTATGATGGTCCCAGTTTCTGTAGTATAACATTATGATGATCTCAGTGCCTGTAGTATAACATTATGATGGTCACTGTTCCTATAGTATAACATTATGATGGTCCCAGTGTCTGTAGTATAACATTATGATGGTCGCAGTGTCTGTAGTATAACATTATGATGGTCACTGTTTCTGTAGTATAACACTATGATGGTCTCAGTGTCTATAGTATAACATTATGATGGTCTCAGTGCCTGTAGTATAACATTATGATGGTCTCAGTGTCTGTAGTATAACAATATGATGGTCTCAGTGTCTGTAGTATAACATTATGATGGTCTCAGTGTCTGTAGTATAACATTATGATGGTCTCAGTGTCTGTATAACATTATGATGGTCTCAGTGTCTGTAGTATAAACATGATGGTTGTGTCTGTAGTATAACATGATGTCTCAGTGTCTGTAGTATAACATTATGATGGTCTCAGTGTAGTATAACATATTATGATGGTCAGTGTAGTATATGATGGTCAGTGTCTGTAGTATAACATTATGATGGTCTCAGTGTCTGTAGTATAAACATTATGATGGTCTCAGTGTCTGTAGTATAACATTATGATGGTCTGCCTGTAGTATAACATTATGATGTTATCAGTGTCTGTAGTATAACATTATGATGGTCTCATTGTCTGTAGTATAACATTATGATGGTCTCATTGTCTGTAGTATAACATTATGATGGTCACAGTGTGTGTAGTATAACATTATGATGGTCTCAGTGTCTGTAGTATAACATTATGATGGTCACAGTGTCTGTAGTATAACATTATGATGGTCTCAGTGTCTGTAGTATAATATTATGATGGTCTTAGTGTTTGTAGTATAACATTATGATGGTCTCAGTGTTTGTAGTATAACATTATGATATTCACTGTGTCTGTAGTATAACATTATGATGGTCACTGTTCCTATAGTATAACATTATGATGGTCACTGTGTCTGTAGTATAACATTATCATGGTCTCAGTGTCTGCAGTATAACATTATGATGGTCTCAGTGTCTGTAGTATAACATTATGATGGTCTCAGTGTCTGTAGTATAACATTATCATGGTCTCAGTGTCTGTAGTATAACATTATGATATTCACTGTGTCTGTAGTATAACATTATGATGGTCTCAGTGTCTGCAGTATAACATTATGATGGTCTCAGTGTCTGTAGTATAACATTATGATGGTCTCAGTGTCTGTAGTATAACATTATCATGGTCTCAGTGTCTGTAGTATAACATTATGATGGTCCCAGTGTATGTAGTATAACATTATGATGGTCTCAGTGTATGTTGTATAACATTATGATGGTCTCAGTGTCTGTAGTATAACATTATGATGGTCACTGTGTCTGTAGTATAACATTATGATGGTCACTGTGTCTGTAGTATAACACTATGATGGTCTCAGTGTCTATAGTATAACATTATGATGGTCACTGTGTCTGTAGTATAACACTATGATGGTCTCAGTGTCTATAGTATAACATTATGATGGTCTCAGTGTCTGTAGTATAACACTATGATAGTCTCAGTGTCTGTAGTATAACATTATGATGGTCCCAGTGTCTGTAGTATAACAGTATGCTGGTCTCAGTGTCTGTAGTATAACACTATGATAGTCTCAGTGTCTGTAGTATAACATTATGATGGTCACTGTGTCTGTAGTATAACATTATGATGGTCCCAGTGCCTGTAATATAACATTATGATGGTCACTGTGTCTGTAGTATAACATTATGATGGTCCCAGTGTCTCAGTGTCTGTAGTATAACACTATGATGGTCTCAGTGTCTATAGTATAACATTATGATGGTCACTGTGTCTGTAGTATAACATTATGATGGTCTCAGTGTCTGTAGTATAACACTATGATGGTCTCAGTGTCTGTAGTATAACATTATGATGGTCACTGTGTCTGTAGTATAACATTATGATGGTCTCAGTGTGTGTAGTATAACATTATGATGGTCTCAGTGTCTGTAGTAGAACATTATGATGGTCTCAGTGTCTATAGTATAACATTATGATGGTCTCAGTGTTTGTAGTATAACATTATGATGGTCACTGTGTCTGTAGTATAACATTATGGCCTTCTTACTGCATGAATTATGTCAATCTCTGTTTTTGTTTTACATGCTCTCAGTATTACGATGTACTGACAGGCTCCTAGGTTCCCCAAACTTATTACAAATGTATTATTATGGATATATGTAATTACTGTGGTCAAGTTGTTACCTTCAATATAAAACTGTCCAATGTTATGTTGCTAAAGCGTTCATTTTCAATCCACATTCAGGAAAATAGCACTGGGCTACATCAAACTATTTTGTATCTCAGAGAGCAGTCCTGATTTCAGATAATATGGCATTCCCAATGTTTATAAGCCTGCAATGTTAACGATTTAATGCCATGCAGAATGAATAGGAGACGAGGATGCTGTAAGCTATGTTTAGTTGTGTCGAGATCGAGTGCCTAGGCAATATAATATGACATTTTACACAGATGTTTTATTACCATTTGTTTTAAAATCATTTGTTATAATCCTGTTTAATTATACATACATTGTTCATACTTTCAGTTGTAAGGAATTTTACCTACCGCACGTGTAAATCAATGCAATAAGAGTACGTGATGTATTGGCACTGCCGTCGATGCCATCCATCATCGCATGTACTAGCTGTCGAATCAGATTATCTTTTGATGGTCTTATCTTTAAACTACGACTCCAGATCTCTTTTCAATATAGTTTAACGCTTCTTCATACATTTATCATGTATACGTACATACACACACACACACACACACACACCCCACACACACACACACATCCATCCATCTATGTATTCATACATACAAACGGACATATTAACATCACGTGGAAAAAGCAGTGGACCACGTAGAATGACGATGTACAGTTCATTAAAGCATGCGATTGAGTGGATTTACAGTTACTTGAACCGGATAATGTGGCAATATATGCCTATGTAGATTAAGGTTTTGGATTGAGTTGACTGTAATTAACCTTTGATAAAACTTGTACATATTTTCTGCGCTTCGGTTTCTATGTTGGATGAACTACTTAATGAGTGTCTCTGTAAAGAAGGGTCTGTAACGAAGGGATTATATTGTACTTTCCTAGACTGCGTGAATGAAATACATATGTACTGTGTACTCAGCTTTATGTTGAATAGATTACTCTGTGTTGAATGGATTACTCTGTGTTCAACTCTATATTGAGTGAATTACTCTGTGTTCAGGTCTATGTTGAATAGATTACTCTGTGTTGAATGGATTACTCTGTGTTCAGCTCTGTGTTGAATGGATTACTCTGTGTTCAGCTCTATGTTGAATGGATTACTCTGTGTTTGACCCTGTATTGAATGTAAAGTTCTACCCTTGACGATCTTTTGAATTGAGTCTACTATTCTTGGCTCTATGTTGAATTCAGCACTTTATCAATGACTGTGCTGAATGGAATACTTGTCAATCATTAGCTGTATATTGGCCGGAATGCATTACAATTATCTTTGATTTTAAGTTGAATTTGCTGGATACGCAATCCCTAATTCCATGCTGAATGGAATACACTAACCTTAATTCCTTGTTGAATTGAATGGTGTGTCCTTGACTTTGAGTGGAATATTCTATACTTACCTCTATGCAAAATGCAATACTCTATTGCTTACTCTTTGTTAAATCATATACTACATCCTTGAATAATAAGTGATATTGGAATGCTTTGTCCATGACTGTGTTGATCTCTATCCTGTGATAATGGAATGCTTTGTTCGTGACTGTTGATCTCTATCCTGTGATAATGGAATGCTTTGTCCGTGATTATGTTGACCTCTATCTGTGATAATAAAATGCGTTCTCCGTGACTGTGTTGATCTCTCTCTGTGATAATGGAATGATTTGTCCGTGACTATGTTGACCTCTATCTGTGATAATAAAATGCTTTGTCCGTGACTATGTTGACCTCTATCTGTGATAATAAAATGCTTTGTCCGTGACTATGTTGAACTCTATCTGTGATAATGGAATGTTTTGTCCGTGACTATGTTGATCTGTATCTGTGATAATGGAATGCTTTGTCCGTGACTATGTTGAACTCTATCTGTGATAATGGAATGCGTTGTCCGTGACTGTGTTGATCTGTATCTGTGATAAAGGAATGTTTTGTCCGTGACTGTGTTGATCTGTATCTGTGATAATGGAATGCTTTGTCCGTGACTTTTGATCTCTATTTGTGATAATGGAATGTTTTGTCCATGACTATGTCATCTCTCTCTGTGATAATGGAATGCTTTGTCCATGACTATGTTGAACTCTATCTGTGATAATGGAATGCGTTGTCCGTGACTGTGTTGATCTCTATCTGTGATAATGGAATGCTTTGTCCATGACTGTGTCATCTCCCTCTGTGATAATGGAATGCTTTGTCCATGACTATGTTGAACTCTATCTGTGATAATGGAATGCTTTGTCCGTGACTGTGTTGATCTCTGTCTGTGATAATCGAATGCTTTGTCCATGACTATGTTGAACTTTATCTGTGATAATAGAATGCTTTGTCCGTGACTGTGTCATCTCTCTCTCTGTGATAATGGAATGCTTTGTCTGTGACTGTGTTGATCTCTCTCTGTAATAATGGAATGCTTTGTCCATGACTATGTATCTGTGATAATGGAATGCTTTGTCCGTGACTATGTTGAACTCTATCTGTGATAATGGAATGCTTTGTCCGTGACTGTGTTGATCTCTCTCTGTAATAATGGAATGCTTTGTCCATGACTATGTTGAACTCTATCTGTGATAATGGAATGCGTTCTCCGTGACTGTTGATCTCTATCTGTGATAATGGAATGCTTTGTCCGTGACTATGTTGATCTGTATCTGTGATAATGGAATGCTTTGTCCGTGGCTATGTTGATCTCTATCCTGTGATAATGGAATGCTTTGTCCGTGACTATGTTGATCTGTATCTGTGATAATGGAATGCTTTGTCCGTGACTATGTTGATCTGTATCTGTGATAATGGAATTCTTTGTCCGTGACTATGTTGATCTGTATCTGTGATAATGGAATGCTTTGTCCGTGACTATGTTGATCTGTATCTGTGATAATGGAATGCTTTGTCCATGACTGTGTTGATCTGTATCTGTGATATTGGAATGCTTTGTCCGTGACTATGTTGAATGGAGTATTCTACCGTATAATTTCTCTTGAATAGAAAAACGTTTGAATCTTTGTTAATTGAATATTTTGTCATTGATTCTGTTTTGAATGGAATACTCTGATCTTGACTGTGATGAATCGAACACACATGAATCTATCTTAAACGAATACTCTGTTGAATGGAATAGACTATGTTGAATCGAATACTATCTCCTTGACTCTCGTTGGAATAGAACACTCTGTCATTGACTCTGTGTTGTATAGAACACTCTGTCCTTGACTCTGTGTTCAATAGAACACTCTGACGTTGACTCTGTGTTGAATGGAACATTCTGTCTTTTACTCTGTGTTGTATGGAATCTGTCATTGACTCTGCGTTGAATAGAACACTCTGTCTTTTACTTTGTGTTGAATGTAACTATCAGTTCATGACTCTGTGTTGAATGGAGCACTCTGTCTTTTACTCTATGTTGAATGGAACCTGTCATTGACTTTGTGTTGAATGGAGCACTCTGTCTTTTACTCTGTGTTGAGTGGAACCTGTCATTGACTTTGTGTTGAATGGAACACTCTGTGTTGAATGGAACTCTCTGTCCTTAACTCTGTGTTGAATGGAACACTGTCTTTTACTCTGAGTTGAATGGAACTCTCTGTTTTTTACTCTGTGTTGAATGGAACCTTTCATTGACTCTGTGTTGAATGAAATACTGAGTTTTTGTTGATTCGAATGCTTTATTTCTATCTGAAAATATTTAAAATATTTAGATATTTAATAATATAATTACTGAGTGCAACTTAACTTAAAACTTCATCTGTACTGAAATCTTATGGTACATGTAGTTGTCTGCTCGTGGTGAGAGTAAAACTGTATCCATCTTTGACCTTAACATATTGACTACAGTGTAATGGTTTGCAAATTGTGTACAAAACTTTAGTAATATTCTATGTTGTATTGAACATTAGTAACTTTCAAAACAAAATTATGAAAGGAAAATCACGGATCCTGGCAGAACCAGAATTTGCTTCAGGTGACATGGAGGAGTAAGCATTTTAAGCATATTATTTTATACACAGTATGCATGATGCATATATTTCATAATCTGCTATAAATAGTAACCAAATAGTGTCTCTGCCATGAATTATTCTATACACTGATAGCTTAAAACACTGTCTGAAATTACCATGTGGCAATGCGCATTAACAAGAAATAAATAAATAAAAAATATTTCACACACCCCCCCCTTTTCCAAAAAAAAAAAAAAAAGAAGAAAGGAAGAATGAAAGAAAGAAAAAGAAAAAGGAAGAAAAAAACAAAAAGAAAAATCAAAACTAAAACGATAACGGCATCTTGATAGTTGAAATGTGAAAGGTGATGTAAGCCATTCTGTTCTCACTTTCCTAACACGAATGTAAGCTTTATTCTCTTAATGCTGTAGTAGTGACTTTCAAAAGTCATAATTAAATGTGTTTTGTCAGCTTGTGTTACCAATGAATGTATGATTCTAGCCTCTGTTCTGATATATAGTGCGACATATATTTACGTCTGACATCGGTACTACTGCTCTTCCTCCTTTCATCAAGGCGTCTGCCATTTTTAACTAGAATGTAGAATGTCCACAAATGAATGGTTTAGATTTGTTTGTGGTTGGAAATGATATATCTTTAGATACAATTAAGGGACGTGATGTATTTTTACTGTTGCATGTGATCTATCGTCGCAAAATAAATCATAAATTGCATGCTGTCCATGTATGATATACTGTTATGCAATAAAAATGGGATACGACAAGGGAAATTCGCCAATTCGCTATGCCATTTGTATGAAATTTGTCAATTAGAATACAATTATATTGGTAATTTTGCATAACTCTTTGTCATTTATGGCCAATGTGACAGTAATGAATGGACTTCAATTACAACCAAGATCAAATTTTGAGAATTGTTATGTAGACATGAGCCAATGTAGGGAGGGGATAGGGAATATAATACGAAGTAATATTAAGTCGAAATGTTGATACCCTGAGTGTGATATACTGTACAAAAGGTTGATACCCTGCATGTGATATACTGTACAAAATGTTGATACCCTGAGTGTGATATACTGTACAAAAGGTTGATACCCTGCATGTGATATACTGTACAAAAGGTTGATACCCTGAGTGTGATATACTGTACAAAAGGTTGATATCCTGCATGTGATATAGTGTACAAAAGGTTGATACCCTGAGTGTGATATACTGTACAAAAGGTTGATACCCTGAGTGTGATATACTGTACGAAATGTTGATACCCTGAGTGTGATATACTGTACGAAATGTTGATACCCTGAGTGTGATATACTGTACAAAAGGTTGATACCCTGAGTGTGATATACTGTACAAAAGGTTGATACCCTGAGTGTGATATACTGTACAAAAGGTTGATACCCTGCATGTGATATACTGTACAAAAGGTTGATACCCTGAGTGTGATATACTGTACAAAAGGTTGATATCCTGCATGTGATATAGTGTACAAAAGGTTGATACCCTGAGTGTGATATACTGTACAAAAGGTTGATACCCTGAGTGTGATATACTGTACGAAATGTTGATACCCTGAGTGTGATATACTGTACGAAATGTTGATACCCTGAGTGTGATATACTGTACAAAAGGTTGATACCCTGAGTGTGATATACTGTACAAAAGGTTGATACCCTGCGTGTGATATACTGTACAAAAGGTTGATACCCTGAGTGTGATATACTGTACGAAATGTTGATACCCTGAGTGTGATATACTGTACAAAAGGTTGATACCCTGAGTGTGATATACTGTACAAAAGGTTGATACCCTGAGTGTGATATACTGTACAAAAGGTTGATACCCTGCGTGTGATATACTGTACAAAAGGTTGATACCCTGAGTGTGATATACTGTACGAAATGTTGTGCATTGGATATAACGTTCCGGATGTACAAGTAATATGATAAACAGTGTTATGAGTGCTTCATCACCAACTTTCAACTTCACAAATAGTACATGCATGTAGACTTGTTTGGAAGAATTAGTCAGGATACCTGTCAAGTAAATGAATGGCATGCGGCTTTGGCAGCCATTGATTTAGGTAGAGCCAACATCATGCTTGTCATCGTAAAATGATTAAAACGACATGTGTAAGTTTTCTATAAACGGATTCTTGCCATCAGACGAGGATCAATTTAAACATGTTCTAAGATTTATTATGAAAGCACTTGAAAAAAATATCGTTTCATTGGATGATTTAAATTATTTCAATTGTATCTATATGATTTTATTATTTAAATAAATGGGGCGTTTTCATTTTGCATGAATTTGATTTGAATGTATGTGCGGAATGCGGGACTGTTTTGGTTACGGTATATTTCTAGATATTTATGAAATAAGAAAAATACGTATGAGAAAAATACAATTCGACACAGTTACTCAAAATTTAGCTCAACCAAGGGTTGCACTTCATATTACTGTTTCAGTTAAATGAAAAATGTCCACACATTAATTATAATGAAAACAGGAAAGTTTCTGTGTACTGTTGCTACATTATTAGTGTATATGCAGTGCCTTCAGTATCAATGGTGCCTATATCAACATAAGATGTGCTTACATCAGTATCTATGGTGCCTATATCAACATAAGATGTGCCTCCATCAGTATCTATGGTGCTTTCATCAACATAAGAGGTGTCTACATCAGTATTTATGGTGCCTACATCAACATAAGAGGTGCCTCCTTCAGTATCTATGATGCCTTTATCAACATAAGAGGTGTTTACATCAGTATCTATGGTGCCTACATCAACATATAAGAGATGCCTCCATCAGTATCTATGGTGCCTACATCAACATAAGGGGTGCCTTCATCGGTGCCTATATAAACATAACAGGTCCCTATATCAGTATCTATGATGCCGACATCAACATAAGAGGTGCCTATATCAACATAAGAGGTGCCTACATCAGTATGTATGATGGCTTCATCAACATAAGAGGTGCCTCCATCAGTATCTATAGTGCCTCTATCAACAAAAGAGGTGCCTCCATCAGTATCTATGGTGCTTTCATCAACATAAGAGGTGACTACATCAGTATCTATAGTGTTTACATCAACATAAAAGGTGCCTACATCAGTATCTATGGTGACAATGTCTAGACTTTACAAGGTTAGTGATGTACTGACAATATCTAGACTTTACAAGTTTGTGGAGTACTGACAATTTCTAAACTTTACAAGTTTAAAGGTGTACTTATGAGTTTATTGGAGTACTGACAACGTCTAGACTTTACAAGGTTAGTGGTGTAATGACAATGTCTAGACTTTACAAGGTTAGTGGTGTAGTGACAATGTCTAGACTTTACAAGTTACCTCTGTCTGTAATGCCATTTTATGTTTTCCCGTGGACCGTGGCCCAGTTGACCGGATTCCTCTCTGTCCCTGTCTATAAAATCAGTATATATTTTTCCCGTGGACCGTGGTCCATTTCACTGCATTCCTCCCTGTCTCGGTCTATAATGTCAATTTATGTTCTCCCGTGGGCCATGGTCCAGTTCAGCGGATTCCTCCCTGTCTCGGTCTATAATGTCAGTATATGTTTTCCCGTGGGCCGTGGTCCAGTTCACTGGATTTTTCGCAATCTCGGTCTATAATGTCAGTTTATGTTTTCCCGTGGGCCGTGGTCCAGTTCACTGGGTTCCTCCCTGTCTCGGTCTATAATGTCAGTTTATGTTTTCCCGTGGGCCATGGTCCAGTTTACCGGATTCCTCCCTGTCTCTGCCTATAATGTCAGTTTATGTTTTTCCCGTGGGCCGTGGTCAAGTTCACTGGATTCCTCTCTGTCTCTGTTTATGATAAAAACATGATTATATTTAGTTTTAACTTCTGGAGAACACTCTCGGATGAAGATAGTTCCCTGTCACTTGTCTGAGATATGTATGATACCTCGCTATCAGTTAGACTTTAGAGACAATGTGAAATACAGTTGTGTTTTTGTATTGCCTGTGAACATAACGATTTCACGTGTCCTGTGCTAATGTTGGTGAACCTGTTCAAACAGTGAATTTGGTGTGGTATTCTCATGCTTAATATGCGGTAATGAAAAGCTGGTGTCTGTGAGTTTTTAAAGATGTGCTTACTGCTCGAATAACACTTTCCATTAAGAGCGATAGAAGAATTTGTGTAAAAAAAGATGAAATGTGTACTTAAAGATTGTTTACATGTTTTTGTTTTTAATTTGTAACGTTACCACAACGTCAGGCTTAGACTTATACCTTCTGTCTTGTGTCATCGCAGATAACAACATGACTTGTTGGGCAGTGCACTATTGAAAACAGGACTTGTTGGTCAGTTGAGTATTGACAACGTGACTTGTTGGGCAATAGGATGGTTAAAGCATGACTTAATGAACAGTAGATTGCTGACAACATGACTTGTTGGACAACGAAATATTGAAAACAGGACTGGTTGGACATAAGAGTAGGCTTATTAGCATGTCATATTGAAAAATGGACTGTTCACAACATGACTTGTTGGACAACGGAATATTGAAAACAGGACTGGTTGGGCAGAAGAGTATTAGCATGTCATATTGAAAAATGGACTGCTGACAACACGACTTGTTGGGCAGTGCTGTTTTTGAAAAGAGAACTTATTGAGCAATGGAGAATTAAAATGACATATTAGACTGCGGAGCATTGACAACAGGGCATGTTGGGCAGTTGAGTATTGACATCAAAACTTGTTGGGAACAGGGGATAGCGACGCCATGGCTTATTGGACGGTGAATTATTATTTTGATATATTTGACAATGGATTGCTGAAAAATCACTTGTTGGGGAGTGGACTATTGAAAATAGGACTTGCTGATCTGTAGGACAGTGACAATAGGATTGTTGAGCAGTATTAACATGACATATTGGACAATCTGTCATATGTAATATAGATAATTTGTTTGGTCAATTATCATATTCATTATGACTATATAGTCATAATGAATATGATAATTGACCAAACAAATTATCTATATTACATATGACAAATCGACTGCTGACAACAGGATCTGTTGGGCAATGGGATCGTGACAAACATGCCTTTGCCATTGGGACATTGATTATGTGACTTGTTGGGTAATGGAATATTGACAAAATGACTTATATATACGGAAACGTGTTGGTGCCTGGTGTTGTTGTGTTGTAAGTAGGTATCATGACAAAAATAAAATTGACTTGCTGAGATTAATAAAACTTGATGACGTAATGAAGTCGAAAAATTGCCGTAAACTGTCCTTAAACGAATTCTTTTGGGCAACATGTCATCTATAAAAGAGTTGGTTGATTTTCTTTAAGTCAAGATAACTTTATGCGATTTCCCTCATGTCAAATTTAAAATAAATCGTCGTAATAAAGTCGCATTTCCATGAAAATCCAGAATGATTGACATCATTTTTGTTGGTATGTTGGAATAAACATGCTACAAACGAGAATTTTATGTCAAGTTATTGTTTTAAAAATACCATTTCGAGATTTTGTAAGTCAATTTCTCTTCGACATCGAGTTATCAAACTCGCATATGTATGAAAATCTGGAAATATTGACTTTGTTGAAGTCGACAGGATGCGATAAAGTAACACTCATCGATATACTTTTTGACGACTTGACGCCAAACTCATCACTTCAGCGACTTTTATATGTCACGATGATCAAAGCAAATGATTATTGGGCAGAGTTGATATGCACTCTCCATTGAAAGTGTGTTTAGCCATCTTTTGTGAGACATGAAACTGAGAGTAGTCGGGAAACGGAACGAAGTGGGAATAAGGGGAGGGAAGTGGGAAGGGTAGTGGTTGGGACCAAGGGCAAATCATCGGGATGAAAGGAAGGATGCTGAAAAACCCTCCCTTTTGCAAAACAGATCTTTCTTCCCTCATAACTACATATAAAATATATAGCAATTCCCTGAAGGAAAGCTTTAAAGAAAACTCTTTAAATCACATGACAATTTCTTTTTTGTTATTTGCTCTCGAATGAACACATTGTATATGCTCAGTCAGTTAAATGTATTTTGTTTAAACAGTATTTATTGTGAAAATATACATTAAGCATACAATATATTGTGTTAAGAATTTAGCAGCAAGTACTGAGATATACTTAAATCAAGCTCTCTCCTTGTGATGAACTTGAATGCATAATTAGATTGCAAGATACCAGTGGGGTTTTTTCCAATCTTATGTTTTTCAAAGGTGCCTGTACCATTTCATTTGGGAAATTTTTGTCCTATAAATATTTGCATAAAGCTAAGAGATAAATATTTGGGAAGAATTTAGACAAATTTTGAGGAAAAAAATCAATGTCGACAATGAAATTTTCATTGGGAAAGGTCCTTATAATGGACTTGATTTGAAGAAGAAAAAAAACCCCAAAACACTGGATACTTAGCATATACAGTGACGGATTTAGAGGGGGACTCCCTTTTTCGTTACAGATTTGCAAGGATTATACAGATGATAAGATTTTAACATTCAAATAATAAGAGTAGAACACCAGACTTTGCACCAAAATGGCTAAGTAATTTGGATAATATTTGACTATCAAATGTTTTCGCCCCCCCCCCTTTTTTTCCTTCGGAAATCCTGGATTTATATATTATATGTATGTATATATTTACTGTTAATATATAAAATTATAAAGGAATAAATAATTGTGTATGGAAAACATATCTGTTTTGGAAATACAATTATACAAGGTATTCAGCATATACATAATGGTCGTCAAATAGAATATCAGTAAGTATTACTTTATCGCGTCATGACAACTTCAACAAAGTCAATATTTCGAGATTTTCATACAAATGCGAGTTTAATAAGTCGATTTCGAAGAGAAACTGACTTACGAAATCTCGGAATGGTATTTTTAAAACAATAACTCGACATAAAATTCTCGTTGGTAGCATGTTTATTGCAACATATCAACAAAAATCATGTCAATAATTCTTGATTTTCATGGAAATGCGACTTTATAACGACGATTTATTTTAAAATTGACATTAGGGAAATCGCATAAATTTATCTTGACTTAAAGAAAATCAACTAAATGTTTTATAGATGACAAGTTGCCCAAAAGAACTCGTTTAAGGACAGTTTACGGCAACTTTTCGATTTCATTACGTCATCGAGTTTTATTAATCTCGGCAAGTCAATTTTATTTTTGTCGTGATACCTACTTACAACACAACAACACCAGGCACCAAAACGTCTCCGTAGAAATGAAGCATTCACAGCATGATTTGTTGGCAGTTGAGAATTGATAACATGACGTGTCGGGCAGTAAGGTGACAACATGACTAGTTGCTAACTTAATGTCAGCATAGAGTTTCAGTTTTAGAGTGAAGGTTACCATCAGATTACTGAAGGGTTTTGGGGTATAATGCTTATATCGAAAACTGATAATCCTATATCCTCCACTTGTGAACATGAAGTTCACGAGGAAACTGTTTACTCCATAACACTTGTAAATATGATTGTTAATCACACAGCAACCGAATAATGTTATGAACTTTGAGGTTGATTAAATCAAAGAAGAGATGAATTGGACGAAGATTCTTTGAGAAGACTTTGAATGTGTAATTGAGTTACTATGTAAGCTATTGATGTCAGTACATGTGTACATCATCAATGATTCAAGTGTTACAGCAACTTACAATAGAAAAATAATGGCCACTTCCAGTACCCTTTTTAAATACGGGTTCCTACTGGTATGTACACACCGCCACTATAGCAGCTTGAATGTATATATAGCTATTGTGAAGATGTGTAATTCTGCTTTGTTCAGGTCGAAGAACTTTCTCTCATGATAGTTTCATTAATACATACATCTTTCATCTGCGTACTAAATCATTATGGGGTTCAAAATCAGCTGTGTGTAAATAGAACAAAACTATACGTGCTGTAATAATAAGAATTGATATCATTTACAGATTCTTTACACTACAAAACATACAAGACAGATACAGTTTACAAAGGTGTGTTTTAATCATTATGACCATATAACATATACACATCCGTGCATTGTATACATACATACATACATACAAAATACTCCTTGACAAGTTAAAAGAATACAATAACAATTTTTTTTTGTTGATATTAAGAATTAATAAAACGTTTTGCAGTATTTAGAATTATCTCAGTGTGGGTCATTTTGCATGTCTTTTCCTATTAGCATTAATTACGAAGTCCAGACATGTGGAAATTACACCAATGTTGTCTCTTGCCATGTCCTTAATGATCGAATACATACATGCATGGTTTCAGCTCTCCATTGCTTAGCTGGAAATAAGACCAGACTGAGACAGGTAAAACACATATTACAAGTTCATTAGACGGTCAGATGAGGATGCTAACCACTGTATTGTATGGACCACACAAATTTCAACTGATTTCACATCTACATATTAATTCACATTATACCTGATACGTATATCGGTATATACGAATAAACAATTTTACGATTGTTTTCTTAGTAAAGGTCAACAAATCAATTTTTCAAAATACTGTACGACACAGTTGAATTTTCTGCTTAAATTGAAAGTAAAATCGAGACCGTTGATATATTATAGGTTTTTTTTTTATAATAATCCGATTTCAATAGACGAGAGATTTTAAACTGTTATCGAAATATTTTGTATCATCATATGCCTGGTAAGGGTGATCGAGATATCAATATATCTAGTAAAATGACACCGAAAAGCTGATTATATCTAGTTTAGGATGATAAATATCACATATCTAGTGTAGGGGGATCGAGATATTATACAGTGTAGGGCGATTGAAGCATTGATATATCAAGTACAAGGTGATCGACATATCGGTATATTATACAGCGTAGGGCGATTGAAGCATTGATGTATCAAGTACAGGGTGATCGACATATCGGCATATTATACAGCGTAGGGCGATTGAAGCATCGATATATCAAGTACAGGGTGATCGACATATCGGTATATTTGATTGGGGTATTTAGTGTAGGATGATCTAAGCATCTATACGTCTAGCATAGGATGATTGAGGTAAATCTAGGATATATCTACCATACGGCGATCCACATATCTAGGATTTAGATATATCCAGTATACGGCGATCCAGATATCTAGAATTTAGATATATCTAGTGTACGGTGATCCAGATATTTAGGATGTACATATGTCTAGCATACGGCGATCCAGATATCCAGATATCTAGAATTTAGATATATCTAGTGTACGGTGATCCAGATATTTAGGATGTACATATGTTTAGCATACGGCGATCCAGATATCCAGATATCTAGAATTTAGATATATCTAGTGTACGGTGATCCAGATATTTAGGATGTACATATGTCTAGCATACGGCGATCCAGATATCTAGAATTTAGATATATCTAGTGTACGGTGATCCAGATATTTAGGATGTATATATGTCTAGCATACGGCGATCCAGATATCGAGATATCTAGAATTTAGATATATCTAGTGTACGGTGATCCAGATATTTAGGATGTACATATGTCTAGCATACGGCGATCCAGATATCCAGATATCTAGAATTTAGATATATCTAGTGTACGGTGATCCAGATATTTAGGATGTACATATGTCTAGCATACGGCGATCCAGATATCCAGATATCTAGAATTTAGATATATCTAGTGTACGGTGATCCAGATATCTAGGATGTACATGTGTCTAGCATACGGCGATCCAGATATCTAGAATTTAGATATATCTAGCATATCTAGCGTGCGGCTATCTAGATATCTAGAATTTAGAAATATCTAGTATACGGCGATCCAGACATCTAGGAGGGAGATGGAGATATCGAAATATCTTTAAGTATAGGACAATCAAGATGTGTATATATATAAAGCACAAAGACACTACAGCTAACAAGGCACCCTGTATTTCACTTATATTCGTTCCCCGTCTGGGACTCGAACCTACGACCTATGGTACCGAATCACCTAGCTGTAATGCATCCGAGCTGCTCAGACGGGGAACGAATATAAGTGAAATATAGGGTGCCTTGTTAGCTGTAGTGTCTTTGTGCTTTATATCTTTGTCTAATTTGTCTTTATTTCTACAGGTATTTCTTCGGAGATCCAAGGTCCATAGTACTCCCAGGTGTTTCACTGATTCTATTTGTGCTTTATATATATAATATATATAAAAATGCTCTTGTGTATAGAATGATATATCTGTAAGTAAGAATTGCTCTTCCGGCCATGTTGGCGTATACACCTTAATTTACTTCTTACTTATATGTATATTTATAAGTTATTGATATATATCTAGTACTGTCGAGTTCTTCCTTTTCCGCGCACTCTGTGCTTTCTGTTTAACAGCAAATGTACAGTGTAGATCACTACTGAAAAGTAAGACTCGCAATATACTCTGTTTTTATCAGTTTGGTAAAGCAATATAAAATGAACAAAAGATCCAGGTCTAAGTCGACAAATACAGTGTTTACATCTACAGTATATGTGACGTCATGAATGAACAGCCGACTTGTTCTAATCATCATAATCGATAAATGCCAGCTTTCCATGCAAAAGTATTTAAATACCTTTCATGTACGTGTTTTAGGCATTTACAAGTGATACAAGCAAGTTGTATATAGATATAGGAAAATCTCAGCAATATCAGGAATATGCAAAATAATGACGGAAGAAACTAGGAAATGCCAAAGCAGAAATGGTATTTAATTAAAAAAGGTTCTTGCCTTTTTCATTCAGTACTTTTTTTTCAACACGCCATTTATTGTCATTTCTGCTGTCTATACTTATTTTCTGAAGGGGGATGGAAATTGCACTGCACAAACTCATTGTACACATACCCGTCTCTGACACATCCCTGGTCTCTGACATATCCGCTGTCTCTGACACACCCCTCTCCACCGTCATTGATATTGCTTTCTATCTGAGCATCAGACGAGCAGAATGCTTGATACCGGAGCATTAGACTGGGACAGTTCTTGATATCTGAGCATCAGAGAGAATGCTTGCTATTGTAGCACCAGAGAGAGAAAATGCTTGATATCGGATCATCAGACAGGGAGATTGCTTGATATCGGAGCACCAGAGAATGCTTGATATTGTAGTACCAGACAGGGTAAATGCTTGATATTGGAACATCAGACATCGATATCAGAGCATCAGACAGGGAGAATGCTTGATATCGAAGCATCAGACAGGGAGAATGTTTGATATAGGAACATCAGACAGAATGAATGCTTGATATCGGAGCACCAGAGAGAATGCTTGATATTGTAGCACCAGACATGGTAATTGCTTGATATTGGAACATCAGACATCGATATCAGAGCATCAGACAGGGAGAATGCTTGATATCGAAGCATCAGACAGGGAGAATGCTTAATATCGGAAGATCAGAGAGAATGCTTGATATCGAGCATCAGACAGAGTGAATGCTTGATATCGGAAGATCAGATATCGAAGATGCTTGATATCGGAGCATCAGACAGAGAGAATGCTTGATATCGGAACATCAGACAGAGAGAATGCTTGATATCGGAGCACCAGAGAGAATGCTTGATATTGTAGCACCAGACGGAGAAAATGCTTGATATCGGAGCATCAGACAGCGAAGATGCTTGATATCGGAGCTTCAGATAGGGAGAATGCTTGATACCATAGCATCAGACAGGGAGAATGCATGATATCAGAGCATCGGACAGGAAGAATGCTTGATAGCGGAGCATCGGACAGGAAGAATGCTTGATAGCGGAGCATTGGACAAGAAGAATGCTTAATAGCGGAGCATCGGACAGGAAGAATGCTGGATAGCGGAGCATTGGACAGGAAAAATGCTTGATATCAGAGCATCGGACAGGAAGAATGCTTGATATCAGAGCATCGGACAGGAAGAATGCTGGATATTGAGATGGTTGATGGAGATATTGTATTACTTTAAAAGGCGTAGTATATAAGACATTAAATCCATGGAGAAAGCGAAATCTTTTTCTTTTGATTTTGAATAAAAGAAAATGAAAGGTATATGATGTAGAAATATTATGAATGGAATGTGAAGTGTCATTTACATAGAAAATAGGGAGTCGACTGATACCTTTTGTTCATCTTGAGATTAGGGTATTGATTTTTATACCTTATTTATACTCGCATTCATGCGATGTAAACCTTCCAGCAATGAACATTGTGTGAATGTTCTTTGTATCTACATTATCAATTATAATACATTCTATAGATCAACTGAAATTTGCAAGAAACTGTTATAACAATCGTAGACCATCAGCTATATGGATTATTATAGTTGTAGTCCATCAGCTATATAAATCATAATAATCGTAAACCATCAACTATATTGATTATAATAATTGTAGCCTATCAGCTATATGAATCATAATAATCGTAGACCATCAGCTATATAGATTATAATTATTGTAATCCATCAGCTATTTAGAATATGACAACCGTAGACCGTCAGCTATATAGAATATATAAATCGTAGACCATCAGCTATATAGAATAAAATAATCGTAGACCATCAGCTATATAGAATATAATAATTGTAAACCATCAGCTATATAGAATATAATAATCGTAGACCATCAGCTATATAGAATATAATAATCGTAGACCGTCAGCTATATAGAATATAATAATCGTAGACCGTCAGCTATATATAATATAATAATCGTAGACCATCAGCTATATAGAATATAATAATCGTAGACCATCAGCTATATAGAATAAAATAATCGTAGACCGTCAGCTATATAGAATATAATAATCGTAGACCGTAGGCTATATAGAATATAATAATTGTAGACCGTAAGCTATATAGAATATAATAATCGTAGACCATCAGCTATATAAGATATAATAATCGTAGACCGTCAGCTATATAGAATATAATAATCGTAGACCGTAGGCTTTATAGAATATAATAATTGTAAACCATCAGCTATATAGAATATAATAATTGTAGACCGTCAGCTATATAGAATATATAAATCGTAGACCATCAGCTATATAGAATAAAATAATCGTAGACCGTAAGCTATATAGAATATAATAATCGTAGACCATCAGCTATATAGAATATAATAATTGTAAACCATCAGCTATATAGAATATAATAATCGTAGACCATCAGCTATATAGAATATAATAATCGTAGACCATCAGCTATATAGAATATAATAATCGTAGACCATCAGCTATATAGAATATAATAATCGTAGACCATAAGCTATATAGAATAAAATAATCGTAGACCGTCAGCTATATAGAATATAATAATCGTAGACCGTAGGCTATATAGAATATAATAATTGTAGACCGTAAGCTATATAGAATATAATAATCGTAGACCATCAGCTATATAAGATATAATAATCGTAGACCGTCAGCTATATAGAATATAATAATCGTAGACCGTAGGCTATATAGAATATAATAATTGTAAACCATCAGCTATATAGAATATAATAATTGTAGACCATCAGCTATATAGAATATAATAATCGTAGACCATAAGCTATATAGAATATAATAATCGTAGACCATCAGCTATATAGAATAAAATAATCGTAGACCATCAGCTATATAGAATATAATAATCGTAGACCATCAGCTATATAGAATATAATAATCGTAGACCATAAGCTATATAGAATAAAATAATCGTTGACCGTCAGCTATATAGAATATAATAATCGTAGACCATCAGCTATATAGAATATAATAATCGTAGACCATCAGCTATATAGAATATAATAATCGTAGACCATCAGCTATATAGAATATAATAATCGTAGACCATAAGCTATATAGAATATAATAATCGTGGACCGTCAGCTATATAGAATATAATAATTGTAGACCATAAGCTATATAGAATATAATAATCGTAGACCGTAGGTTATATAGAATATAATAATTGTAGACCGTAGGCTATATAGAATATAATAATCGTAGACCATCAGCTATATAGAATATAATAATCGTAGACCATAAGCTATATAGAATATAATAATCGTAGACCATCAGCTATATAGAATAAAATAATCGTAGACCGTCAGCTATTTAGAATATAATAATCGTAGACCATCAGCTATATAGAATATAATAATCGTAGACCATAAGCTATATAGAATAAAATAATCGTAGACCTTCAGCTATATATAATGTAATAATCGTAGACCATCAGCTATATAGAATATAATAATCGTAGACCATCAGCTATATAGAATATAATAATCGTAGACCGTCAGCTATATAGAATATAATAATTGTAGACCATAAGCTATATAGAATATAATAATCGTAGACCGTAGGCTATATAGAATATAATAATTGTAGACCGTAGGCTATATAGAATATAATAATCGTAGACCATTAGCTATATAGAATATAATAATTGTAGACCGTAAGCTATATAGAATATAATAATCGTAGACCGTCAGCTATATAGAATATAATAATTGTAGATCGTAAGCTATATAGAATATAATAATTGTAGACCGTAAGCTATATAGAATATAATAATTGTAGACCATCAGCTATATAGAATATAATAATTGTAGATCATAAGCTATATAGAATATAATAATCTTAGACCGTAAGCTATATAGAATATAATAATCGTAGACCATCAGCTATATAAGATATAATAATTGTAGACCATAAGCTATATAGAATATAATAATCGTAGACCGTCAGCTATATAGAATATGATAATCGTAGACCATCAGCTATATAGAATATAATAATCGTAGACCATCAGCTATATAGAATATAATAATCGTAGACCATCAGCTATATAGAATATAATAATCGTAGACCATCAGCTATATAGAATATAATAATCGTAGACCATCAGCTATATAGATTTTAGTAATTGCAATCCATCAGATATATAGAATATAATAATCGTAGACCATCAGCTATATAGAATATAATAATCGTAGACCATCAGCTATATAGATTTTAGTAATTGCAATCCATCAGATATATAGAATATAATAATCGTAGACCATCAGCTATATAGATTTTAGTAATTGCAATCCATCAGATATATAGAATATAATGATAATAATCGTAGACCGTCAGCTATATATAGTCTGCCTAGGTTTGATAGAATTGATGCTAGGATTTTTTTTCTATTTTATTTTATTTGTGTGTGTGTGTGTGTGTGTGTGTGTGTGTGTGTGTGTGTGTGTGTGTGTGTGTGTGTGTGTGTGTGTGAGGGGGTGTTAATAATTCACAATCATATTGGAGTTATATTATACACCCTCCCCATAGAAAAACATTTCTCCACGGAAATTTTGCTGAACAGATAATCCCCTTGGGGAGTTTTTGATGTAGAATTTTTCGCATAGAAAACTTTCCTTCCTCATTGGCATTAGATTTTATGTTTTCTTCATAGTTTGGAATATGCCATTTGCTATGTAATTAAATAAATACAATTTATTCATATTTTAGAAATCTTATTTCGTATCGGGGATTTCTATGTAAAGGTGGAGTCTAAATAGTTATGGGGGTATTTTTATTGTCGTAAAACATACTAGAATATTTTAGTAATCAATTTCCCGGGGATGTTTTCTATACTGAAAATCTTCAGAGGAATCTTTTCTAGAGGAAGGTTCTACGACACCAGAATATGTATGTAAGAGTTTAACGTTTTTAAAAAGTTAAATGATCGGGATTTTTAATTTGGTTCGCAATAGTGCTTTACCATCATATGTCCCTATACAAGTTTTACCATAACATGTCCCTATATATGTTTTGCTATCACATGTCTCTATATATGCTTTACCATCATATGTCCCTATATATGCTTTACCTTCATTTGTCCCTATATATGCTTTACCATCATACATGTATGTCTCTATATATTCTTTAGCATCATTTGTCCTTGTATATGCTTTACCATCATATGTCCCTATATATGCTTTACCATCATATGTCTCTATATATGCTTTACCATCGTATGTCTCTATATATGCTTTACCATCATATATCTCTATATATGCTTTACCATCATATATCCCTATATATGCTTTACCATCATATGTCCCTATAATGCTTTACCATCATATGTCTCTATACATGCTTTACCATCATATGTCTCTATACATGCTTTACCATCATATATCATTATTTATGCTTTACCATCATTGGTCGGTATATATGTTATTCCGGCATATGTTCCTATATATGCTTTACCATCATATGTCCCTTTATATGCTTTACCATCATATGTCTCTATAATGCTTTAACATCATATATCCCTATACATGATTAACCATCATATGTCCCTATGTCTGCTTTACCATCATATATCTATATACATGATTTACCATCATATGTCCCTATATATGCTTTACCATCATAGGTTGCTATATATGCTTTCCCAGCATATGTCTCTATATATGCTTTACCATCATATGTCCCTATACATATTTTACCAAGCCGGTGTGGCCTAGTGGATAAGGTGCTCGGCTCGTGATCGAGAGGTCGCGGGTTCGACTCCCGCCCGGGGCACACCGGTGTTCTGTCTTTCGGATGAGACAGTAAAAACCGAGGTCCCGTGTCACGGTAGGCGTGGCACGTAAAAGATCCCTCACTGCTTCGGGTGGGTCCGTTGCAAAGGTCTAAATTTGTATGCAATGCATCAGGCAGATGCCGTCACCATATACGTGAAATAATCGTGGAGTGACGTAAAACAATAATCAAACAAACAAACAAACATATTTTACCATCATTTGTCTGTATATAAGCTATTCCGTCATATTTTCCTATATAGTCTTTACCATCACATATCTCTATATATATATGCTTTACCATCATATATCTCTATATATGTTTTACCTTCATATGTCCTTGTATACCATTTAGTATCATTTGTCCATATACAGGATATTCCGCCATATGTCCCTATATATGCTTTACCATCATTTGTCGGTATATATGCTATTCCGTTATATGTTCCTATATATGTTTTACCATCATATGTCTTTATATATATGCTTCACTATCATATGTCTCTATATATGCTTTACCATCATATGTCTTTATACATGCCTTACCATCATATGTCCCTATATATGCCTTACCATCATTTGTCCGTATATATGCTATTCCGTCACATGTTCCTTTATATGCTTTACCACCATATGTCTCTATTAATGCTTTACCATCATATGTACCTATATATGCTTTACTATCATATGTCTATATATGCTTTAGCATCATAGTGTAGCGGCTTAGGTATATAAGCCATATGAACTGCCTCCCCGGCAGGCTAGCTTTATCGGGAATGTGGTGCACTGGGCTTCAGACCCATAGGTCGAGCCCTGTCGCTACAATATGTCCATGTTTATATGTATTACCATCATTTGTTAGCATGTGCTTAGTAATTACTTTATGAAGTTTTTTTCTTTTACTATATGAAATACATAACAATACTTATAAAAACAGAATTTATAAAGGTTTTTGCCTTCGAGAAAACAAAAGTGCTTGGATAGAATGTCGTAACAATGTTTACACACATCCTGTGACCAATATTAAGATTAGCCATATACGAGTTTCCGCACTTACGTACGCAAATCTCTGTATTTATTTCCGCTATTAGTCGGCAGGTGCGTGGTCCGGGAAATGGATTCTTAATTGTATATCTATGCTGTCAATGGTAACAAATGTTCGTGTTTTATACGTAATTTAGAGGACTTGTTGATTATTATATCTGGATACGTGAAGACGAACACTAAAGTTCAATACAGAAATATCCAATCTAACCGACAAGAAATCCACACATACAATTAACACATAGTGCCACACACACACACACACACACACACACACACACACACACACACAAGAAATTAAGCATTAAATTACAACAATTACAAAAAAAAAAAAAAAAAAAACAGAACCTTACAGAACCTTTTCATTTGCAATCTCAATGGTTTAACATATATTTGAAAAAATAAAAATAACTAATTGCATTTCCCACTGAACGGATTTAGTTATTGTATGTCTTGTGTTTATTTACAAATCATTGACGAGATAGATTGAGGAATACCGATACAATAAGTCGAAAGCGCATTGTATTAAAGAGGTCATGGTAGAGGATGCCAGGCTATCGTTATGTATCACTGGTGTTTACGCCAGGATATATGGCGCTTTAATTGTATGACTACGTACAACGAACTAATCACAGCGGATGTTATATCTACGTTGTGCACCACAGACTCTCATATCGCCTTGACCAGCGTGACCAAGCCTTGTATATACACGTACAATAACGTGGGTCGTACAGCGTTTGTCCTAATGAGATCGTATTAAGTTTAAGAGAATGTTTGCCAAAATTATGCTCTATTTTTTATCACAATTGACTGAATAAACATTTGAAGTGATATTTTTCAGGATTTACTTAAAAGATAAACCAAGTGTTGAAATAAGCTAAACGATGAAACAGATGGGACGTCGCAGAAATAGACAGCCAATGAACTGGCCTCAGAACGACTGGGCCTTTTACGCTGAGTCCATACACCTCTCCGCAATAAATGTGATATTATATTGATTCTGGATTCTCGGCATATTTACAACAAGTCTTGAGGAAATTCAAATTCAACTCTTCCATGGGATTCATGAGGAGGAAAACGTTTTGTTGATTTTCGATGACAGGTAATGCCTAGATTTACTATATTAATGTATAATCCAAATAATGGATGACCACTCTGTTTTCATTACTTAAGTATGTCAATTTCTCCAATTGACAAAGTTCACTGAGACAGTCATTAACACGATAGGCATCGGCGTAGCGTTTCTCTAAACATATTTTTTTTTATTTGTTTTGTTTATGTTTTTTTTTTTTTTTTTTTGTTTTTTTTTTCCTTAAATAATTTCTTTATTTATTTTACCGTTTTGTCGGTAATTTGTTTTACATTGTTTTGCCTTTGGAACACGACAAAATTTTCTGCTACCGTGGTCTCCGCCACTGTACTTTTTTCTACTTTATTTAACCGTTTTTTCTGTATAACACTTCAATCACATTGTTACAGCGTTTTGTCTGTATAACACTTCAATCACATTGTTACAGCGTTTTGTCTGTATAACACTTCAATCACATTGTTACAGCGTTTTGTCTGTATAACACTTCAATCACATTGTTACAGCGTTTTGTCTGTACAACACTTCAATCACATTGTTACAGCGTTTTGTCTGTATAACACTTCAATCACATTGTTACAGCATTTTTCTTTTAAACACTTCAATCACTGTAATACTCCGTTTTGTCTTTTGAACAAAATATCATTTTGCAGAGTGCATCCTTTTGTCTTTTACCTTTATAATTACTGTGTCGGAAATTTGTGTTGGGAATATCCATAAATGTTTTCTTTTTATAAATTTCGATCGGGTTTAATTTTAGCAGATTCAAAACTATCATTTAACTGTTTAAGTTTTATATCTAAGCATTACGAAAATTTTTCTCTAACGATGTATTTTCCCGCGTTTTCTTAACTGTGGATTCAATATTCACAGAATTTAGAGATGTTGTGAAATAGTGCATACATAACGTACCAATGTCTGAGAATATAAAACATGTTTGAAAGGAATTAAATGATAAGGAATGAATTTGATTTGTTTTTCTTGGATGAAGATATACCACGGGCATTGATGCAGTTTGCCGTCCATTTTTTCTTGGTATACCTCAATCCAACGTATATATTCATTCCTTAAATACTAGAAGTCTACTTGTATTGCACGGTACAGTAGTTGATATAACTTGCCTACTCCAAAATGAGAATGTATTCACTTTGAACTATATGTCAGAGAGAGAGAGAGAGAGAGGGAGTTGTTTGTAACTTCGTGAATAGTTTGGTTTTAATTTTGTTTATACATTTTAATGTAAAAGGCTGTTTCATACATTGCACGTTCAACTAGAGAACCCGTTAATTTCTTTAAAAAATCATATTTGACATTGGAATTAAGGAGATAACACACATGAATAATAAATATAAGATTTTATACAACAGATTAATAAAACCAGCTAGAACAGCACGATTGCAACAACAAATAGGACAGTTACAAACACTAAATACATTTACATACATTACTGAACGTTTGTAATACATGATGCTGCAAAACACTTGCACTAAACTGTGCAGCAAAGCGCTTAAAAATCAACAGCTCTGTACTCAACGGTGCAGCAAAATCAAAACTTTTGTACTATTCTGTACAATATACTTTTAACTGAACATTTGCACTATACGATGCAGCAAGGTACTTTCAAATTAATATTTTTGTACTACACGATGCAGCAAGATGCTTTTAAATGAACACTTCTGTACTAAATGCATCAAGGTACCTTTCGGAGTGTGAATTTTTTCATATAGGGCTTCTTAACGTTTTACATGTGTAAAAGACGTTTTATAATACATTACTGATCAAAAGAGAAAGCTATGATCTCTTCCTTGTTATAGATTGCAAAATGTTTGTCTTAAGTCAATGCAGCATAATTTGTAGAATGTTGCCGGAGTTCCTGCTGATTAGACAAACGTTAAGGATGGAGTCTAAGAAACCCTGAGATAACGAGGTGTTTATTTGGGCGTCAGATGGGCATTCAGATTAGTATTTCTGATTATGATGATCTGCGAACGTCACACATAAAATACCGAATAATTGGTATGGGAATGCATTCTATCATCCTTTGTTAGTGAGAACTGACCAGGTATGAGACTACGTGATTGGCAGTTACCCCATGCCCCTATCACTCTAACTATATCGAAAGTTATTTATCTTCTCTCAACCCACATTTTTTCACTGATAAAACGAAAGGTCAGCCTTAGTTTATTGCCTTGTTTATTTTATTTCTTTCATTATCTTAATTTAATCTCTTTTTTAACAAATATAAGTAAATTTAAATCAACAATTTTCTTCTGTAATTTGCAATCAGTGGTTTGGTCTTGGGGGAGGACTGATGCTTTCTTGCAAAAGACAAGTATACGTTAATTTTCTGTCTCTGCAATTTGCAGCTTGTGTAAAAATGTTCACGATTAGGATGTTCTGGAACACTGTGTGTGGGAAGGTTGTATGGATACTGTGTGTGGGAAGGTTGTATGGATACTGTGTGTGGGAAGGTTGTATGGAAACTGTGTGTGGGAAGGTTTTATGGATACTATATGTGGGAAGGTTTTATGGATACTGTGTGTGGGAAGGTAGTATGGATACTGTGTGTGGGTGTGTGTGGGAAGGTTGTATGGATACTGTGTGCGGGAAGGTTGTATGGTTACAGTGTGTGGGAAGGTTGTATGGATACTGTGTGGGGGAAGGTAGTATGGGTACTGTGTGTGGGAAGGTTTTATGGATACTGTGTGTGGGTGTGTGTGGGAAAGGTTGTATGGATACTGTGTGTGGGAAGGTTGTATGGAGTATGTGTGTGGGAAGGTTGTATGGATTATGTGTGTGGGAAGGTTGTATAGATACTGTGTGTGGGAAGGTTTTATGGATACTGTGTGTGTGGGTGTGTGTGGGAAGGTTTTGTGGATACTGTGCGTGGGAAGGTTATATGGATGATACTGTGTGTGGGAAGGTTGTATGGATACTGTGTGTGGGAAAGCAGTATGGATACTGTGTGTGGGAAGGTTGTATGGATACTGTGTAGGGGAAGGTTGTATGGATACTGTGTAGGGGAAGGTTGTATGGATACTGTGTGTGGAAAAGTTGTATGGATACTGTGTGTGGAAAGGTTTTATGGATACTATGTGTGGGTGTGTGTGGGAAGGTTGTATGGATACTGTGTGTGAGAAGGTTGTATGGATACGGTGTGTGGGGTAAGGTTTTATGGATACTGTGTGTGAGAAGGTTGTATGGATACTGTGTGTGGGAAGGTTGTATGGATACTGTGTGTGGGAAAGTTGTATGGATGCTGGGTGTGGAAAGGTTTTATGGATACCGTGTGGGGGAAGGTTGTATGGGTACTGTGTGTGGGAAGGTTTTATGGATACTGTGTGTGGGTGTGTGTGGGAAGGTTGTATGGATACTGTGTGTGGGAAGGTTTTATGGATACTGTGTGGGAAGGTTTTATGGATACTGTGTGTGAGAAGCTTTTATGGATACTGTGTGGGGGGGGGGGGGAAGCTGTATGGATACTGTGTGTGGGAAGGTTTTATGGATACTGTGTGTGGGAAGGTTGTATGGATACTGTGTGGGGGAGGGTTTTATGGATACTGTGTGTGGGAAGGTTTTATGAATACTGTTGTGTGGGAAGGTTGTATGGATACTGTGTGTTGGAAGGCTCTATGGATACTGTGTGTGGGAAGGTTGTATGGATACTGTGTGTGAGAAGGTTGTATGGATACTGTGTGGGGGAAGGTTTTATGGATACTGTGTGTGGGAAGGTTTTATGGATACTATGTGTGGGTGTGTGTGGGAAGGTTGTATGGATACTGTGTGTTGGAAGGCTGTATGGATACTGTGTGTGGGAAGGTTTTATGGATACTGTGTGTGGGAAGGTTTTATGGATACTATATGTGGGAAGGTTTTATGGATACTGTGTGTAAGAAGGTTGTATGGATACTGTGCGTGGGAAGGTTGTATGGATACTGTGTGTGGGAAAGTTGTATGGATGCTGTGTGTGGAAAGGTTTTATGGATACTGTGTGGGTGAAGGTTTTATGGATACTAAGTGTGGGTGTGTGTGGGAAGGCTGTATGGATACTGTGTGTTGGAAGGCTGTATGGATACTGTGTGTGGGAAGGTTTTATGGATACTGTGTGTGGGAAGGTTTTATGGATACTGTGTGTAAGAAGGTTGTATGGATACTGTGTGTGGGAAGGTTGTATGGATACTGTGTGTGGGAAAGTTGTATGGATACTGTGTGTGGGTGTGTGTGGGAAGGTTGTATGGATACTGTGTGTGGGAAGGTTTTATGGATACTGTGTGGGAAGGTCTTATGGGTACTGTGTGTGGGAAGGTTGTATGGATACTGTGTGTGGGTGTGTGTGGGAAGGTTGTATGGATACTGTGTGTGGGAAGGTTTTATGGATACTGTGTGTGGGAAGGTTGTATGGATACTGTGTGTGGGAAGGTTGTATGGATACTGTGTGTGGGAAGCTTTTATGGATACTGTGTGTGGGGGGGGGGAAAGCTGTATGGATACTGTGTGTGGGAAGGTTTTATGGATACTGTATGTGGGAAGGTTGTATGGATACCGTGTGTGGGAAGGTTTTATGAATACTGTTGTGTGGGAAGGTTGTATAGA
This sequence comes from Pteria penguin, assembly GCA_035048485.1. NCBI lineage: Eukaryota > Metazoa > Mollusca > Bivalvia > Pterioida > Pteriidae > Pteria > Pteria penguin. The sequence goes on from CM068581.1 coordinate 6,220,175, forward strand.
CACTGTGTGTTGGAAGGCTGTATGGATACTGTGTGTGGGAAGGTTTTATGGATACTGTGTGTGGGAAGGTTTTATGGATACTGTGTGTAGGAATGTTTTATGGATACTGTGTGTGGGAAGGTTTTATGGATACTGTGTGTGGGAAGGTTGTATGGATACTGTGTGGGGGAAGGTTTTATGGATACTGTGTGTGGGAAGGTTTTATGAATACTGTGTGTGGGAAGGTTGTATGGATACTGTGTGTGGGAAAGTTGTATGGATACTGTGTGGGGTAAGGTTTTATGGATACTGTGTGTGGGAAAGTTTTATGGATACTGTGTGTGGGAAGGTTGTATGGATACTGTGTGTGGGAAGGCTGTATGGATACTGTTTGTGGGAAGATTGTATGGACACTGTGTGTGGGAAGGTTGTATGGATACTGTGTGTGGGAAGGTTTTATGGATACTGTGTGTTGGAAGGTTTTATGGATAACGTTTTCCCCAGGACGGATTCGGTTATCACACATGTAAAATGATACGACGAAAACTCCTGGCTCCAATCCACCGATCTTTTCAAAATTAGCAGCACATGCATCCATGGCATTGGTATTTGTAGTTACTCGATTTCTATAACATTTATGCAGTGCGCTTTCCTTTTTATACGCAAAGGATTGATAACCTGCATGATAAATGCGTCGCCTGTTAAATTGTTTACATAAAAGTATAGACGCATCCGGCTACCTACAAGCGTTAATTTTCTATTGTTGCATTCGGAATTGTTAGTAATTTGAGAGCTAGTTATGCTGTAATGTTTTGTCGACGACGTCACAATGTGTGACGGTATTCACCCTTCTACTGTTCGTAAAAGACGCCATCACAAGGAAAAATTGTGTTTTGTTCAAGGGTGAATATTACGAAAGCCGATTAGACTCACTAAGAAAAATTTTAATATATTATCTCGTTATTTCGAGATCTTTTCCCATTATTTGAGATCTTTTCTCGTTATTTTGAGATATTAAATGTCTATATTCTACGAAAGCCGATTAGACTCACTAAGAAAATTTTTTATATATTTTCTCGTTATTTCGAGATAATTAACTCGTTATTTCGAGATCTTTTCTCGTTATTTCGAGATAATTAACTCGTTATTTCGAGATAATTAACTCGTTATTTCGAGATCTTTTATCGTAATTTCGAGATAATTTTCTCGTTATTTCGAGATCTTTTCTCGTTATTTCGAGATAATTAACTCCTTATTTCGAGATCTTTTCTCGTTATTTCCAGTTAATTATCTCGTTATTTCGAGATCTTTTCTCGTTATTTCGAGATAATTAACTCGTTATTTCGAGATCTCGAAATAAAGAGTTAATTATCTCGAAATAACGAGATAATTATCTCGAAATAACGAGAAAAGATCTCGAAATAACGAGTTAGTTATCTCGAAATAACGAGAAAAGATCTCGAAATAACCAGAAAATTATCTCGAAATAACGAGTTAATTATCTCGAAATAACGAGTTAATTATCTCGAAATAACGAGAAAAGATCTCGAAATAACGAGTTAATTATCTCGAAATAACGAGTTAATTATCTCGAAATAACGAGAAAAGATCTCGAAATAACGAGAAAATTATCTCGAAATAACGAGTTAATTATCTCGAAATAACGAGTTAATTATCTCGAAATAACGAGAAAAGATCTCGAAATAACGAGAAAATTATCTCGAAATAACGAGTTAATTATCTCGAAATAACGAGTTAATTATCTCGAAATAACGAGAAAAGATCTCGAAATAACGATTCAATTATCTCGAAATAACGAGAAAATATATAAAAAATTTTTTTAGTGAGTCTAATCGGCTTTCGTAGAATATAGACATCTAATATCCGTTAATTGATGACGTCAGAGACGGTATAAACACATCGCATCTCTTAATCGGCAATTTTGGAGTTTCGTTTCTTTTATACTAAAATCTTAAACTTTAGTGGAATTGTTTATTCATTTGTTTGAACGAAATTCTTTAAGATTATTTCCAACACAAGGATTACAAATAAAAAGCCAGTGGGATAACAGTGCAATCCCCAAAAACTCAAACGACAAATATGCACTCTGAATTATAATGGGCGAAATTTTGTAATTGAAACATATATGTTTTCCGTAGTCACCGGCTTATATAATTATTTAAAATTACAAACTGTAATCGAAAATCCGGATAGTGCATTGACAACATCCACATATGTGACGGTATGTACATCTAGCACCAGTTAGTTGACGACGGCGACATATGTGACTTTTTTACGATCGGGCACCAATTACAATTGCGCCTGGGCGCACCGGTGTTCTGTCTTTCGGATGAGACAGTAAAAACCGAGGTCCGGTGTCAAGGAAGGCGTGGCATGTAGTAGATCCCTCACTGCTTCGTTGCAAAGGTCGAAATTTGTATGATATGCATTAAGCAGATGCCGTCACCATATACGTGAAATAATCGTGGAGGGACGTAAAACAATATTCAATTAATTAATCAATCAACCAGTTACAATTATGGTTGACAACGTGGTATGGACATCTAGAATGTTTGACGGTATAGACATCTAACACCACTAAATTGACGACGTCGCCATTTGTGACGATACGGACACCTGGCACCAATTAGTTTGTTGATTGATTGATTGATTATTGTTTTACGTCACTCCACGATTATTTCACGTATATGGTGACGGCATCTGCCTGGTGCATTGCATACAAATTTAGACCTTTGCTACGGACCCACCCGAAGCAGTGAGGGATCTTTTCCGTGTCACGCCTACCGTGACACGGGACTTCGGATTTTACTGTCTCATCCGAAAGAGAGAACACCGGTGTGCCCAGGGCGGGAGTCGAACCCGGGACCTCTCGATCAGGAGCTGAGCACCTTATCCACTTGTCCACACCGACTTTAAGTTTGTTGACGTCACCATGTTTGACGGTATGGACATCTAGCATCAGTTAGTTGACGACGTCGTCGTGTGTGTCGGTATGACCATCTGGCACCAATTAGTTTGTTGACATCGCCATGTTTGACGGTATAGACATCTAGCACCAGTTATTTGACGACGTCATCTTGTGTGACTGTATGGTCATCTGGCACCAATCAGTTTGTTGACGACGTCACCATGTGTGACTATATGACCATCTGGCACCATTTAGTTTGTTGACTTCGCTATGGTTGACGGTATGGGCATCTAGCGCCAGTTAGTTGGCGACGTCGTCTTGTGTGACGATATGACCATCCGACACCAATTAGTTTGTTGACATCGCCATGTTTGACGGTATAGACATTTAGCCCAGTTAGTTGATGACGTCGCCTTGTGTGACGTGATGGACATCTGGCACCCGTTAGTTTGTTCACGTCGCCATGTTTGACGGTATAGACATCAAGCCCAGTTAGTTGATGACGTCGCCTTTTGTGACGGGATGGACTTCTGGCACTGGTTAGTTTGTTCGCGTCGCTATATTTGACGGTTTGGGCATGTAGTACGTGGTAGTTTTCGACGTCACTTTGTGTAACAGTAAGACCATCTGGCGCCGATTTATCGAGGACCTCACCATGCGTGACAGTATAGAACCTAGTTTGTGACGGTAAAGACTATGTAGCACATGCTTATTGACGGTGTCGCCATGTATGACAACACAGACATCTGGCATCAGTATAGTATCAGAGGTCATGTAAAGCCTTATTGTTGATTTCCATTTGTCAGTATGAAAGCAAGGCCGGAGGAGATTAATAATTCAAGAAATGGACGAACACTTTCTGGGTGGCAATTATTTACTTTCATGCGTTGTTTCCAAATTAAATTGAAAAATTGGGGCGATTCCCAATGGACTTTGTTATCAATTATTAAATTATGGTACAGAATTCAATGCATCGTTTACCGACATAAATCTGGATTGGAAGTACACAGTACTAATGAGTGGGAAGTAATGAATAATTTTATCCAAGAACTAGATTGATCAAGACGTATAGCACTGTCAAGGTGACAATCTCGCCGTATGTGCATATATCTAACCAAGTCAAACTGGTTTTCTGTGGGTGTATATGATTTTATACAAAAACATGTCTACGTTGCTGTGTATTGTCGTTACAATTTCTGCTTTTATTGCAAGTTGCTATGATTTGTGCGTTTGTGTCTCTTCAGTATTATTTTTAGTAGTCACTGTGTTGTCATTTTTGAGTCGGCTTCGGTGAAGCCGTAATCATTGCAATTACTTTCTTTTCAGGGGTTATAACTTTCACTACCGATATAGAGCTTACTACGCCGCTGAAAAATAAAGTGCCGAAAAATTACTGATGTTGTCTTAAAAATTCTTGATCAGCACAATGTACCTTTAGCTCAGTTAATTTAAACTAAACATAAACTAGTTTCAATAACCCGAAAAAGGAGTTGCAATAATGTTTTCAAATTTTGCGTAATAATATGTAGTTGTGATTACTTTACGATGTGTTTACCACCGACACCGTCGGATGTACTCGATTGTGTAATTCTCCGGACAAAGCATTTGTCTTGATCTTGTATCGCTTGTTTTTATCGAGATATTTCAATTTAAGTTTTCCCCAACATGTTCTGGAACTTTAGTTCTTTTTCACATATATGACAAATTTAAAGATCGATTTCCGCATTTCCTCTGATAATGAAAATGCAATATAAATATTTAGGTAAATGTTGGATGTTTCTAAATATAAATGATGTTAAAACATTATGAGAATCGTGAATAAGATGGTTATTTAATGTCCCACTTGAAGGAATGTCGTTCTTTGGCTCAGCTTCGACTCGTGACAACAATGCAGTAAAACTTGTAATTTCTATTGAAACGGTCGGCTCATACCTTGCACGTTCATTTCGGATACAAGCAATTGCAAACTCTTTGCCGTAAAATAGTATGAAGAGAGCAAATTTTATTAGCATTTTGTACATAGGTATAATGACGATGTAGTTGCAACAAAGACCTAATTTTGCCCCCCCCCCCCCCCCCCCACCCCATTTTCCTGAAATCCTGAATCCGCCACTAAAATGGTAAAATGATTACATACTTAAAATCAGCAAAGCCGACTCTCAGGACTTTTGAGTCCTTTGATTTGTTGTTGTTTTATGTTTGGGTATAACCTGTAGTCTGTACAGGTCGACATCAGTGACACAGTATACCCGTTGTCAGTCCGACCATGAAAGTTCGTTTGTCTTGCCAGTATAGTAATTTTAGTCGCATAATTTTAGTGGCATACGCCGTTTGTTTTCCCGTTTACTATTATTTGCTCCCATTGTTGGCTACGGTTTTTTTAAGATGCTTAACAGTTCCTACAGTAACAGTTATCGAAGACCAATGTCAGCATTGTGTTATTAAAAATTGTATTGGAAGTACATGTATTTAGATAAAGCTGGGGGAAGTACATTGTTAGATAGAGAAGACATTACCGGTAAACGTATTATGTAAAAACATGTAGCGACCAGACTGGGAGTTTTATAATGTGTGTGCCATGTGTACTAAATAGACGCAGATTTCATCCGGGATATGTATCGTATAGGTCTTGAGGTGTCTAGGCGGAGGAGTCTAGTGAGGTTCTGGAGGTGTCTAGTGGGAGGAGTCTAGTGAGGTTCTGGAGGTGTCTAGGCGGAGGAGTCTAGTGAGGTTCTGGTGGTGTCTAGTCGGAGGAGTCTAGTGAGGTTCTGGAGGTGTCTAAGCGGAGGAGTCTAGTGAGGTTCTGGAGGTGTCTAGTGGGATGAGCCTAGTGAGGTTCTTGACGTGTCTAGTCGGAGGAGTCTAGTGAGGTTCTGGAGGTGTCTAAGCGGAGGAGTCTAGTGAGGTTTTAGAGATGTCTAGCGGGAGGAGTCTAGTGAGGTTCTGGAGGTGTCTAAGCGGAGGATTCTAGTGAGGTTCTGGAGGTGTCTAGGCGGATGAGTCTAGTGAGGTTCTTGAGCTGTGTAGGTGGTGGAGTCATGTGCCATGTGTACTAAATAGACGCAGATTTCATCCGGGATATGTATCGTATAGGTCTTGAGGTGTCTAGGCGGAGGAGTCTAGTGAGGTTCTGGAGGTGTCCAGTTGGAGGAGTCTAGTGAGGTTCTGGAGGTGTCTAGGCGGAGGAGTCTAGTAAGGTTCTGGTGGTGTCTAGTCGGAGGAGTCTAGTGAGGTTCTGGAGGTGTCTAAGCGGAGGAGTCTAGTGAGGTTCTGGAGGTGTCTAGTGGGATGAGCCTAGTGAGGTTCTTGACGTGTCTAGTCGGAGGAGTCTAGTGAGGTTCTGGAGGTGTCTAAGCGGAGGAGTCTAGTGAGGTTTTAGAGATGTCTAGCGGGAGGAGTCTAGTGAGGTTCTGGAGGTGTCTAAGCGGAGGATTCTAGTGAGGTTCTGGAGGTGTCTAGGCGGATGAGTCTAGTGAGGTTCTTGAGCTGTGTAGGTGGTGGAGTCAAGTAAGGTTCTGGATGTGTCTACTGGGATGAGTCTAGTGAGGTTTGAGAGGTGTCTATGTGGAGGAGTCTAGTGAGGTCCTTGACGTGTCTAGTCGGAGGAGTATAATGAGGTTCTGGAGGTGTCTAACCGGAGGAGTCTAGTGAGGTTCTTGAGGTGTCTAGGTGGTGGAGTCTAGTAAGGTTCTGGATGTGTCTAGTGGGATGAGCCTAGTGAGGTTTTAGAGGTGTCTAGGTGGAGGAGTCTAGTGAGGTTCTTGACGTGTCTAGTCGGAGGATTTTAGTGAGGTTCTAGAGGTGACTAAGCGGAGGAGTCTAGTGAGGTTCTGGAGGTGTCTAGTGGGATGAGCCTAGTGAGGTTTTAGACGTGTCTAGTCGGAGGAGTCTAGTGAGGTTCTGGAGGTGTCTAAGCGGAGGAGTCTAGTGAGGTTCTGGAGGTGTCTAGTGGGATGAGCCTAGTGAGGTTCTGGAGGTGTCTAGGCGGAGGAGTCTAGTGAGGTTCTGGAGGTGTCTAGGTGGATGAATCTAGTGAGGTTCTGGAGGTGTCTAGTGAGAGTAATCTAGAGAAGTTGAGGGACCTTCTCTGGAATATTTTGAAAATAATAATTAGGCCTACGACAATATCAATCTAGACTAAATATGTACCATATGAGTCTATTCCTACATTTTGTAGAAATGCGTAGTAAATTTCAAGCTTTTATGCATACTTGAGCATATAAGCATACATGAAAGCTATGCTTAGTCAGTGTTATATACAGTAAATAGTGAACTCAGATTACCTGTCTCCGGTATTTATAAGGCTTCATACGTAATACATCCTCCATATATACCATACAATATTATCCGTGTCACTTTCCTACAAACTGGGAGGCAACACATTTTAAGTTTAAAACAATTTTTACTCTATAAATAACGGTGTAAAGCTCTAGCTGACACCGAATCCCCTGCCAGCACAGCACCGTGCACTTGAATACTAGTGACTGCAGACACATATAGCAAATTATTCTATACTCTGTAGAAAACGTTTGTACGCGTATGATATGAATTTATACTCTATGGAAAACGTTTGTACGTGTATGATATATATATTTTATAGAAAACGTTTTTACGTGTGTGATATATATATTCTATACTCTATAGAAAACGTTTTTACGTGTATGACATATATTCTATACTCTATAGAAAACGTTTGTACGTGTATGACATATATTCTATACTCTATAGAAAACGTATGTACGTGTATGATATATATTCTATACTCTACAGAAAACGTTTAGTACTTGTATGACATATATTCTATACTCTATAGAAAACGTTTGTACGTGTATGACATATATTCTATACTCTATAGAAAACGTATGTACGTGTATGACATATATTCTATACTCTATAGAAAACGTTCGTACATGTATGATATAAATTGTATACTCTATAGAAAACGTTCGTACGTGTATGATATAAATTGTATACTCTATAGAAAACGTTTGTACGTGTATGACATATATTCTATACTCTATAGAAAACGTTTGTACGTGTATGACATATATTCTATACTCTATAGAAAACGTTTGTACTTGTATGATGTATATTCTATAATCAATGGAAAACGTTCGTACGTGTATGATATAAATTGTATACTCTATAGAAAACGTTTAGTACTTGTATGATATATATTCTATAATCAATGGAAAATGTTTGTAATTTTGTGATATATTCTATAATCTATGGAAAACGTTTGTAATTTTGTGATATACATTCTATAATTTGTAGAAAATGTTTTACATGTATGATATATATTCTATAATCGTCTGTACGTGTATGATATATTTTCGCTGAAATGTCCAATGACTAACCTTTTTGATTTAACAATAGTAAAGAGATAAATCAGCTACAGTTTTATGGGCCGGAAACTAATTTTGGCCCTTGTCTCACGAGTAATGATTGAGATAAGTTTGCGATAAACAGGTAGTGGATAACAGTTGAATTTATACGACTAGTAAGTTTTTAAAATTTCTTAACCAGACAGACGAACGGACAGGGAGATTGGTATGTAACCCAAACTTTGCGTTGCGGGGAGTATTACAACTAAAAACTCAGATCCAAACAACAAAAAATCTGTCTGAAGCCATGCGCAATTAATAGTAAATAAAACATTTACAATAAATGAAACAGTAAAACAAGTAACATGTCAGCAGGTCGTTAACCTTCTGTACCAGTGTTACATGTCAGCAGATCGCTAACCGTGTGTACCAGTGTTACATGTCAGCAGATCGCTAACCGTGTGTACCAGTGTTACATATCAGCAGATCGTTAACCTTGTGTGCCAGTGTTACATGTCAACAGGTCGTATGTCAGCAGGTCGTTAACTTTGTGTACCAGTGTTACATGTCAGCAGGTCGTTTACCTTTATACCAGTTACATGTCAGCAGGTCGTTACCCTTGTGTACCAGTGTTGCCCGTTAACCTCGTGTACCAGTGTTGCATGTCAGCAGTTCGTAAACTTTGTGTACCAGTGTTACATGTCAGCAGGTCGTTAACCTTGTATACCATTGTTACATGTCAGCAAGCCGTTAACCTTGTGTACCAGTGTTTCATGTTAGCAAGTTGTAACTTTGTGTACCAATGTCACTTATATGCAGACACGTAATCAGGTACACCAGTGTTACATGTAGGCAGTCGTTAACCAGCTATATCAGTATGATACGTTGGCAGATCATAAAAATGTATTGTATGTCGTGAACCCTGCCATCCGGTAAAACACTTATGGTATGCCGTGAACCCTGTCATCCGGTAGACATTTATGGTATGTCGTGAACCCTTTCATCTAGTAAAATATGTATGGTATGCCGTGAACCCTATCATCCGGTAAACATGTATTGTATGCCGTGAACCCTGTCATCCAGTAAAACATTTATGATATGCCGTGAACCCTGACATCCGATAAACATGTACAAATTTATTATATGCCGTGAACACTGTCATCCCTTTAAACATGTATAATACGCCGTGAACCCTGTCATCCGGTAAAAATACACAAATTTATAAGCCGTGAACCCTGTCATCCGGTAAACATGTATGATATGCCGTGAACACTGCCATCCGGTAAAACATGTATGATATGCCTATACTCCGCTATCTATTAAACATGTATGGTATGCCGTGAACCTTGCCATTCGGTAAAACACGTATAATATACCATGAACCCTGCCATCCGGTAAAAATTTATAGTACACCGTGAATCGTGTCATCCGGTAAACATGCATGATTCGCCGTGATCCCTGGTTTCTTGTGTAGCATGTATATGTTGCATGTTATGATCGCAATGAATCCATCAATGCTAATGCCACACATGCTATTATTAATTTTATAATTTCTAGTTTTTGCATGAAGGCAGAATTTATGAGACTGTCATTTTTTGACGTAAAACACTTTGCAGGTTCTATTACATGTGTAACAAAGAGACGTAGATAGCGTGACTGATAACGACAGATGTACACTACTCCCACGAATTCACCTCTATGTACGTTTTAATTATCATTATTCTTACATGTTTTACTTTTTGTAATGTTTTTATTCTTTATCAAGGGGAGTAAAGGGGACGAATCTATTAACTCGGCTTTGACGTCTCCGTTCTCTATTAGAATGTTGTAAATAGTCCATCTCCAGTATGATACCTTCATGTTTACTAGGCGATCCTCATGCAGTACTCAGTCGTCGGTTGTCCATCTGCCGGTGTTACATAGTAGTTTTTCCCCGGAAAAATGGCTATATAGTAGTTTTTCCCCATGGCGGAAAAACTACTATATAGTAGTCTTTCCCCATAGTAGTTTTCTCCCTTACGTAACGGTTTGGAATTTATACACGTTCGTTCTGTATCAGTCAGATAACATTTGAAATACAAATGTAATATAGTAATAGCCTGTGGATCAAACCGATGGTATTATGGTTAACGGGTTTCTATATACTGTTAAGTGTTTTGTGTGTGTGTGTGGGGGGGGGGGTGTAATCTTTGTCTTATTTATTTAGTTACAAGTCTTTCTTTTTATATATTTACCATAGTATGCTATTTTCTTCTATTATTTCATTGTAAAAATTGTCGTTTACTTGCGTATAGATGTCAATCATGACGTCAGACTGTGACTCAAGATTCGATCCCAGGCAACTTTTCATAATACATCATAAATAAAATAGGAATTTATCAATTAAAATGTTCCAATGATAAATATAAGAATTGAACGTGCAAGAATTCCATGAACATTCAATTCCTAAATAAATCAAGACTGATGCATTATATATATCACAATATCGCTCATCATGTACAGAGTACATGATGAACATGAAAATAACAGAAGGGAAATCCACCCAGGTGTCCACGATTTGCAATCTATGACAAGGGCTATCTAGTCACACATGTTGTAAATCATGAACACAAGAATGTGATTTCCTTGTCCCTTACGCAAAGTATGAAAGGTTTCATCTTAAAGTAACTATATGCTAAGTTTCAAAGCTCTACACCCTTTTGTGTAGAAGATATAGTCAAGGTTAAAGTTTTTGAAAAGTAGGTCACACTTCAAGGTCAAAGATATTAGGTCAAAAGTCATAGTCCCAAATTAAAGATCTTATCACAAGTAATCTATATATGAAGTTCAAAACCCCTTATCCTTTTGGTACAAAAGATACAGCCAAAGTTGTTTTTGAAAACGTAGAGCACCAAGGTCAAAGTCACTAGTTAAAAAAGCATGGTCCTAAATAAAAGGTTTCATCACAAGAAAACTATATGTGGAGTTTCAAAGCCTTGTACCTCTTAGCACAAACGATATAGTCAAGGTTTTTGCCACAGGGTAAGAGTCACAGACATGTTAAAAACTAGATGCCCCCGAATTTCATTCCAGGGGCATAAAAACGAACTTGTTTTTTTTTCATTTGTATATATAGAGATTTCTCGGATTAAATAAAGATATCTCGAATGAAATTCTAGTAGTTTAATCTCTGTTCTAAATATATGCATTTGTATTTCGAAAAGAAATTGAAATTGGAGACATTTCTACTTCAGAAAATGAGATATCTCTAAATTAATTGGATATATCTCCGGCAAAGAGATTAAAATTGAAAACATTTCTACATAAGAAAATGAGATATCTCTAATTTAATTGGATATATCTCTGTATCAAAAGTTGAAATATCTCTATTTTAAATAGAAATCTATCTATTGTTAACAAGGTAACAAGCTGGATTTACTTATGTGTGAAAAGAAAATCCGGAATTTCACATTGCTGGGAAAATCCACTATAAAGTAGTTTTTCCCCGGAGGAAAATGGCTATAACAGGAAGGGGGGGGGGGGGGGTGGCTATATAGCCAAATTTCCCCCGGGGGAAAAACTACTATATAGCCATTTTTCCGGGGAAAAACTACTATATAGCCATTTTCCGGGGGGAAAATGGCTAGAGGGAAAAACTACTATATAACGCCGGTAAACGTCTGTAAAATTTATATCATGCCCAGCTTGTGGTCCAGCTTTTACTGGTACTTGGTAACCCATAAAGGTAGTTTGTGGTCCAGCTTTCCCTGGTACTTGGTAACCCATAAAGGTAGTTTGTGGTCCAGCTTTTACTGGTACTTGGTAACCCATAAAGGTAGTTTGTGGTCCAGCTTTTACTGGTACTTGGTAACCCATAAAGGCAGTTTGTGGTCCAGCTTTTACTGGTACTTGGTAACCCATAAAGGTAGTTTGTGGTCCAGCTTTTATTGGTACTTGGTAACCCGTAAAGGTAGTTTGCTCATTTATCTTTGATTTAACTTTATAAATCTACAACCTTGTTTGTACTTTCTTTCCTTTATTTTGTGATGATTTTCATGAACCTTATGAGAGGTGATCAGCTCTCAATACCCGACCAACATCAATTAAACATTGGTGTTACCATGTTCCTCCGTCCAAGTCCTTGATGTTACTCAACTCAGTACTTCGGCCAAAGCAACGGATCTGGGTCATTTTGAAATAGGGCTTTCATTCAATTTTACAGCTATTTTGACGAATGTTACAAGAATACTGTGGTATATGTAGGTACAGTGAATGTGAGGTCTGTGGTATATGTAGGTACAGTGCATGCGAGGTCTGTGGTATATGTAGGTACAGTGAATGCGAGGTCTGTGGTATATGTAGGTACAGTGAATGCGAGGTCTTTGGTATATGTAGGTACAGTGAATGCGAGGTCTGTGGTATATGTAGGTACAGTGAATGTGAGGTCTGTGGTATATGTAGGTACAGTGAATGCGAGGTCTGTGGTATATGTAGGCACAGTGAATGCGAGGTCTGTGGTATATGTAGGCACAGTGAATGTGAGGTCTGTGGTATATGTAGGTACAGTGAATGCGAGGTCTGTGGTGTACGTAGGTGCAGTGCATGCGAGGTCTGTGGTATATGTAGGCACAGTGAATGTGAGGTCTCTGGTATATGTAGGTACAGTGAATGCGAGGTCTGTGGTATATGTAGGTACAGTGCATGCGAGGTCTGTGCTATATGTAGGCACAGTGAATGCGAGGTCTGTGGTATATGTAGGCACAGTGAATGCGAGGTCTGTGGTATATGTAGGTACAGTGAATGCGAGGTCTGTGGTATATGTAGGTACAGTGCATGCGAGGTCTGTGGTATATGTAGGTACAGTGCATGCGAGGTCTGTGCTATATGTAGGTACAGTGAATGCGAGGTCTGTGGTATATGTAGGCACAGTGAATGTGAGGTCTCTGGTATATGTAGGTACAGTGAATGCGAGGTCTGTGGTATATGTAGGTACAGTGCATGCGAGGTCTGTGGTATATGTAGGTACAGTGCATGCGAGGTCTGTGCTATATGTAGGTACAGTGAATGCGAGGTCTGTGGTATATGTAGGTACAGTGCATGTGAGGTCTGTGCTATATGTAGGTACAGTGAATGCGAGGTCTGTGGTATATGTAGGTACAGTGAATGCGAGATCTGTGGTATATGTAGGTACAGTGAATGCGAGGTCTGTGCTATATGTAGGCACAGTGAATGCGAGGTCTGTGGTATATGTAGGTACAGTGCATGTGAGGTCTGTGGTATATGTAGGTACAGTGCATGCGAGGTCTGTGCTATATGTAGGTACAGTGAATGCAAGGTCTGTGGTATATGTAGGTACAGTGAATGCGAGGTCTTTGGTATATCTAGGTGCAGTGCATGCGAGGTCTGTGGTATATGTAGGTACAGTGAATGTGAGGTCTGTGGTATATGTAGGTACAGTGTATGCGAGGTCTGTGGTATATGTAGGTACAGTGAAAGCGAGATCTGTGGTATATGTAGGTACAGTGAATGTGAGGTCTGTGGTATATGTAGGTACAGTGAATGCGAGGTCTGTGGTATATGTAGGCACAGTGAATGTGAGGTCTGTGGTATATGTAGGTACAGTGAATGTGAGGTCTGCGTTATATGTAGGTACAGTGAATGTGAGGTCTGTGGTATATGTAGGTACAGTGAATGTGAGGTCTGCGTTATATGTAGGTACAGTGAATGTGAGGTCTGTGGTATATGTAGGTACAGTGCATGCGAGGTCTGTGCTATATGTAGGTACAGTTAAAACGAGGTGTGAGGTATATGAAGGCACAGTGAAAGCGAGGTCTGTGGTATATGTAGGCACAGTGAATACGAGGTGTGGTTTATGTAAGTACAGTGAATGTGAGGTCTGTGGTATATGTAGGTACAGTGAATGCGAGGTCTGTGGTATATGTAGGTACAGTGCATGCGAGGTCTGTGCTATATATAGGTACAGTGAATGCGAGGTCTGTGGTATATGTAGGTACAGTGCATGCGAGGTCTGTGCTATATGTAGGTACAGTGAATGCGAGGTCTGTGGTATATGTAGGCACAGTGAATGCGAGGTCTGTGCTATATGTAGGTACAGTGCATGCGAGGTCTCTGGTATATGTAGGTACAGTGAATGCGAGGTCTGTGCTATATGTAGGTACAGTGCATGCGAGGTCTGTGGTATATGTAGGTACAGTGCATGCGAGGTCTGTGCTATATGTAGGTACAGTGAATGCGAGGTGTGTGGTATATGTAGGCACAGTGAATGCGAGGTCTGTGCTATATGTAGGTACAGTGCATGCGAGGTGTGTGGTATATGTAGGTACAGTGAATGCGAGGTGTGTGGTATATGTAGGTACAGTGAATGCGAGGTCTGTGGTATATGTAGGCACAGTGAATGCGAGGTCTGTGCTATATGTAGGTACAGTGCATGCGAGGTCTGTGCTATGTGAGGTACAGTGCATGCGAGGTCTGTGCTATATGTAGATACAGTGAATGCGAGGTCTGTGCTATACACGTATGTAGGTACAGTGCATGCGAGGTCTGTGGTATATGTAGGCACAGTGAATGCGAGGTCTGTGGTATATGTAGGCACAGTGAATGCAAGGTCTGTGGTGTACGTAGGTACAGTGAATGCGATGTCTGCGGTATATGTAGGAATAGTAAAGGAGCAACTTTTTGAGGGTGTTTTTGGGGGGTAGGGATGAAGGTAACATTTTGTCACACATTTTTGTTTTTGCTCAGATTAACTATTTTGCTACTTATGCATGAAATTTGGCGTACGGGGTAGAGTGCGAAAAAATTTCACCGGCCACTGTGGCAGCAACCAAATATGTGATATATACAATTTAGTTACCCAGCAATTCCGGCAGTCCTTCGGGCACCTACCATATATACTACACCTCTATTTCCACTGACACCTGTCCGGATTTTTTTTCAGATGTTGCGAGCCTCCGCCCATCCCCGATAAAAATCAAATGTTTGTGGTATATGTGTTGCATAATTGTGTTCCACTAGATGTGCATATGTATTCCACTAGATGTACGTATGTGTTTGAGCTTTAAGATCAAAGTAATTCATATTCTGTTCATTTCTATGTCCTTTTTTATAACACGAGTTGTAGATTCATTTATTAAGGGGGATTGCTTGAGGAAGTGTTTTCATTAATCAGATGTACAATTCAGTAAAGCGTATATTCACAGTATTTATAGAGACGGTTGAGATATATCCATGGACATTTCTCCTTTAGTACGGTTTTATTTCATGAGTATACGACAAAACCTGTTCTGGAGATTTCTGTGTAGACATTGATTTGTATGTAATTATGGTAAATAAGAGCGAAATATTTCTGCGTGGCTTGTAACAATGTCATTGAAATCTTTCCTCGAGTGATTGACTCGCTGAGGAGTAGATATTTCTCCTAAAGGAGCACCTGATCTTCCCAATACTTAAGATGTGATACAACCCTAATACATCAGCTCTATATATCACAAAAAAATGACAACTTCACTAAAACAAAATAAATTATCAACTTCTCGAGGCAATCTGTCCCTACTTTAGGATTTAACAATCACACACACATATAGGCGGACAATCACACACACACACACACACACACACATAGGCGGATAATTACACACATACAAACGGACAATCACATACACCCATAGACGGACAATCACACACGCAGACGGACAATCACACACACAAACAGACAAACACACACATAGACTGATAATCACACACACATAGACAGACAATCACATACACCCATAGTCAGACAGTCTCACACAAAAACGGACAATCACATACACAGACCGACAAGCACACACACATAGACAGCTAAAAACACACACACATAGACGGATAGACGGATAATCACAGACACAAAGACGGACAATCATATACAAACATAGACGGACAATCACATAAAAAAATAGACAGACAGTCACACACACACACACACACACACACACCTACACGCGCACACACACACAGACGGACAATCACACACATAGACGGGCAATCGCATACCTATACAGACAATCACATACACACATAGACCTACAATCACGCACACAAAGACGGTCAATCACTTACAAACATAGAAGAACACTCACAAACACACACAAAAACGGACAATCAAATACAAACATAGACGGACAATCACATACACCCATAGACGGATAATCACGCACATATAGACGGACAATCATACACACATAGATGGACAATCACACACACGTATAGACGGACAATCACGCACACACATAAACGGACAATCACACACAGAAATAGACGGACAATCATATACAAACATTGACGGACAATTACATTCATATAGACGGACAATCACACACACATAGACGGAAAATCGCATACACACAAACGGACAATCATATACACACACAAAGACGGGCAATCACACACACATAGACAAACAATTACACACACACATAGACGGCAATGACACACACAGAGACGGACAACTACATACAGACACACAGGCGGACAATCACACACACACATAGACGGACCATCACACACACATAGGCGAACAATCGCACACACAGACGGACAATCACACACATAGACGGGCAATCACATACACACACAGGAGGACAATCACACACACACAGACGGACAATCATACACATAGACGGACAATTACATGTACACACACAGACAGACAATCACACACACATGGACGGACAATTGCAAAAGATATTTCATTTAGTACTTTGTATTGGAATTGTTTCTGTTCATGGTTTTCTTATGTAATGTGTACTTGTTGTGTCTTGAAGGAGGGACAGATTAATAATTTATTCCATGTTTTAGTGTTTGCTGTTATAAATGGATGTAGTTATATGATTTCTTCCCTTACATGTTCTTCCCCATACAAAATAAAATGTAATGGAAATTATTCATGCAAGCTATCTACACCACAATCGCATGCGAAAAGACAAGTTAATTTCCTTTTCCCCGATTCACAGATTATTTTGATTGACGGGTATATCATCTTCAATTATCTATTTCTACAAAATAAGAGTTTGTTTTGGGGGTTTTCCAACAGAATGTACATCAGAATAACCCTCCAGGTTTCACTTATTAGTTAAATACATGCTTTTCGAATTTTAAACTAACAAATAAGTGTAAATAGTTTATCATAAAATTTAGAAATCCCTTTTTCATATGATTCAGTCCTTATTAAAACATTTACTTATTCATTTGGGGTTTTTGTTTTGTTTTGTTTGGGGGTTTTTGTTTTGTTTTGTTTTGTTTTGTTTTTTTGGGGTTTTTTTTGGTTTTTTTTTTTCTTTTTGGTTTTTTTTTGGTTTTTTTTTTTGGGTTTTTTTGTTTTTTTTTTTTTGTTTTTTTTTTGTTTTTTTTTTTTTGCTGTACTTTATTAATTAATTTATTTTATTTATTTATTTATTTACATGTATTTATTTCATTTGTATGAGTTTTTATTTCATTTTATGTAAATGAGATGATGATTTGACATTGACATAAGATGGAAGCGTTACAGTCCTTGGTTACTGTCGCCACCAGGACAGTCGCATGTATTTCTTGACATGCCTTCGGTAAATATACAACCCGTACATATGACAATGGTATGTATGACGTAGCCAAGGCAGACAATGAAAGTGGATTTCTGCATTGTTTTTCAACGACTGACGGAAGTGGCACATTCAGATGGCAACATGTTTATTTATGACGTAGTAAACGTATTGTGATTTAAATACCTGAACTATGTGTTAGCGACAATTTTGAAATAAGATCCGTCCCTTGATTTTGATTTGTAGCTGTAATTTGTTAATTGGTTACCATGGTATAATAACTGGAGTTCATTTGATGGGTCTTTTGTGAAGTTTTCACTATCTTGGTCGTAAAGATCATAAGGATTAAGTCAGGTTTTTGTACAATAGTGTAATCCTATGATATATTAACAATAACGATAAAAATAAATAAATAAAATAAATAAATAAATAAATAAATAAATAAATAAATAAATAAATAAATAAAGTAAAAATTCGTATATGAAAACTAATACATTTAACACTATCAATTATATTGATAGATTAAGAATCCAATCCAGCGTTGATTTACTATGGTAATTTCTTAGAATTACCTTACACCTGTGAAATACAGGGAACGAATCCATATTGTAATTTTGATTAATATTCCTAGCCTATCTGTCTTCGTCCAATAACGGTATTCTGTAGTTAACTGTGAAATCTTGTAGAAAACTGAGGAAATAAAAAGAGAAAATTACAATATTCAGCTACGATATGATAAAGAGCAATATATAATGTAAAGTACGAAGGTAAACTATATGATGTCATTGTGGCACAGAGAATCACGATCGACGTGTAAATACCTTGTACCAGAGACATAAATACTTTCATGAAGTATATATGTCTCTGCTGTGTTATGTGACGGTGGCATAGTGGATCACGATAGACATGTATATACTCGGAAAAATGTATTATGCTGCAGTATTATAGTTTATAAAAGTGGATATATATATATATATCCTGTAAACTGTATTATGTTACAGTGACACAGTTTGTCACGGGGGATGTATATACCCTGTAAACTGTGTTATGTTACAGTGGCACAGTGTATAACCGTGAACATGCTTACCTTGCACACTGTGTTATGTTACAGTTGCACAGTGTATCACGGTGAATATATATATATATATATATATATATATATATATATATATATATATATATATATATATATATATATATACCCTGTAAAATGTGTTACAATGGCACAGTGTATCACGGTGGACGTGTATATATCCTGTAAACTGTACTATGTTACAGTGACACGTTGTATAACGATGGATATGTATATACCCAGAAAACTGTATTATATTACAGTATCACAGTGTATCACGGTGGACATTTATATACCCTGTAAACTGTATTATGTTACAGTGTATCACGGTCGACGTGTATATCATCTGTAAACTGTATTTTGTGTCACAATGTGTCAAGGTGGACGTGTATATACTCTGTAAACTGTAATATATTAGTGTCACAGTATATCACGGTGGACTTGTATATTATCTGTAAACTGTATTATATCATTATATTACACAGTGTATCACGGTGGACGTGTATATACCCAGTAAACTGTACTATATTACAGTGTCACAGCGTATCAAGGTGGACCTGTATTTACCCTGTAAACTGTAATATATTACAGTCACAGTGTATCACGGTGGACCTGTATTTACCCTGTAAACTGTAATATATTACAGTCACAGTGTATCACGGTGGACCTGTATTTACCCTGTAAACTGTAATATATTACGGTCACAGTGTATCACGGTGGACGTGTATATATCTTGTGAAGCAGCTAGAGGTAACACTAACCAATATCATCTCTCAACTACTAACAAATGGTATGTGAACAGATATGTCAGATTATTCATGTAAAACAATAAGATGTGATACTCTGTTTCATGTGTTTGTCAGCTACAAAATTCCCTCGTTGATTTATTTACTTGAACTTACTTTTTTACATGCAAAACAAATTTCTGGTCATTTTTTAATCTTATGACTCAAGCTTACGCATATCATAAACTTAGGCTTTTAGAAATACTGAAGATCCTATTCAGAGTTTTAATCTAGATTTCGGAACACTCACGTTTCAGTAATACATTTCTAGAGGAATCTCTCGTTCAATTTGTACCGTGATCTAGTTTACAAATATCGGAGGGTGGGTCATTGCTTTCGAATGGTTCGTCTTATGGGGTGATAAAATAGTTAAACTCTTTCGACGTCAACGATTTGACCCTCAGATAATGGCAAAGATCATAGGTCTTGTATTGAGCCCCTCTACAGTTAGACATTTCTTTGAATGTTGCAAAATGATTACATAGGCTAATAGGCCTCTATGGCGGGATTTGTCTCGGTCCTTTTAGTTGTTTGCTATACATGTATACGATAAATTTTATCAAATGACAAATTTTGTTTGTATTGTATATTTTGATTATCGTCCATTTTTAAGCTGATAAAATGAGAGGTGTTTGAAATGTAGTGCAAGAAAAGGAAGATTATTCTTGTTTATATAATACAGCTTGATATATGCCTATATATGTTATGGCCGATGTATTCCTTTTTATGATATGTCCCAATATATTCTTTTATATAATATGAACTATTATATTCCTTTTATGAGATATATATATATAATTGCTGAAAGCGACGTAAAAGACCAATATTTTGGTATATATATATATATATATATATATATATATATATATATATATATATATATATATATATATATATATATATATATATATAATATTCTTTGCATCATAAAACATTATATATTCCTTTATTTTATATGAATTAATATAATGTGATTGACGCTTACGTGATACTTATACATGTAGTGAACCAATGCAACAAAGAAACATCATGAATCACATTTCATGATAGAATCAAGTAAACACTAAGATGAGATTTAAGTAAAATCTGGATCATTGCATAGCATGGGATAAAGTGGTTTTGTGTAGGCATGGGGAGTGTAAGTAGGAGTGTAATCATAAGATTTTGTGAGCACGGCGGATTCCGCAGGGCCCGACTCTACAACGAAGCCTGCCGGAATGTTTACCTCGTAAAATGTAATTACCGCTATCGAATTCTCCAGGGGGCTGATTTACACACATTTACCATGGTGAATGTGGACCTACAGAATCAGTGTATACGATGTGCTGTAAATAATTCATACAAAAATAACAAGCCAACTTTTTTTTATTACTTCACTTACAATGCCTTACCTCCTGATTGTGCCGACATCAAATTTGTATCATTGTAAAATTGATAAAACTCGAACCCTTCTCATATAGTTGTTACGTTACACAAGTAATTTCAGCTTACATGTCATGTTTTAGATTTCGAATTTACTACGGGGTGGTAAATGCAAAAATTAAAATAGCAGTTTGCTTAATGGCGGTTGGAAATATGAAGAAGTTAAGAGTTAAATGTGTAGTAAATTACAAGAATATACATGTATATTTCATGAAAAAAATTTATACATACTCAGTTTATCATTAAAATTTTGAATTCACTTGGGGTGGTAAATACAAAGTTTAAAATATTACACGTGCACTGAAGTGGCTCTCATTCTTAAAGTTAATTTGGGGGGGGGGGGGGGGGGGGGTTGCTGTTTTTATGAAACTTTGCTTTGAAATATCCTGATGTCACTTTCATCAATAAATTTAGACCGAGAGAATTCGTGCGATATCAAAGCCCATCTCTTCGTCACTTCGTGAGTGTACTGTAAGTCATCCTCATCACAGAAAGCAACTCATCTTTCTGTATTCATGTCGTCTAATAATACATGCAGTAACATCGCGAGTTTGATTTAAATTTCTGCATTTAACTAATGCAGTATAGAAGAAAGTGTCATTTCTGCCTTTAATCGAAGAAATACTGGAACTATCTTTAGGAATGTTTGTAAGTTTTCTTCTCTGTGTAAAATACAAAAATAATTGATGCAAGACATATTTGAGAAACAAGTCTCTGTCCAGTATTATACTAATATGTTTCGAAGGTTATGATGTCTGCTTTAGTATCAAATGAGACACCATTGCAATGCTATCGGGTTATTATTATTTTATTTATTTATTTATTTATTATTATTATTATTATTATTATTATTGATATTATTATAATAATTTTATTATTATTCTTTTTTTTTTCATTTATTTTCAACTACTTGTACTTAGAACTAAAGAGTTTTCATAATAAAATCTGCATAACAGCCATACACCAAAGTTATATGCGTCTGAAAGACGGTATACGTTTACCGTCTGTAGGTGATGTATATGATAATATTATTTGAAATTATTGAGTATCGTTGTTAATATCTTTTATTTGTAAAGCAACAACACAGTTAAGATACGAATAGAAAATCGATGGCGAGACATCAATTGGGCGCAGTTATACGACAAAGAAAACTTGATAAATGAATAGCATATTGCAAATTGTATACGAGCTCATTGCCCTAGTAGCGTCTTATCTTAGAGTAATTCTAATTAAACACGGATAAACACAGTGCAATAAAAATGCAGTCCCAGTGTGCTCGATTTAAACATTCCACTCGGCCGTTTTAACAATGTTACGTGAAGCATATATTAATATTTGACACATTTGACTGTTTTCTGGAAAACATTTCCGGATTATGTTGTAAAGGTCTTAGACATAGTCGTAAATTCAGAAATCCAGAAACCGAGATTCATACGCGTGTATATAATGAATCTGGACAAGTAACAAGGCAAACAAAAGGTAGGTACATTTACGATTATATGTGATAGTATTTCTGGTACATTCAGGTACATCTTATGCCAAACAGTGGTATACGCAAAGTACGTGAAGGTATGCGGGATGAGATTTAAAAGATGTCAAGTTACTTTGATACAGTCATCATCTACAGATATTGTTTTGATTCCATCTCTCCACATTAAAAGCGATTCTGATAAAGGTCTTGTAGACTTACATATAACATGTTGCCTGGCTTCCACATGCATGGTCAGGGTTCAGGGTCGGAACCGGGATACTGAAGCCTCGACAGCTCCAGTAACTCTTCAATCACCGAGTGTTCTGAATAAAATTCTCATCCTGTGGTTTAAATTAAAGACTTTATCAATTTCCCAAAACCGTATGTGCTTTATTACATAGTAAGTAAGGTATACTGGTACATACAATAATATATGAGTATAGGACGTAGAGATATAAGTAAGTTACATAATAATAGAAACAAAGAGCAACCTACATAACAATATAAACAAGCAGCAACCTGCATAAATAATATAAACATATAGCAACCAACAGAGTAATATAAATATGTAGCAACTTACGTAATGATATCAACATGCAGCAACCTACATAATAATATAAGCATGTAGCAACCCACATGATAATATAAACATGCAGCAACCTACATAACGATTTAAACATGTAGCAACGTACATAATAATACATACATTTAGTAACCTACATAATAGTATAAACATATAGCAACCTATATAATAATATAAACATGCAGCGACCTACATAATGATATAAACATGTAGCAATCTACAGAATTGTATAAACATGTAGCGACCTACATAATAATATAAACATGCAGCGACTTACATAATGATCTAAACATGTAGCAACCTAATAATAAAACAAACATGTAAACAACAGAATAATATAAACATGCCGTGACCTACATAATAATATAAATATGCAGCAACCTACATAATAATATAAACGTGCAGCGACCTACACAGTAATAATAATATAAACATGTAGCAACCTACATAATAATATAAGCATGTAGCAACCAACAAGATAAAATAAAAATGTAGCAACTTTCATAATAATATAAACATGCAGCAACATAGAGCAACCTAATAATAAAAGAAACATGTAATAATCTACATAATAATATAAACATTTAGCATCAACCTACATGAAAATGTAAACATGTAGTTTGTATATGCATGTAGCACCTACATAATAATATGAATAGAGCAGCATACATAGCAACACAAACATCAAGCAATCTACATAATGATATATACATATAGCAATCTACATAATATATATATATATATATATATATATATATATATATATATATATATATATATATATATATATATATATATATATATATATATATATATATATATGTACGTATAGCTACCTGCATAAAATATAGAGGTGTCGCAACCTACAAAATAATACAGATATGCAACAAACTATATAATAGTATAGACATGTAGCAACCAAAACATTATAGACATGTTGCAACCTACACAATAAAATAGACATATAGCAACCTACATTATAACATTATAATATGTACATGGAATATCCTACCAAATGATATAGAAATGTTGCAACCTACACAGTAATATAGACATGCAGCAACTTACTTCATAATATATACAAATCTACATGGAATACCTTACAAAATGATATAGACATTTGGCAACCTACATAATAATTTAGACATGTGTAGCAACCTACGTAATAATATAGACATGTAGCAACCTACAAAATAATATCAATGCAGCAACCTACAAAATTATATAGACATGTAGCAACATGCATAATAATTTATACGTGTAGCAACCTACATAATAATATGGACATGTAGCAACCTACATAATGATAAAGGCATGTAGTAACCTACAGAATGATACACACGTGCAGCAACCTACATAATGATAAAGTTATGTAGCAACCTACATAATGATATAGACATGTAGCCACCTGCATAATGATATAGACATGATAAAGATATGTAGCAACCTACATAATGATATAGACATGTAGCAACCTACAGAATTATATAGACATGTAGCCACCTACATAATGATATAGACATGTAGTAACCCTTATAGTGATATAGACATGTAGCCACCTAAATACTGATATAGACTTGTAGCCACCTACATAATGATATAGACATGTAGCCACCTACATAATGAGATAGACAAGTAGCAACGCACATAATGATATAGACATGTAGCAACCCTTATAGTGATATAGACATTTAGCCACCTACATACTGATATAGACATGTAGCCACCTACATAATGATATAGACATGTAGCCACCTACATACTGATATAAACATGTAGCAACCAACATAATGATATAGACATGTAGCAACCTACATAATGATAAAGACTTGTAGCAACATTGTAGAAAGAATTTCCTGGTTATTGTAGACGAATACATGTAATCTTGAGATTTACATTATGCACTGTCCTGTATCAAGTTTTTCCTATATGGAAAGAAACATTTACCATATCTGACGTTGTCATATACATATAAATGGAATACATGTTCTTACTTAATTTACGTGTATTGTGATATAATAATGCAATGAACATTATGAGAAAATGCAGTAGGTAGGTGACAGATCATCAAACATTGGACTCGGTTTTATTTATTACTATTTTTACAGTTGATTCGTATTAAATGTTTATATAACCTGTATAAATCTGACATTATCTTGCCGCAGTCCTTTGTTCCACTGTGATAAACCCACAACTCTCCATTCGAATCAAAGGTCAATAATATGGAAATTTATAAATTAAAATAAACATTGAATATAATTAAATATAATCAACGTTTAGCAGGCCTATTGTAATATACATAAATTAGAGAAATAACAGGCAAAACCTCATCTATGATGCAATTATGAACTGACTGAGTGCTTTTCCATCCATCAATGTCGCGAGATTTATATTTGAGTGGTAAACCACCAAGTGGCATCGATATGAAAATAGAACACGGTAGGTAACTCTCTTCCGTCTATATCAGGGGTTCTCTCTTAACGCCACTATCTGTAATCTTTCGCAAAAGTAATATATATGTTTTTTCTTTGCACTGCAGTTATTTACAGGTTTCATTCATCTTTCATACTGAATAAAATTTAGGATAAAAAGATTTGTCGAAAATTTTAATTAGTGAAACTATGATCTTATCAAAAATAAAAAGTAGTTGCGCAAACGAAAATCTATTGGATTTGAAATACTGCATGTGTCTGATCTCAGTGAGTGTTGTATTACGTAGTTTCGTTTCTAATATTTTCTTCTTCTTCTTCTTCTTTCCTTATATCAATTGTGAATAATAGCTGGGCCTCAAAGTAGATTTACTTAGGTTTTTAAAAAATTCAAAATCGTACGATTACAGATACGTGTTAAGTACTGACGAACATTCTAAAACCCTAGTGTTCTTAAATTTGAGCTTCTCTAATCCTGAAAGAAACATAAACTAAT
Organism: Pteria penguin; assembly: GCA_035048485.1. Lineage (NCBI taxonomy): Eukaryota > Metazoa > Mollusca > Bivalvia > Pterioida > Pteriidae > Pteria > Pteria penguin. Next base: position 6,246,222 of record CM068581.1, read on the forward strand.
ATCGGTCATTACACATCAGCATTCAAAATCTCCGGTAAGGTACTCTGTCTACGAAGTGTCATTGATAATTTTCGAAACCAATATTATTTTGAATTCCCTCTCGCATTTTTATTATTTTCGATGATATTCAAAGATGACTTTTTATCAAGTAATGATGTTAGCATGGGGATCACAATATTCTATGGTATTCTGTTCAAAAACTAAAATCATTTATAGAATGTATAAAAGTTTAGAGTAGTTATGTGTCCATCATACATGACGGTTTATGAAATACATGACGGTTTATGAAATACAAAAGCCAAAAATGGTTAATCATTAATGATGAGTTTGAATGCACATAATGAATTGAATGCACATAATGAATTGAAATCCGCACGTAATAGATAAATCGAACATACTCATTAACATTTTTACGCATTTTTATGCTTACAATGTTACCATTCTATTTAAGGGTAAATTTCCTTCTGACACTGTTTGATTATAATATCTTTGTTTCCTTTTGTCTTCTATATATTTTATTACATAGCCCACATATTCTCTCCATGGATGTTACTATGTCGTACTGCAGATGACCATGTCTCTCGTTATTCTGATTGGTTTTGTAATATCTGCATTCCTCCCGTGTTTTTCATATTGTAAACATTGTTCAGAGTTTTCCTGGATGGATAATGCATTATCTATTATCATTATACTATAATTAATTAACACATTGATGCGCTTGCCATCAAGTACCTCACTAATCGTGAACAAGATTAAAGCTATCACCAGCATTGACTAAACATGTTGCTTCTTATGTTTTGAAAACATTGCCGCTAGTTCATAAAGTACTATCCTTGGAGAATGTATCTCACACCTGTAACAATATTTTCTGAGATAAAGCCAATAATGATCTTAGAATAATTCTCTAAGATCCTAGACCGCTGTGGAATCACGCTTTCGCAGCTACATTATCCAGCAAGCGTTTTAACCTAAGTGGGGAATGAAGTGTGGCTCACTTTGATTAATTCGAAACAAATTAACGCATTCAGCTATTGCTCTGAGCATGCTTGTCTCCAGAATTCTCCACTGTAAGGTCGTTGGTGCGAGTCCTTTCAGTAATACATAAGTTTTCCCTGTGCTTCGAAGGAAATTGAAACAGGATCTTGTGTAAGAATAAGATTTTTACTGCTGTTTACCCTGTTCATATTGAATCTATAGATTTAGAATCTGTCCAATTTGTTTGGTGGCCTATGATAGTTATAAAGGCTCCGCGTAAAAACAGGAACACGATATACCTTTTTTTTAATTTCCACTAATCCATACAATCAATATCACACATGCTATACATTATAACTCATCATACATCATAAATATTACACACCATACTATCAGTATCACATTATAACACATCATACATCATAAATATTACACACCATACTATCAGTATCACATTATAACTCATCATACATCATAAATATTACACACCATACTATCAGTATCACATTATAGCACATCATACATCATAAATATTACACACCATACTATCAGTATCACATTATAACACATCATACATCATAAATATTACACACCATACTATCAGTATCACACACAATACAATCAATTAAATCACACACACACCATACAATATGCCACACTATACAATCAATATAACATACCATACAATCAATATCACACACCATATAATGTAACATACCATACAATCAATATCACACGCCATATAACATACCATACAATTAATATCACACGCCATATAATATAACATATTATACAATCAATATCACACACCATATAACATACCATACAATTAATATCACACACCATATAATATAACATACAATACAATCAATATCATACACCAAATAACATACCAAACAATCAATATCACACGCCATATAACATACCATACAATCAATATCATACGCCATATAACATACCATACAATTGATATCACACGCCATATGATATAACATACCATATAATCAATATCACACGCCATATAACATACCATACAATCAATATCACACGCCATATAACATACCATACAATTGATATCACACGCCATATGATATAACATACCATATAATCAATATCACACGCCATATAACATACCATACAATTAATATCACACGCCATATAATATAACATACCATACAATCAATATCACACACCATATAACATACCATACAATTAATATCACACGCTATATAATATAACATACCATACAATCAATATCACACGCCATATAACATACCATACAATCAATATCATACGCCATATAACATAGCATACCATACAATCAATATCACACACCATATAACATACCATACAATTAATATCACACATTATATAATATAACATACCATATAATCAATATCACACACCATATAACATACCATACAATCAATATCACACGCCATATAACATACCATACAATTGATATCACACGCCATATAATATAACATACAATACAATCAATATCACACACCATATAATGTAACATACCATACAATCAATATCACACGCCATATAACATACCATACAATCAATATCACACGCCATATAACATACCATACAATTGATATCACACGCCATATGATATAACATACCATATAATTAATATCACACGCCATATAACATACCATACAATTAATATCACACGCCATATAATATAACATACCATACAATCAATATCACACACCATATAATATAACATACAATACAATCAATATCATACACCAAATAACATACCAAACAATCAATATCACGCGCCATATAATATACCATACAATCAATATCACACGCCATATAACATACCATACAATTAATATCACACATTATATAATATAACATACCATATAATCAATATCACACACCATATAACATACCATACAATCAATATCACACGCCATATAACATACCATACAATCAATATCACACGCCATATAATATAACATACCATACAATCAATATCACACGCCATATAACATACCATACAATCAATATCACACGCCATATAACATACCATACAATTGATATCACACGCCATATGATATAACATACCATATAATCAATATCACACGCCATATAACATACCATACAATTAATATCACACGCCATATAATATAACATACCATACAATCAATATCACACACCATATAATATAACATACAATACAATCAATATCATACACCAAATAACATACCAAACAATCAATATCACGCGCCATATAATATACCATACAATCAATATCACACGCCATATAACATACCATACAATCAATATCATACGCCATATAACATAGCATACCATACAATCAATATCACACACCATATAACATACCATACAATTAATATCACACATCATATAATATAACATACAATATAATCAATATCACATACCATATAACATACCATACAATCAATATCACACGCCATATAACATACCATACAATCAATATCACACACCAAATAATATAACATACCATACAATTAATATCACACACCATATAATGTAACATACCATACAATCAATATCACACACCATATAATAAAACATACCATACAATCAATATCACACACCATATAATATAACATACCATACAATCAATATCACACACCATAAAATGTAACATACCATACAATCAATATCACACACCATATAACATACCATACAATCAATATCACACCCCATATAATATAACATACCATACAATTAATATCACACGCCATATAATATAACATACCATACAAAAAATATCACAAGCCATATAACATAGCATACAATCAATATCACACACCATATAACAAACCATACAATCAATATCACACGCCATATAATATAACATACCATACAGTTAATATCACACGCCATACAATATAATATACCATACAATCAATATCACACACCATATAATGTAACATACCATATAATCAATATCACACGCCATATAACATACCATACAATCAATATCACACACCATATAATGTAACATACCATACAATCAATATCACACGCCATATAACATACCATACAATCAATATCACACACCATATAATATAACATACCATACAATCAATATCACACGCCATATAACATACCATACAATCAATATCACACACCATATAATATAATATACCATACAATCAATATCACACACCATATAATGTAACATACCATACAATCAATATCACACGTCATATACTATAACATACCATACAATCAATATTACACGCCATATAATATAACATACCATACAATCAATATCACACACCAAATAATATAACATACCATACAATCAATATCACACGCCATATAACATACCATACAATCAATATCACACACCATATAATATAGTATACCATACAATCAATATCACACACCATATAATGTAACATACCATACAATCAATATCACACACCATATAATGTAACATACCATACAATCAATATCACACGCCATACAATATAATATACCATACAATCAATATCACACGCCATATAATGTAACATACCATACAATCAATATCACACGCCATATATCATACCATACAATCAATATCACACACCATATAATATAACATACCATACAATCAATATCACACGCCATATAACATACCATACAATCAATATCACACGCCATATAATATAACATACAATCAATATCACACACCATATAATATAACATACCATACAATCAATATTACACGCCATATAATATAACATACCATACAATCAATATCACACACCAAATAATATAACATACCATACAATTAATATCACACACCATATAATGTAACATACCATACAATCAATATCACACGCCATATACTATAACATACCATACAATCAATATCACACACCATATAATATAACATGTCATACAATCAATGTCACACTAATATAAATACCATACAATCAATATCACACCCCATATAATATAACATACCATGCAATCAATATCAGAAGCCATATAACATACCATACAATCATTATCACACACCATACAATATCATACACAATATAATGTATGTCACACACCATATTAAGCCGGCGTGGCCTAGTGGTATCGCGCTGGACTCCTAATCGGGAGGCCGGGGTTCGAGTCCCGGTGTCCTGTCTTTCGGATGAGAGAGTAAAAACTGAGGTCCCGTGTCGTGGTACACATGGCACGTTAAAGATCCCTCACCGCTTCGGGTGGGTCCGTTGCAAAGGTCAAAATTTGTATGCCCCGCATCAGGCAGATGCCGTCACCATATACGTGAAATAATCGTGGTGTGACGTTAAACAAAAATCAATCAATCAATCACACATATTATTTACATCTTACACCATGTAATCAATTATATTTCACACTATGATAGATAGATAGATATTTATTCGGTTGGTTGGTTGGTTGATTGGTGTTTACGTCGCTTTCAACAATTTTTCAGTTACACGTATATCGCGACATGGAAGCAGGAGGTAACCAACCTCTTAAACATAGTGGCGCAACCCGGGAAACATATTTATTCGGTAAAACAATGTCAGCATAATGTACAGATCTACATATATAAATATATAAGATTTGACAGTAGCACTATTAAAATACAATTAGTGAAGGTGTAACCTAATATGAAAACCAAAAAAACAAATTAATGTAGTAAGCTGTTTCCTTAAAATACATTATTGTACAAAATATCTATATAAATAAATGAGATTCATTAAATAATAAATAAATATAAATAAATAAATAAATAAATAAATAAATAAATAAATAAACAAGTGAATAAAATTATTATAAATACATGTAATATTAATAATAGACATTGATTTACCAGGATAGCCCATAAAAGCCCGTAGGCTTATTTCCAATGGGGTCCAGTGATCTCAAGGAATATATATATAATTAATAATAATAAATAATGTTTCAAAATAAAAAATATATTTATCAATAATCAAAAATTTGATAATTGACAAATATCAAATTAATATATATATACTTAAATTATAAATAAATTATGAATGTGTATTAAAAATTGATACAAATATAAATTGTACATAAGTTATAATAAGTTATAATAAATATTCATCACAGATATTAACATAAATACTGTCATTTATAGAGAAACACATTTATTTATCTATAAATAATACTATAAATAAAAATATTATATAAAAATTTGCGTATGAAAAGTCCTAAAATTCAAAAAACACATTTATGAAACAAGCAAAAAAATAATAATAATAAATTTGAATAAATATATATGAATGATAATAATAATTGAAAAAAAAAATCAATATTTCAAAATATAAATATTAATTAATTAAATAAAAATTTTGGCACAAGTACATTTTGTAAAAATGAGTTTCAATTATACTATAGATACATTAAAACTAAAAATATTGAAAATCACAGTTTTGTTTTGAAAGCCCTTGTTGTAATAAAAATTGTTTGACTTTACTCTTAAATATTTCCTTACTATTTGATTCTTTGATGGAAAGTGGGAGTTCGTTCCAATCATGAATTGCAGAAAAATAAAAAGTGCTGGACTCGCATGTTTTAACTCTTGGTATATAGAAATCTAAAGTTGAGCATGATCTTGTCTGTCTCCCATTTCTAGATGTTCTTAAAACAAAATTTTCTTGCGTATAAGATGGTGATTTGTTATGAAATATGTTAAAAACGTGGTTAAGTCTTAACAGTTTGGCTCTATCAACAACACTAAGCATGCTAATGGTATTAAGTACAGTAAAATTAATTGTGTGTCTTGGAGAGTAATTCAAAATAAACCTGACCATCTTGTTTTGACATATTTGTAGTTTCTGTTTTAAACATTTTGATAAACCCGAGTACCAGGCACTACATGCATAATCTAAGTGACATTGAATCAAAGCTGTACACAGAGACATTTTACACGAAAAATCTAAAAAAATTGGCTTGTCTATACAAAAATTTCAATCTGCCATTTACTTTCTGTAGAATGGAATTAACTATGCAGTCTCCACTTAATAAGTTATCAATAAATATCCCTAAGTATTTCACATTATCTTTGGAATGTATGACATGGTTTTGACAAATAATGGTAAAATCTTTAAGTTTCCTTTTTGGTCCAAACAATATTCATTCTGTTTTGCCAAGATGTAGTGATAATTTATTATTTATTAATCATGAAGAGCATTTATCTAATACAGAGGAAAGTTTATTCGAAATAACAGCAGGATCTTTGTGTGCGAATAAAATTGCACTATCATCTGCATATAAAATCAATTTACAGTCTTTGTCAATGCTTACAGACTTATCATTAATATAAATTAGAAAAAGCAGTGGCCCCAAAATACTTCCTTGAGGCACACCGCATGATACCAAACCAGCGTCAGATGACGAATTATTAATATATACAAATTGTTTTCTATTATTTAGATAAGACTTGAACCAATTTATGGATAAAACACCAATAGCATCTAGTTTACTACATAAAGTGTTGTGGTCCACAGTATCGAACGCTTTTTGCAGATCTAAAAGCAACATACCAGTAAATAAACCTTTAGAAGTATTACCCTTTAAATAGTCAAATAAGTGTATCAGGCAAGTATCGGTGGAGTACTTGCTTCTAAAACCTGACTGGAATTCATACAATATATTATTTTTGTCAAGATAAGTTATTAGTTGTGAATGAACAGATTTTTCTAGTATTTTTGAAACAACACTTAGTATACTAACAGGTCTGTAATTACCAGGATCTAGAGAACTACTTTTCTTATACAAAGGTTTCACACGAGCAATTTTCATTTCATCAGGTACAGTGGATGTTGAGATTGAAAGGTTAACAATAAAAGTAATAGGTACTTTAAGAACATTAGCTCCATCTTTAATAAACCTTGCTGGTATCTGATCTAAACTATACAAGTATTAATTAACAGATGACGTTAAGGATATTATTAACTCCTTAAAATCTTTTAGGTAACTATACATGAAATATTTATTCATAAGTAGATATATAGTATTTTTAAATTTTTCATTCAAAAACAAAATGAATAGAATTTTGTTTACAGAAGACATTAATTATTTTATCCTTAAGTTGATAAATAAAACAAATCTAACAAGTAGGGAATGTGATACTTGCTTGATACATTGAAAGTTTAAAACATTTATTATGATAAAAAACTATTAGTGATATTGTTATAAGTGTAATACAGTGAGTATTATAGCTGTTAATGCATCATATTGACTATATTACGTAACGCGTAAAACAGAACTTTATACCGGGGACTGTTTCGCATCTGATCTGTGTTGTGAATGATAAAGTGTAATAATAATGTGTGTAATAATAAGGTGTGTAATAATCATGTGTGTAATAACAATGTATGTAATGATAATGTGTGTAATTATGTGGGTAATAACAATGTATGTAATAATAATGTGTGTAGTAGCAATGTGTGTAATAATAATGTGTGTAATAGCAGTTGTAATATTGATATGTGTATTAATCATTTGTGTAATAATAAAAGAATTCGTCTTATAATGAACTTCCGACCAATTTTCAAATGTCAACTTTACTCCTTTTGTATATGGTTCTGCAGGTTTGTATATTTTCCTGTTGTTTTGACTAAGCCATATCTCTGTATGAAAAAAGTCAGATTTAATTAACTAATTATTTTTTACTCCGAGAATATTTACTTGGTCAAGTGACGTCTTTTTCGCATATCCTACCGGCGATATACATGATTGTATTTATCAAATTGAGTTATTTTGTACTTGAGCTCTCAGAGATTGTGTCGGCTTAGTTAATAATGTGAATGAGTTTACCTTTACAAGGCAGCCAATGAAGTGTATAAATGAAGGGTCTAAAGAGAATTTTCTCGCACCTGAAATCGACGGATCCCGTATTTTATCAATATATAATCAAGCACCAGTTTGAGTTGCATATACAAAAAGATCAGTCTCGGATGGGATGAGTCAACAAATCTCAACATCGGCTAACGCCTCGGTTGAGATCGCCCCACCCTCGACTGATCTATCCGGACCTCAGACTGATGCTAGAATATATTAATCTCAGTCCATTACAATACTACTTTACTGACGGGAATAATTTACAACAAGGCGTTTGATATAGTGAACTATAATGAAATATTTTAATAGCGATTCTTGTATATAAAAAGGCGTTATCGTGAAATCTAACCTTATTCATCATTTTGTCAACGCTATTTTACAAGATTCTTGTAAAAGTTTTTTTATCCATAATTAGAACATAAAACTAAATATCCAAACATGTGATGATATGCTTAATATAAAGTATGAATTAATTTCACTGTAAATTAACTAAAATGAATGTTTAATTATCTTGAATTTGGAACTATTTCTTGTGTTGTGCGTATGAAACTAGATTGCAAATAAAGATAACGGTGGAATTCAATGTAGATGAGACTTATAAGGAATGTGACAGTTCGTTGAAAATAACAGACAGACAATGGAAAGTTTTAAGATTCCTTTCACTTTGAAGATAAGCTTATAAATTTGCCATGTGACACTGAACTGTTTCTGATACTTAAGAGATAGTAAGAAGTGATGATTCTGGGTAGAGAATGCCTTATTCATATGAAATGAATTTGCAAAAATGTTGTTGCTTATAAACTAATTCCAGAGATGTGGGAAATCTTCTAGTAATGAAGACTTAAGACTTAAGTAAAACTTCATATTCTATGTATTAAGTTCCATTTGGACATCAGAGTATTCAAAATGCCCTTAAAATATCAATTATGTAATACTTAAACAATATAAAATCTTACAAGTCAAGAATTCCACAAATGCATAGCGGAGAGACATACATGTAATCATGTATATGTACTGTAAACATTGAACTGCTTCGGATATCCGAGACAATGATCATATAATCAGTTCTGATACAGTTGTCAGTGCAAACCATGAATATCCCATCATTCGGTTCTAAAGTTATTCAGTTGTACGATTTATTAGGTGAAACGGTTTATTATTATTATTATTATTATTGCTATTATTATTATTATTATTATTATTATTATTATTATTATTTACACTAACATATTGAATAAGGGGCAGCCTTGGTGTAGTGGTTAAGTGCTGGGCTTACTGCGCCGACTATTCGGGTTCGATTCCCGGGTTGCGCCACTATGTTTAAGAGTTTGGTAACCTCCTGCTTCCAGGTCGCGATATAACTGAAAAATTGTTGATGCGACATAAAACACCAATCAACCAAACAAAATATTGAATATGAATAACTTTTTACAAATATACGTTTTAACAGTCTTTACTTTTAGTATGTATACTGTATTAAGTATATAATATATCCAAATGGGTGTGTTTAAATTTATTTTTGTTGTAATATTAACGAATATTTATATATAACAATACAATAAATAGACATAACAGCTTAGAGATCGGTATGTACAATAAATAGACATAACAGCTTACAGATCAGTATGTACAATAAATAGACATAACAGCTTACAGATCAGTATGTACAATAAATAGACATAACAGCTTACAGATCAGTATGTACAATAAATAGACATAACAGCTTACAGATCAGTATGTACAGTAAATAGACATAACAGCTTACAGATCAGTATGTACAGTAAATAGACATAACAGCTTACAGATCAGTATGTACAGTAAATAGACATAACAGCTTACAGATCAGTATGTACAATAAATAGACATAACAGCTTACAGATCAGTATGTACAATAAATAGACATAACAGCTTACAGATCAGTATGTACAATAAATAGACATAACAGCTTACAGATCAGTATGTACAATAAATAGACATAACAGCTTACAGATCAGTATGTACAATAAATAGACATAACAGCTTACAGATCAGTATGTACAATAAATAGACATAACAGCTTAGAGATCAGTATGTACAATAAATAGACATAACAGCTTATAGATCAGTATGTACAATAAATAGACATAACAGCTTACAGATCAGTATGTACAATAAATAGACATAACAGCTTACAGATCAGTATGTACAATAAATAGACATAGCAGCTTACAGATCAGTATGTACAATAAATAGACATAACAGCTTACAGATCAGTATGTACAATAAATAGACATAACAGCTAATAGATCAGTATGTACAATAAATAGACATAACAGCTTACAGATCACTATGTACAATAAATAGACATAACAGCTTACAGATCAGTATGTACAATAAATAGACATAACAGCTTACAGATCAGTATGTACAATAAATAGACATAACAGCTTAGAGATCAGTATGTACAATAAATAGACATAACAGCTTACAGATCAGTATGTACAGTAAATAGACATAACAGCTTATAGATCAGTATGTACAATAATAGACATAACAGCTTACAGATCGGTATGTACAATAAATAGACATATAGCAAGATCAAATCACATGTGAGCATAACATATTAAAGGATGCCATCATGGTACATATACATGTACATGTATATTAATCATAATGGAAATATCAATTACAATAACGATGGCAATAAATACTAAAAATAATAATTATGCAGTTATAATAATCCAAACAATTACATAAACTTTCGTACAAAAATGATTTTTAAGAAATTTTACCAGGTTGCAAAGATCTTTAGTGTTCTCTGAACACAAAAGCAAGATTAATTTAAAGACAGAGGGTCTTCTATAAAAATAAGATTTCAAAGATTTCACTCTCAAGTTATTATATAGAGGACATTTCAGTATAAACTGAAATTCATCTTCTATATCAGTACTGTATGATGGACGAATACGTCTCTGTAAAGGAATGTTTCAAAATCTACCGGTCTCAACAGCTAAACAATGTGAAGAGAGACGTATCTTACTGATAAGTTTCTTACATTCATCATATATAGGTTTTGTTACATGTAAATATGACTGTAGGCTGATTTTATCTATTAGGTGCTTATACAAAAACATTTTGAAGATGCATTAATTTCTGATATCAGTGATTGTGTATGGATATCAGTTAATCTTGCTTTTACAATAGTTAAAATGTAGTTGTCATCAAGTGTTTCATGGTTCATCCAAACATTATTCAGATAAAATATCATAAACATTTGATATCCAATTTTTACAGTTTTGATTACCCCAAAAATTGTTTACAATAATTGTAACATGATTTAACTCCACTCTGATATCAATATGATCCATGTGATCCACGTGGAGTCACGCTGTTAGATCTTTGTCTTCCTGCTTTACTTTCTTATAGTATAACTGAGACATTCGTGATGTTTTATATAGATCTCAGACCATATAGACATGATAGAAGCTTTTCATATTTGTAGTTGTGTGTTTCTCGTGATACGTGAAAATGACTATACAAGCTGCGGCAAAGAGATTCCACTTCTCTTATTTCCGACTTTCAATGGAAAGGTAATTCCTATGGCAGGGATTTCAGACTGTTTTGCCTGCCTAAGTACACACATGTCAGTAATATAAGCAGCGCCTGCCGAGCTTTGATCCACTCTTCTGTTAAAAATATATTACTGGATCAGAGATGCATCTGAATTAGACAGATTTTACATCTAATTCGCCAGTATTTATGTGATTATATTTTCTCGTTACGTAACAAATGTTGTAAGCTTTGGGGTGTACATCGAGATGAAAGCATTTTTTAAAATAGTTTGGAAAACATGTATTAGTTGATAATGGGAGCGATCTCCTGCTAATCGTATCAACTCCATCGATCTTAAGAGTGGTGTTCATTTCACTTACAGTAAGATACAACGAAATTCAATTAAATGCATTCTAATTGATTAAACATGAAAATGACAGCATGTTTGAGATGATTGGTCTTCCAAGAAACTCTAAGCAACGGAAATGTATACCTGGGTTTCTGCCTTCTTTGAAAACATCCTTCGTTCTTGATGTTTGCACTCTCTGAGTATGCAGAATGCTAGATAAAATCAGCAGTAGCTGCAGTGATAGGAAACCCAACATAAAATTGACTAAACCTGCGAATATAATCAAATAATGTAGAAGAAAAGGTACGAGGGACAGGATGAGCGGGAGGGGAAGGGAATTGCAGTAAATTTACTAAGAAGTTTTAATTTTAAAATAATTCTAAGAACTTGTTTCGCCTGTCAGATTTTTATTAGGAGTTTAAATGAATTGTAGCAAGCTGTGTCATATGTCCTTCATCCCTTTTTCAGACTCGGCTATGTCCCTGTTGGAGAACAAGATTCAATTTCGATAACACATAAGTTCAAAATTTGACACAAATATCACTTCTCTATAATGAATGATAAAGCGGACAATACCTCTATGGCGGAGTCTGGGGGTATTTTGGCTTCAATGCAGACTCTGTATTGACGTTATGCCGCTATCAGCTTTATGGCTTTTTGGTTGTAACTAACGATGACGTACTGGCGGAATATATTTGTTCTCCAACGATATGGCTCAATTAGTCGTCAAGATGTTGTTTATTACAAAAAAAGAGTATAAATCTGACTAATTCACGAGGTATTATAGGAGTATACCGACACCAAGAAGCGCTTTACCACAGGAATAGAGCGACGCAAGAAGCTCTTTACTATAGGAATAGCGACACAAGAAGATCTTTACCACAGGAATAGATTGGTTGGTTGATTGGTGTTTTACGTCGCTTTCAACAATATTTCAGTTATATCGCGACATGGAAGCAGGAGGCTACCAACCTCTTAAACATAGTGGCGCAACCCGGGAATCGAACCCGGATCGTCGGCGCCGCAAGCCAAGCGCTTAACCACTACACCACGCCTGCCCCCACAGGAATAGAGCGACAAGAAGCGTTATACCACAGGAATAGAGCGACACAAGAGGCTATTTACCATAGGAATAGAGCGACACAAGAAGCATTTAACCATAGGAATAGAACGAACACACGAAGCGTTTTACCTTAGGAATAGAGCGACATGAAGAAGCGCTTACCTTAGAAATAGAGCAACACACGAAGCGCTTTACCTTAGGAATAGAGCGACATGAAGAAGCGCTTACCATAGGAATAGAGCGAAAACAAGAAGCACTTTACCTTAGGAATAGAGCGAAACAAGAAGCGCTTTACCTTAGGAATAGAACGACCACACGAAGCGTTTTACAACAGGAATAGAACGACACCAAGAAGCGTTTTACTATTTAATAATGATGTGTTTAATCAAATAGTGTTAAGATATTTCAAAGAGGCTAAAGTGATATCTCTTAGACACGTTTTGGGTCCCGATGATTTACACCCTGATCAGTATATGACTTCTGTGCACCTTTTGTTAATGGATGATGTTTCCCGCCTCTGTTCATTTAGATTTTCTATTGTTATTCATCAGCATTGATTTTCTGAGGGAATTATTTGTGTTTGGTTTTCTGAGGGAATTATTTGTGTTTGGTTTTCAATTAAAACTGGTTGTTGTCACAACAGATTGATAGATCTGAAAGGACTTTACGCGGGCAAAGAGCAAACTTATGATGGCGTCAATGCGCGCTAAATGACGCATTCTTGTACCACCTAGTATATAAATCTATAAGGCTTACTTCACAGGAAATGTTATAAATATTCTCGGAGAGGAAATAATTTATGCATTTGTACTGGTAAGAAATTGCTAAATTCAAATGTGTTCATATTATAACAGTTTTATAAATACACATGTATTTACTTGGAACTATACAGAGTATTATATCTGATTGTGGTGAGATCTCACTCATAAGAAGATAAAAGTAAAGGTCATTGAGTACAGATCAATAGCCATATAGTATCACGACATACCGACACGGTACAGTTAATCCAAGCATCATGTCACAGATGTCTAGTACGTTATGCTATATCGTATGCTTAATTCCTGTAAGATTCTCATCACTTGTGATTTCAAACGCCTGTTGACATGAACATAATTCAGATGAGTGAGTTAAGAACATGCCTGTGACGTATGAGGTCACCAGCTACATGTACAGAACGTAAAAATACTCGGAAAAAGGTATGGAGTTCGTACGGGACATGTTGCTCTATTTTAAAATCATTACTGCATTCGATCTTGACGTAAATCACGTGACAATGTCTGTTTAGGTAAAGTCGTCTTTTTATTGATTAAAATGTAATGACAGTCTTAAGAGGCCTTGCTCTTTGGCCCAATCCCGGGTATTTTTCCTAAACTTATTTGAGTTCCTCAAACATAATATTACTTGATAACCCTTTTAACATACCAGTGTACGTCCATGATGTCTCTACAGTAAAAGCTATACAGTGTAGAGAAGGTTCACATGATGTCTCTACAGTATAAGCATGGGCGGATCTAGAAATTTTTAAAAGGGGGGGGGGGGGTCGGCATTTTCCCGCAAAATCAACATTGCTTTATTTTATGAAATTCAATATATAAGACTTTCATGCCCAAAGTCGAAAATCCAGACAATTTTCAAATTTATATTTTATCTATTATTTTTCGGAGATGTTTGCTTCGGTATCAACACATGTACCGTGTGAAAGAAAAGGGACTGGGAGAAAGCTAGAACCCGAACTCGCAACCTTCTATTTATTCTCTGCTTTACTCCCTTTCACTATGCAGAAACCACAAATGAAAAACTCATTATATGATGTTGGCCGTATAGCACAATCGAATCAATTGCCGGCATTTATTATAGGTACATGTATGTATAAATGTAATAATCTATTAATGTATAAATGGTTCTTATATAACAAAATACTAAAATACTTTCATAATCGAACAAACCCGTTCACAAACTCGTCTTCTTGGGGATCTTACAATGCAATCATACAAAAATATCTATAGCAAAAATATAAAAATCTAAAAAGAGTGGTCCAATAATGATCATAACCGCCCAGGAAAAACCACAGCAGAAAGCCAAAGATATATAGAGCCAAAGAGTTGCATGGAAACCTGTGTCTGTAGCAGTGTAATTTCGCACTAATGTTATGTCACCTGGACCAGCTCGAGTGACAGACTTCACTTTAATTAAACTTTAAATATATACTTGTACCTTTATTAATATGAATTATATTTTCAACAATACATATACTTTTCTTTTTCTTTTTCTTACTTTATCAAATCAAATAACACATTTTTGACATGTTAAACAAACAAACAAAAATTATCAAAAATAACAAAAAATTCAATAAAAATCCCTTTCTGTCAAACTACATATAATAAAATTAAGAAAAACTTGATTGTGTAACGCACGAACCTAGAATGACTACTTCTCTGTCTTACACAGATGACCGCACTTAAATCACGTGACTTGTCACGTGATTAAAATTCATTCAATATCATATTGCATAGAGAAATAATTCCCGCTATCGAAACGCGGGAATATTTTATTCTCTGCTTTACTCCCTTTCACTATGCAGAAAACACAAATGAAAAACTCATTATATGATGTTGGCCGTATAGCACAATAAATATTCAAAAAGTTAGGGAGATGAGAGAAATAAAAAAAAATCTAAGATAGGAAAAAAACCGCTTACTTAATTGTTAGACGTAAATTTCAAACCCGATTTTTAAAACTGAACAATCAAATAGCCTTGTTATCACCTCAAAATGTCAGATTATAAATGCATATATATATATATATATACACACACACACACACACACACACACACACACACACATATATATATATATATATATATATATATATATATATATATATATATATATATATATATATATATATATATATATATACTATAAATGCTGCAAAGATTTTGATACAGCCAATCACTATAGAAATATGGTGATATACAGACTTAAGGTCAAATGTGAAAACAAAATCACCTGTTTGAAAAATATTTCTGGCTACTGATCCATCTTCAAGCTTAAATTTGAATTTAAAAATATGCAAGTTAATGTGTCTACAGTCTAAAACCAGGCGAGCTTTCCCATCTCTGTTATAAGCCACCGTTAAAGGGTTCACAACCTCAGGTACCTTTTCCACTCTTGTGATACAACCCTTTTTCAACAACTTGCCGATTTCTGTCTCTACAAATGATGTATTTTCAAAAGCAGACTTGTTATTTTTTATGATAATAGACTCTGGTTCTGTGTAAAAGGGAATTTTATATCCATGACATACAATATCTAATATGTAAGAGTCTGAACAGATTTTAACCCATTTATCATATTTTTGCAATAACCTGCCAACAGGGCTGACAAAAGATTAGTAATCGCTAACCAAATTACAATTTTCATTAGTAGATTTACTTATCTTAGACTTCGTCTCGTTAGTTTGACACTCAATGTCCCCTCTCCAATGTCCTGGATTCCCGCATGCGAAACATAAACCTGGCTTGGGTCTTGAAGCGGAACGTTGTTCCCCGAGAGTGTTCGATTGGACTACCGGAATCGTCTGTGTTGAATAAGGAGACCATCTTTATTTAGTAGTTAATTTTCTTTTTTTTTTCTTCTTTCTCGTGTTTTTCTGCCCTAGCCTCCGCTTTATGTATACGTTTCTCATCATCACTATCTTCAGCTAATTGATGTGTTTCATACTGGTCGACTACTTTCCACCCTAATTTTGAACTATCGGCCAATTTTTTAAGTTTTTGTCTATGAGTAACAATATACCTTCTTGAATACTTTTCTTTGCGCTGCTTATGTAAATTTCATCTGGCTCCTCGTTTGCAAGCGAAGCTCCCGCCGCCTTTAGCTTTTCCATTACTTTGGTAGAATGTTTAAACTGTTCTTCATTTCCTCGTCTCTTGAATGTGTAATCATTAGAATTGCTCGCGATACATTCAATTTTTGCAATATTGTCATCATTAATCATTTTCTGTTTTTCATAAAAAGTTCTCTCGAAATCTTTGAATTGCGTGAAAATTAAACTCTTAATATCCGAGAGCATGGCATTGCTCTCTGCGGTCGAATCCATTTTTTCACGCCGACAATGAACTTGATTGTTTAACGCACGGACCTAGAAGGACTACTTCTCTGTCTTACACAGATGACCGCACTTAAATCACGTGACAGTCAAGGTCAGAATACCATTGACGTTGGTGTCATTTGATAGGACTTTATTAGTTGAGTATGCATGCTAAATATGAAGTTTCTATCTGTAAGTGTCATGGTTTATAAGTCATGGCGAAGGTTTAAGTTGACAACAGACAAAAAACAAACAGATAGACAGGACAAAACAATATGTCCCCGATAATTCGATCCGGGGTATAAAAATGCACGTGTCCCGTGATTGGGTACTATCACAGGTACTACTAGCCTGTCCAACCCCGTCGGTCAGGCTAATATTTTAGGTAAATCCGCTCACTTTATACGTAAAGAACCTCAATATCAGGGGGGGGGGGGCGAATTAAATAGTCGTTTTTTATAGGAGCAGTCCGTTACTAAGCCAAAAATTATGAGAGAATGCCGAGTTTTCTTTACAATAATTAAGATTTTCGAGTATTTAAGTGCAATATAACATATACGGTAAATGGTTTCATTCTAAGGCCATTTAATTTGCCTTTCAAACACTCTCTACACTCTCTTACATACAGCAAATTCAAAAAGACGTGATCCGTCGACAACTGTACTATTTTTACCAAGTCGGGTATTGAGTGACATAACATATTGTTGAGTATTATTTCTTATACATTATTTGAATATTTCATATGTTAGAAATGACTTTAATGCACTTCATCAATCAACAACACATAAAAAGAAAGTACGTATAATGCATGTAATTATCTATAATGCTACTTTTAGCTGACATTAATCCACAAATTCTAGGAGCAAGAACGGTTAAACCCAAAAATGTGAGAGGCATACTAATCACACATAGCTTTATATATCGCTTTATTAGAACATGTACATGTACTTTAAACGTGTATGTTTGAAATTATTGCGTAAGCGTGCATCGGCATATCGTATGGCATATTGCGATGCATTTCCTCAAAATTCGTATTGCGATATAATCCCTATACGGTTTCGTCTTTTTATAGCTTGGGATACTGCTTAAAACTTTTGGGTCAATAGTATCTAAAGTTATAATGTACATTACATTAAGATTACTGACATTTTAACTGCAAATGTTCAAAACGTAATACGAAAATGAATAAAGTCATGTATCTGTGGCACTCACAACAATGAATTACAGTGATCATGCATGGGTCCCTGAAATTTAGAGGCGAGACCAGCACCCGAGCTAAAAAAACTTTTATGCGTGTTCGATTCTAAGCCTGTATTCAAACTCCAAAACCCCTACTCACTCTTGAGTTTGAGTACGGGTGAGGTTATAATCTTTACGTTTTCGATCCCGATTCCTGTGAGTGCATACAAGCACGGTTCTGAATATGGTTCTATCCGATTTTGAAATTTTTGAGAACATACTCGAGATTGGAGCACGCTGTCATGCTCCAGATATTCTATAACCTCGATAAACTTCGAGTTCAAGCACATAGTCACTTTGGAACACCGAGTCGTGCTCTAAACTGTTTTATAAAGGTTCTGTTGGGGGAGTGAACGTCTCCTGTTTAACTAGCCACACCGCCACAAATGTCCAAAACATACAAGCTTACATAATATTACCCTCTGTACATAACATTTAATACGACGAAACACTGTAAAGAAAAGGTCATAGCCACACACAACATAAGAAGAGGGCGCAGTAACATTTTAGTTCTATGAATAAAAAACTCCTATATTTACCTAACCGTTCTAACTCCTAACTTTATCGTCTTAGTCCTAAAAAATTCGGAAAATACTTTGTTTATAATTTTAAGTCTAGATTTACCAATTTTAATCTCATTTCTACAATCAAATAAGTACTTAGATTGTATATGCATAAACAAATTGAGGCGTTGTTCAAAAAAGTTCATAAAGTTTGGGCGAATTTTTTCATTTGTCGACGCATCACACTTTATAGGGAGGTTGTCATGTTCCAAGTTTTAAGGCAAGTGGATCTTTATCAATATCATTAAAGAATAGGCATGGTTTGAATAGAAATCTCTCATTTACAAAACAGAAAAAAAAAGAAAAATAACTTATGGAAGCGATTCTTTGTCCACTCATTGAGTCTGCTCCCATAAAAAAAAAACGACCATTTGATTCGCCCCCGCCCTGAACATGTAGCATCAAGGGGTATAAATGTTAAACTTACCATTTTCATTCACCTTTATATTATTTTATATGCATATATTTTCTTTATGTCCGTCTGACGGTTACATAATTGCAAAATATGGCCATTCACCATGTGTAAACTTGCCTCATTGATCGGGAGTTTTACTATGTTGCATTGCATCTCGCAGAGGAATTAATAAAATTTGACAGTTCTAAACCGTTAAACGACAAACCTTATCCGGCGAGCAGCTGTAGACAGCATGCACCGGCGCTCTGAATGACGACATAACACAAATATTATACTATTGTTTATAATGCGTGGATTCCTTCGCTCCCTCTCTCTCTCTATCTCTGGAAGGTCATTTATAGGAATCTCAAAGGGGGGTCGGGACCCCCTCGGAAACCCCCCCCCCCCCCACTCTGGATCCGCCAGTGATAAGTTACTGTGTAAAAAAGATTCCCATGATGTCTATACGGTATATTTGGTTAGTTGATTAGTGTTTTACGTCGCTTTCAACAATATTTCAGTTACATCGCGACATGGAAGCAGGAAGTTACTAACCTCTTAAACATAGTGGCGCAACCGGGGAATCGAACCCGGATCGTCAGCGCCGCAAGCCAAGCGCTTAACCACTACACCACGCCTGCCCCTCTATACAGTATAAAATATAAAGTGTTGAGTTGGTTCACATGATGACTATACATTATAAGTTATACAATGTAGTGTAGGTTCACATGATGTCTATACAGTATAAGTAATACTATGTAGTGTAGGTTCACATGATGTCTATACAGTATAAGTTATACAATGTAGTGTAGGTTCACATGATGTCTATACAATATAAGTTATACTATGTAGTGTAGGTTCACATGATGTCTATACGGTATAAGTTATACAATGTAGAGTAGGTTCATATGATGTCTATACAACATAAGGTATACAATGTAGAGTAGGTTCACATGATGTCTATACAGTATTAGTTATACAATGTAGAGTAGATTCACATGATGACTATACATTAAAAGTCATACAATGTAGAGTAGGTTAACATGATGTCTATGCAGTATAAGTTATACAATGTAGTGTAGGTTCACATGATGTATATACAACATAAGTTATACAATGTAGAGTATGTTCACATGATGTCTCTACGGTATAAGCTATCCAGTGTAGAGTAGGTTCACATGATGTCTATACAGTATAAGTTACTGTGTAGAAAAGATTCCCATGATGTCTATACGGTATATTTGGTTAGTTGATAAGTGTTTTACGTCGCTTTCAACAATATTTCAGTTACATCGCGACATGGAAGCAGGAGGTTATCAACCTCTTAAACATAGTGGCGCAACCGGGGAATCGAACCCGGATCGTCAGCGCCGCAAGCCAAGCGCTTAACCACTACACCACGCCTGCCCCTCTATACAGTATAAGTTATAGTGTTGAGTAGGTTCACATGATGACTATACATTATAAGGTATACAATGTAGAGTAGGTTCACATGATGTCTATACAGTATAAGTTACACAATGTAGGGTAGATTCACTTGAAATATAAATACACTGTTGCAGTTGCCAAAATAGACTTGATTTTTTATGATAATAGCTGCTTTTAAGGTGAAAGCAGTGATCTGATTCTCTAATATATATTTATCGTGCTATGCTATCGGTACTTTAATATATAAGGTATGAAAGTTACTAGTTTCATTAATATCTTTAACACTATGTAATTGATTTAGATTTTATTTTATGTTTACTGTTACGACCTCATCGTACATGCATAAAATGGTTTTAAGAAGGTGAAAATTTTGAAAAAGAGGATATGTTATAATGTCGAGTTTGTAACTCATTTTGGATTCTAGTACTGTTGTTATACTGTTGTTAGGGTATGTTATAATGTTGAGTTTGCAAGTTGTTTCATATACTGTTGTGGGGGTATGTTATAATGATGAGTTTGCAAGTGGTTTTAGATACTGTTGCGAGGGTATGTTATAATGTTGAGTTTGTAAGTCATTTTAGATACAGGGGGCAGGCTCGATGTAGTGGTTAAGCGCTTGACTTGCGGCGCCGACGATCCCGGTTCGATCCCTAGATTGCGCCACTATGTTTAAGAGGTTGGTTACCTCCTGCTTCTATGTCGCGATATAACTGAAAAATTGTTGAAAGCGACGTAAAACACCAATAAACCAACCAACCAACATTTTAGATACTGTTGAGGGTATGTTATAATGTTGAGTTTGTAAGTTGTTTTGGATACTGTTGTGAGGGTATGTTATAATGTTCAGTTTGTAAGTTGTTTTGGATACTGTTGTGAGGGTATGTTATAATGTTGAGTTTGTAAGTTGTTTTGGATACTGTTGTGAGGGTATGTTATAATGTTGAGTTTGTAAGTTGTTTGAGATACTGTTGTGAGGGTATGTTATAATGATGAGTTTGTAAGTTGTTTTAGATACTGTGTTGAGGGTATGTTATAATGTTGAGTTTGTAAGTTGTTTTAGATACTGTGTTGAGGGTATGTTATAATGTTGAGTTTATAAGTTGTTTGAGATACTGTTGTGAGGGTATGTTATAATGTTCAGTTTGCAAGTTGTTTTGGATACTGTTGTGAGGCGATATTATTATGTTCACTTTGCAAGATGTTTTAGATACTGTTATGAGGGTATGTTATATTGTTGAGTTTGTAAGTTGTTATGGATACTGTTGTGAGGGTATGTTATAATGTTGAGTTTGTAAGTTGTTTTAGATACTGTTGTGAGGGTATGTTATAATGTTGAGTTTGTAAGTTGTTTTGGATACTGTTGTGAGGTTATGTTATAATGTTGAGTTTGTAAGTTGTTTTAGATACTGTGTTGAGGGTATGTTATAATGTTCATTTTGTAAGTTGTTTTAGATACTGTTGTGAGGGTATGTTATAATGTTGAGTTTGTAAGTTGTTTTGGATACTGTTGTGAGGGTCTGTTATAATGTTCATTTTGTAAGTTGTTTTAGATACTGTTGTGAGGGTATGTTATAATGTTGAGTTTGTAAGTTGTTTTGGATACTGTTGTGAGGGTATGTTATAATGTTGAGTTTGTAAGTTGTTTTAGATACTGTTGTGAGGGTATGTTATAATGTTGAGTTTGTAAGTTGTTTTAGATACTGTTGTGAGGGTATGTTATAATGTTCATTTTGTAAGTTGTTTCAGATACTGTGTTGAGGGTATGTTACTTATAATGTTGAGTTAAGCCGGCGTGGCGTAGTGGTATCGCGTCGGACTCCTGATCGGGAGGCTGGGGTTCGAGTCCCGCTCTGGTCATGCCGGTGTCCTGTCTTTCGCATGAGACAGTCAAAACCGAGGCCCCGTGTCGTGGTATGCATGGCACGTTAAAGATCCCTTACTGCTTCGGGCGGGTCCGTTGCAAAGGTCAAAATTTGTATGCCCCGCATCAGGCAGATGCCGTCTCCATATACGTGAAATATTCGTGTTGTCGAGTTTGTAAGTTATTTCTGATACTGTTGTTACAGAATGAAATTATCCAAACTATACGCTTGTTCGTTTTAAGTTAAGTGCATTTTTTCCTTCCAGGTCGCCATAATGAATGAATCTCTTACCACTGTAAATCTGAGCGATTTTAGTACGTTCCTGAATGTGTCCTCGACGACGCCTGCCCCGGATTACTCCAATCCATATCCTCACTTCTGTCCAGAGGCAACTATGGTGGACAAATACGTCACTCCATATACCTACGTCATCGGATTTCCAGGAAACATATTCTCGCTTATCATATGGTTACAGAGGCGCATGCGAAACTCGTCTGGATACTATCTCGCGGCGCTTGCTTTAACGGATTTAATTTTCTTGTCATTACAAATCATTTATGAATTAAATGAGAAATGGAACATCAAATGCCTAGATGAACCTTTCATTTGTGAATTCTATCCGATTATATTTATGACGTCTCAGTATTTGTCGCCGTTGTTTGTGTTAGCGTTCACGGTAGAGAGATATATCTCCATATGTCACCCGTTCAAACGGGAGACGTACTGTACGACTAAGCGAGCCATGTACGTCATCATCGGCTTAGCCACGGGATCCTTACTCATAAACTGTATTCAAGGATATTTCTGGAAATACTATAGTAATGAAGAAAAGTGCTTTTTGCGTGAAGAAGTGATAAAAAATGGAACAAAATCTCTTTGGACAATATGGACCTGGTGTGTTGAAGCTTTGCTGTTTCTTCTTGTCCCATTGTCGATTTTAATATTTAACATTCTCGTTATCATTGAAGCAAGAAAATTGTCTCGATATGAAACGACAAGGCTGCAATCACGATCGCAGAGGAATTCTGCCACCACGGTTATGTTACTGGCGGTGTCATTTTACCAGATATTCACGACTTTGCCCGTGACCGTCGTAGTCACTCTGTATTACTCGTTTCCTCCCGGTGACCTTTCAGTTTTGCCCTATGTAGATGCGACATGGCGCAAACATTTTGATTACATTTTTGTAAAAACTATCATTGAAGAAATTGGTTTGACTCATTATGCTTGCAATTTCTATATATATTTGATAACTGGAAAAGTGTTCAGACAAGAATTCAAAAAGCTTATGAGACCTTTAATTGGCGGATTGAAAGTTAAATTCAATTCTACGAACTCGGTAACAGAGTACACAACCGTGCGTGGAAGTACAACGAACGGAAAGAGAGACACCACAGTGCGCATGTCTAATGGTTTTACAAATGGGACGAAGGATGAACTTGAACCCGTTTTCAAGTCGGACGAAACGCCCCTGTGAAAAAAAGCTATAGCAGTACCTTGTGATTTCACACACCAACGAATATCTCCTTACGACAAAGAATTTCCTCTGTCGTACGATGCGGCCGTTGTATGGGCTACCATTGTGATGCCAGTGTCATATTTGTTTTGTCTATATTGTTTTCTTGAACCATCTGTTCTGCTTATTACAGGAGGTTTTTAACATTGCAAACAATGAAATCCACACTGCTGAAATGTGTATCTTATGCCAAAGTTAATATTGTATTTAACCTCCCCTATACCATATACGAGAGTGATACATTGTATATAGTGTTATTTGTTATTTTCATAATGCTATAGATAGATTTGAACCTATAAACATGTTCGATTATTATAATAATAATAATAATAATACTTATTATTATTATTATTATTATTATTATTATTATTATTATTATTATTATTATTATTATTATTCTCATTATTATTAGTTATATTTTAAAGTATAGTACATCGATATTTGACCTCTGACCTCTATAGCGGTTTTGGATGTCGATGATTGATTCTACGTGTCATGTCCAGTCGTGTGTCGCCTTGATTGATCACGTGATTATTTCATCAAGAAAGTCTGTCTTTTATGCTACATGTTTATCCTCGAGCCAAACTGCTTCTGGACCAATCAGATTGTAGAATTTTTCCATTCATACGTAAGAACTATGGTAAGTATATATATAGATATACAATGTGTTCAGTGGATCTTGCTGAGATAAATGTTTTCTATGATATCAATAGGTATACAATGTGTTCAGTGGATCTTGCTGAGATAAATGTCTTCTAGGATATCAATAGGTATACAATGTGTTCAGTGGATCTTGCTGAGATAAATGTCTTCTAGGATATCAATAGGTATACAATGTGTTCAGTGGATCTTGCTGAGATATATGTTTTCTAGGATATCAATAGGTATACAATGTGTTCAGTGGATCTTGCTGAGATAAATGTTTTCTATGATATCAATAGGTATACAATGTGTTCAGTGGAACTTGCTGAGATATATGTTTTCTAGGATATCAATAGCACCACAGGGACTCACTACATACATGTTTCCATTAATTGACCTCTTTATATAACATGTAATGTTATAAATCTGTCCGTGTAGATAAGCCTTAGACTTTTAGGGGAGTTTTTAACATTCGTCAATAAATCATTTCTACATACGATAAAACTGCTGAATATATTGTAATATTAAGCGAAATTACTAAGATATTATAAAATACGACAATTTGTATGAAAACAGAAAAGTTATGATGACAATGATGAACTTATTATTGCACACGATGCTTCCATAAAGGTCGTCTTCTCTACGTGTATATATATTTACGCAATCATATTTTAGCGCAAAATGATAAAAAGGGGTTTTCGAATTATTAGCGCAGTCATGATTTAGCGCATCTGTTATTCTAAAGTAGCGCACTCAATCCTTAATTTAGCGCATCAAAACGATAAAACATTAGTTTTCAGTTTTTTAACATTAAAACATTAGCTCTGCTAAAACATTGAAAGTGCTGACCTGTCGTTTTAGATAAATTAGGCCTATTATAAGCAATCATTGTAATACAAAATTTTAGTGCTTGTTATTCACGTAAATAGTGATATATTCTTTTTACATATTCTCAGACGTAAACATACACAGGCAATGAGGTTCTGTTGTGCTTTATTTTTGTTTGAGTTAATGTATTTCGTATAAGCGAGATCATGAATTAGCGCACAAGCAGTAACGCTAATTCCGATGAAACATGATCATAAGTACACGTACACTAGTTACTTTTCCTTAAGCGAAAAACTGCCTTGCAAAACTTGTTACCAAGAAAAGTCATTAATCAAGTAAAGCATGTCAGAAAGATGTATTGTGCTTATTGTGTTAATATTATATACAAGGCGTGTCCTATATAATTGTTGTCTCTGTTTGCAGAATATATCATGTGTAAACTATAACAAACACTATCGCTGTTTTTCTATAAAAATTTTTAAAATTTCAAGTTTGTTTTCTTGACAATTGTAGATTATTACGAAAATGGGAAGTTCCATGTAAGTGTCGAATGACTGCGAGGAAAACAGTTACTGATAGAATACAGAAACTTATACTCATGAAGAAATGAAAACCTTACCTAGAATATTTTAACATTTCATTTCTAATTCCAGAGACTGCTTTACATTTAAAAAGAATTTGTTTGCATCCGAGTCAACTTTCTTATCAAATGTATACAGTGATGTTGTAAGAAAAATCATATTGTCCCATTTTCAAATACATTGTAGTTTCAACTTCAGTATTCTATTTTTGATTTCTTGCAATGAAATATACATGTATGTCTTAAGTCATTTTGTGTAAAGAATATTTCAAAATACTAGAGCATATTTGTGAATATTTTTATAACTTTTACTGAACTATTATATCAAAAGAGGCTTTCACAAACAATAACCTGTTTTAGTCCCTCAGTTCTACTTCGCATACAGATATATGGATAATTTGCTTCCAATATATATGATCCTTGATTCGCAGATTTCCTTGATCTAATTTATGTAAGCGAAATGGAAAATATGGAAACCAAAGATAGCAAGTTCTACTTCGTATCTAGATATGACATTATCTTTACGATATAGGTGGTCACCTGAAC
This sequence comes from Pteria penguin, assembly GCA_035048485.1. Taxonomy (NCBI): domain Eukaryota; kingdom Metazoa; phylum Mollusca; class Bivalvia; order Pterioida; family Pteriidae; genus Pteria; species Pteria penguin. Next base: position 6,273,665 of record CM068581.1, read on the forward strand.
TCCTCACTCCATAGCGAACGTAACGATTTCAATTTCAGCATAACGAATTTCCTCTATCTCACCATCGCCTGCCTACGGAATATTCATATTTTAATAATACGTTAGGTCAGAAAAAAATCAAATAAGAACAACTCACAACGATTTTTGAACCATTGTGTTGGTTTATCCGTCATCTGATTAAGATGAACCAATGGCATTGATGATATGACAGTTTAAATGATAATAATAATGAATTGAATAAGCAATACAGCAATATTGAGAAGTCCTACGCTTGCTTTACTAGCCCGCTTAAGGTAACGATCCAATACGGGAGTTAACTACCGCTAAAGTGAAAAGAAAGCTAGAATATTTCAGCATCTATAGCAAAAGTAATGATGGCAAAATATGTTTTATGGCCTTTATCAAGTGATCATAACGATATATATAAAGCGCTATGTAAATTCCATTATGATGTAATGTATGCTTCCGGCATGTAACCGGTGATTTACAGGTCGCAAACTGAGTTTTGGAAATTACAAACATGCTTTCCCCATTCTAAAGCAAACTGTATACATTGCATTTTAGAAGTCTACAGATATGCAGAAGTCAAACAGCTGATCGTGCCGATTTACTTATATCCATATCATGCACGCGCATTACAAAGTACTTCGCAGTAAACATCTGGCATGAATAATAAAAAAGTAGGATTGAACTGAAGCAATATCATTCATTTTCATTACAATAATCATCGATATATTGCTTACCATAACATTTGTGTTGTCTGCACGCGCAATCTATCTTCAGGAAAACTATTTAGCCTACATGTACCTGGGATAGAACTTCGTCCCCCCCTCAGGGTCTACTGTATGGTTGACCTTTCCTCTTGTCTAATATTTCTTGTACACTAAATCCAACTCAAAATTTCGGTATAATAAAAATATCCAGTGGATAGTGGATCCACTAGAGTTTGACTCAGCGTGTTCTCGAGATCCACCATATTGTTTACATTGATAGGTATTCGTCACGCGCATCAATACAAATATATGTTACATAAATGGTTGCATTAGGAATATGTCGCTTTGAGCACTTGAAAAAGGCCAAGAGGCCGAAAATGTGTGATATTGAGTGTTTCTACACTGTAGCAAAAACACTTCTGCAGCTGACACATTTTTGTAAAGAAAGCACGAGGCAACCTCGAATTGGCTTCTTTGTCATTCGAATGCAAAGTCGCATTTGGCGAGATCTGACGTCATACTGTATACACAAATGTCGAAATGGAGAATCTTGTGTTTTCAAATAATACTTATTTGGAAAAAGATATTGCTATGATCGAGTAAGTTAAAAATCTTCATTTATTTTATTATAGGATGCAAGTGCGCTGTGCAAACGTTTATTTGTTGCCAGAGGCTTGTACTTGTACATCGCGATACCGGCTGGTATCGCTAAAATTCCAACTTTTGATGAACAAAGTCTCTTTGACCCTTTCCCACAAACCGCGATATCAAAAGTTTGAGAAGGGCAGATAATCTCGGACTAATTGATGGCTAGCTGAGTGTCTCAGAGACATTTGTTTCTGAAGTCGTGCACGAGGTGATTAATAATGAGAACAGTATGCTAGTCGAAATGACTGTGAATAATATGCTCCAGCAGGTTGTACAAGATGGAGGTCAGGGATACTGGTTTATAGTTTGCGGCCTGATGTTTATCCCCTTCTTGTATACTGGGGCGATAGTCTGTTCGCCACTTATCTAGTATGGTGCCTCGGTCTAGAGAAATCTATAAAATTTTGGTCATTGCTCGGGCAGTCTGGTCTGCACACTCGTATAGAAGTCTGGCATGGATTCTATCAGGTCGTGTTACGTAATGGGAATCGATGTTTCTGAGTAACATGTGTACTCCTGCTTGGCTGACTCAGATTAAGGGTAATCGAATCGCTTGGTTAGGACTCAAATCTTTATTGGGTATGGATATAGTATCCTCTCTTGTATAGATCGAATGAAATTGCTGAGCACTTCCGCTTTGGATTCTGTATCACTGTAGAGAAGTATACTGTATATACGGTGTACGGTGCTACTACCTGTGCGTCCTAGCGTTTACTCTTAAGATATGACCAAACATCTCTTACTGTTGTTATGCATCTCGCCACATACTGTCTGCTACATACTGTCTGCCACATACTGTCTGCCACATACTGTCTGCTACATACTGTCTGCTACATACTGTCTGCTACATAATGTCTGCCACATACTGTCTGCTACATAATGTCTGCTACATACTGTCTGCTACATACTGTCTGCCACATACTGTCTGCTACATACTGTCTGCTACATACTGTCTGCTACATACTGTCTGCTACATACTGTCTGCCACATACTGTCTGCTACATACTGCCTGCTACATACTGCCTGCTACATACTGTCTGCTACATACTGTCTGCCACATACTGTCTGCTACATACTGTCTGCCACATACTGTCTGCCACATACTGTCTGCTACATACTGTCTGCTACATACTGTCTGCTACATACTGTCTGCCACATACTGTCTGCCACATACTGTCTGCTACATACTGTCTGCCACATACTGTCTGCCACATACTGTCTGCTACATACTGTCTGCCACATACTGTCTGCTACATACTGTCTGCTACATACTGTCTGCTACATACTGTCTGCCACATACTGTCTGCTACATACTGTCTGCTACATACTGTCTGCCACATACTGTCTGCTTCATACTGTCTGCCACATACTGTCTGCTACATACTACTGTCTGCTACATACTGTCTGCCACATACTGTCTGCTACATACTGTCTGCTATATACTGTCTGCTACATACTGTCTGCTACATACTGTCTGCCACATACTGTCTGCTACATACTGTCTGCCACATACTGTCTGCCACATACTGTCTGCTACATACTGTCTGCCATATACTGTCTGCCACATACTGTCTGCTACATACTGTCTGCCACATACTGTCTGCTACATACTGTCTGCTACATACTGTCTGCTATATACTGTCTGCTACATACTGTCTGCCACATACTGTCTGCCACATACTGTCTGCCACATACTGTCTGCTACATACTGTCTGCCACATACTGTCTGCTTCATACTGTCTGCCACATACTGTCTGCTACATACTACTGTCTGCTACATACTGTCTGCCACATACTGTCTGCTACATACTGTCTGCTATATACTGTCTGCTACATACTGTCTGCTACATACTGTCTGCTACATACTGTCTGCCACATACTGTCTGCTACATACTGTCTGCCACATACTGTCTGCCACATACTGTCTGCTACATACTGTCTGCCATATACTGTCTGCCACATACTGTCTGCCACATACTGTCTGCTACATACTGTCTGCCACATACTGTCTGCTACATACTGTCTGCTACATACTGTCTGCTACATACTGTCTGCTACATACGGTCTGCTACATACGGTCTGCTACATACTGTCTGCTACATACTGTCTGCCACATACTGTCTGCCACATACTGTCTGCCACATACTGTCTTCTACATACTGTCTGCTACATACTGTCTGCTACATACTGTCTGCTATATACTGTCTGCTAGATACTGTCTGCCACATACTGTCTGCTACATACTGTCTGCTATATAAATTCATCATGGGATGTCCTCATTTCCTTTTGTGCCGCTGTTCTGAGTTGACGATATAGAGTCTTTGGGGATATTTGTGTGGTGTGCTTTATTGAAGGCTATCTGACACCGGCACAGAAGGCTATCTGACACCGGCACAGAAGGCTATGTGACGCCGGCACAGAAGGCTATGTGACGCCGGCACAGAAGGCTATGTGACACCGGCACAGAAGGCTATCTGACACCGGCACAGAAGGCTATGTGACGCCGGCACAGAAGGCTATCTGACACCGGCACAGAAGGCTATCTGACACCGGCACAGAAGGCTATGTGACGCCGGCACAGAAGGCTATGTGACACCGGCACAGAAGGCTATCTGACACCGGCACAGAAGGCTATGTGACGCCGGTACAGAAGGCTATCTGACACCGGCACAGAAGGCTATGTGACGCCGGCACAGAAGGCTATCTGACACCGGCACAGAATGCTATCTGACACCGGCACAGAAGGCTATCTGACACCGGCACAGAAGGCTATGTGACGCCGGCACAGAAGGCTATGTGACACCGGCACAGAAGGCTATCTGACACCGGCACAGAAGGTTATGTGACACCGGCACAGAAGGCTATCTGACACCGGCACAGAAGGCTATGTGACGCCGGCACAGAAGGCTATCTGACACCGGCACAGAAGGCTATGTGACGCCTGCACAGAAGGCTATCTGACACCGGCACAGAAGGCTATCTGACACCGGCACAGAAGGCTATCTGACACCGGCACAGAAGGCTATGTGACGCCGGCACAGAAGGCTATCTGACGCCGGCACAGAAGGCTATCTGACACCGGCACAGAAGGCTATGTGACGCCGGCACAGAAGGCTATCTGACACCGGCACAGGAGGCGCATGATCTTTGATGTCATCCATAGATCTGAGTATAGACTCCTGCTGATTTTGATGGGGACGGTGTCATCTACTATAGTTGAGATGGTTTCCCTAAAGTCAATCTACGTGTCTTTAGCTGATGAATATGCCTTCGTCATAATATTGGTAATTGCTGTCGTAATATACTGTCTGAAGACATTTCTGTTTGCTTTATTCCATAGCAGAAATTTTCGAGGACATGGTTCCTGATGTGGGAAGTGAAAATCTATCATCACAATGTCGTGATCATTTTTCCAAAGCACTGGAAGAGCTTTGCATTGGCGACTATGGATGAATTAGATGTGAAGAGGTCAAGGATACTGCTGCCCCTGGTTGGAAAGGTCATCACGTGCTGTATGATAAGGTCGTCTTGTAGGGTGAGGTAGACATTATTCACCGTTGATAGTTCCAGTCTTCCAGTTGATATCCGGTTGATTGAAATCTCCTCCTAATGGAAAATAAGCAGAGTTCTGTACTTTTCTGACCATTTTGATGTCGGTGACTAGTGCCTAGTACCTGCGTATACTCCTCATCTGTCCTGTTCGATTCAGACGGTTGTGATATCTGTGACCAGTGCCTGTGTATACTTCTCATCTGTCCTGTTCGATTCGGACTGTTGTGATATCTGTGACCAGTGCCTGTGTATACTCCTCATCTGTCCTGCTTGGTTCGGACTGTTGTGATGTCTGTGACCAGTGCCTGTGTATACTCCTCATCTGTCCTGTTCGGTTCGGACTGTTGTGATATCTGTGACCAGTGCCTGAGTATACTCCTCATCTGTCCTGTTCGGTTCGGACTGTTGTGATGTCTGTGACTAGCGCCTGTGTATACTCCTCATCTGTCCTGTTCGGTTCGGACTGTTGTGTTGTCTGTGACCAGTGCCTGTGTATACTTCTCATCTGTCCTGTTCGGTTCGGACTGTTGTGATGTCTGTGACTAGCGCCTGTGTATACTTCTCATCTCTCCTGTTTGGTTCTGACTGTTGTGATGTCTGTGACTAGCGCCTGTGTATACTTCTCATCTGTCCTGTTTGGTTCTGACTGTTGTGATATCTGTGACTCGCGCCTGTGTGTACTCTTCTTCTGTGCTGTTCGGATCTGACTGTTGTGTATACTCCTCATCTGTCCTTTTTTGTGGTCTGTAGGATGTAGGCTGATATTAAGGCTGTTTTCCCATGTCTCATCTTAATTTTAGCGCTGATTAATTCACAGATTTTTCCAGTCAGAGCTGTAAAGGTCACCATGGAACGTTTTGTCGCTAGCAATCAGCACCACACCGTTTGTGGAAGTCTCTTCTATCTCTCCTGAATGCTTCATATTCTGCAGGGAATATGTCTGATGAGTTCGTGCCAAGTCCTAGCCATGTCTTGGTGCAAATAAATACATCTGGCTCTGGCTTTACCAAATGTAAATCTGGTGTCTTGTATCTTATACTTTGGAAATTGATGACCATCACTCTCAGCTTATCGCCAGATTCGTTTTGCTCCTGGTGATCCTGATTCTTGGGAGATGACGTCACTGAGGGGTTTCCGACAGGTAAGGCCGGTATTGAGATGTTGTCCATGATGTTATCATTATATTCCATAATACTTGACGGTTGATTGAACGAGATGGAAACATAAGGTTTATTCATACAAAATTGTGGAGTTTGGGATATCACAGTTGGTACATACTCATGAAACAGAAGTATCTGAAATTCTACCATACTTTGATGTTGATATTGCCATGTTGCATGCTGTGTGGTACCACTGGTCACAATTTTCACGTCACTGCGTTCTGGGTCCATCAACATGCTTTGCTGCACATTCCACAGGGAATTTGACTGAAGAGCTTGAGTTGAGTTCAATACCTTTCCATGGCAAACAAGAAATTCAGACATTTATACTGGTGATGCTATTTCTGAAGTGGTTTTGTAAGTCTGGCAGCTTTCGTCTTAGATACATTGTAATCAGAATTGACGACGAATCAAAAGGCGTGAATTACATGTGCATCCGGTACGTCGGCCTGTATATTGCTGAAGAGTAACCAGATTCGGACATAAAGGCTTGATGGCAAATGTCTGTCTTCTTGTAGCATCAAGTTGATCACAAGCATCATTATCTTAACAATGGATATTATTAGATGGAAAATGGATGGTTATTGTGACTTAGTACAGATAACCGATCCCGTTATCCAGAGGAGCTCTCACACCCAGGTCTTGCTTAGGAAGAAACCGATCCCGGTGGATCCAGCTAACAGATATTGATCAACCAACCCCTGCCCCCCTCGCTTCCCCCATGGGTAGTTTTGAAGGATTTGATTTCCTGAAAGCTTATCAAAAAATATAAGAAAGCAAACATTACCACGTCAGCACTTTGGCCATTGGGGCGTTTTGGGGTAAAGTCACAAATTTTAACCCAAAAACAATGCTGAAAATGGAGGAAAATCTGTAACTAATACATGAATCATATTTTTGCTAAATTCATACATATATGACAGATGTAGTAAACAAATGAATATTGATGTAGTAAACAAATGAATAATGATGTAGTAAACAAATGAATAATGACAGCCTGAGCATAGGTACTCTATTTCATTATACATTTTAGGGACAAGAACTAACGAGTTGTCACTAAAAATGCTGAAATTTGGAAAAGTTGATATTTAATTTGATAGACATTAAACTCATTTGTAACCAAAGAAATTTTGAAAAAATTCTGATTTTCTTTAAGTTTTTTTTTCTGAATGATTTACAAAATCACTTGGAAGTTTAGGGTGTTTGGGAGTTTTAGGGTAAAAACCATTGAAACAGTTGTTGAAAATTGGAAAAGCATTACAAGTGTTACATTTCAGTATGATTTTATCCTAAGTCCCTTATCATAAATGATAATTTATGCAGTGGTATACTCAATGCAATAAAATTTGCTAATTTGAAAGGTAAGAGCAAAACCATCATTTTTAACAATATTATAGAAAATTGCAAAAAACCATATATATATATATATATATATATATATATATATTTATATATATATATATATATATATATATATATATAATATATATATATATATATATATATATATATATATATATATATATATATATTTATATGTTCATAAGTCATACATTTTTCAAATTGTTTCCCTAACCCATACATTATATGACAGACATCAAACGCAATCAATAATAAATGCCTTAACACATAAAGACTGTTTTGTTAAACTTTTGGGGCAAAATGGAATATCATTACAGTTAAAATTTTCTTATAGTTTATGAAATATTCTACAGTGGCAGTTTTTGGACAAATAGCATAAATCCAAACAAATATTGGAAAAGCAATACGAATTGCTACATTTTCAGTACGATTCTAAATCTAAACCCTAAGACACTTATTATACATGATCATGAACAACTTTTTCTTATATTCTTTGTGATTTAAAATTTCAGATTTGTTCAATTCTAAATTCTTGGTCTACTGATATAAGTATTTATCCCAACTCTGGCAAAATTCTTTGAATCTGATTGGCTGAGAGGAGCCAAATATTATAATATTATACAATTATGGACTTTTAACTCAGTGTATATGATGTGATATTGACTTATTATACGCCTCGGTCAATATTTTCATAGTAAGTCAATATCACATCATATACACTGAGTTAAAAGTCCATAACTGTTTTATTCTATAATTTCTTTCCTTGTCTTTTTAAATCGATCAGCACCGCAGAGAACACTTTCCTTGAATTGGCGAATTCCTCACCATTGAAAACACGATTCAGCCCATGCCGTATCGCCATCAGGGATGACTTTTTATATAGTTCTCCATATGTCGTTCGGGCCTCTGCATAGAATTTACATAAAACAGTCTAATTCGGACGCTGAATATGACATAATGTCTTCATTCTGTCCCTTCTCCCTAAGATATGATTTAAAGGCATTAAATGCGCTTTCAGTTGCCTTTTTGATATTTTTTGCATCTTTTCTATTTTCTGTAGATTTACCTCTGATACGGAAGCGAATCGTGTTTTTTGTTCAGACATTTTGCAGACGATGTGTATTTAAAAGGGGAATTCAGGATCTATTTTTAACCGTGGTATATCGCGATATATTCAGTTGCCCGTTTCACTAACAATCGTAGACGTAACCTTAAACGTAAACGTAAATCGAGCATTTACGGAAGGCATTACGTATGTGTAAAATGCGTTTCACTAACAATCGTAAACGCTGTCGTAAACGTAAGAGAATTCGTAAATTACGTGCGAACTCTTCTTGCTAGAGGAGAAAATGTCCTTGGCTACGGCCTACATTTCTACTTTCAATTTATAGTTTGCTGTAAGATAATTGGCTAATGTGGACGCAAAATTGAAAACGAGAAAAGCTAAATGGTCAGATATTGCCTTAAACATTTTAGTAAAAGGCTATATGTGGAAAGACTATATGGACAAGAATCAATAATGTAATGGAAGTTTAGTAGCATCAAAAACAAAACGAAGTGGCATAAGTCATTTGCAAGTCTCATGTACATTGGCGAATTTAAATAATGGTGAAGGGGTGGTAATGGAGGAGGCGTACGTCTGACCTGGCAATGACCTAAATTTTAACCAAAAACCGTATATTCTCAACAACTTCCGATCAAAATCGGCCGAAGTTAACCCCTGGGTTTTTTTTTTTTTTTTCGGGGGGGGGGAGTATTTTGGGGGTTTTAATTCGATTTTGAAAGGGGAAACCCAGTCTGTTTTCACGCAAATTCAGCCATATAAATGGGAGTTCGGGTCAGGAAGAGGGGGGGGGGTTTACATCTCCAAGATTGACCACAATGACCTTTTTTAGTTTGGTTTGGTCTTATTTGTCTTATTGTAGTTTAAGGTCATGTTCAGCGATATTTAAGCTATTATATATATAGGATTTTACATTGTGACATATTTGTAGGCATTTTGATTTCGCCGGTTTTTAAAATATCACAACAAAAATAAAACAATTCATTAATTGACATTTAGTTTCGTTGATTTTGTTTACACACGAAACAAACGTAATTTAAAGTCTCATGAATATTTATATTTTACAATAGTGATGAGACATTGTTGTCCAGACTGCAATAATGAGACTATTTCACAAACGCTTAAATGATCCAGATTCATGATTTGTTATGAGGTATACTCCTCGGGATTTATCTTCACTTTCTAAGTGAAATCTTAGTTTTTTAAAATCTTTTGTTTTACCATGAAATTTATCTTAAATGAGAAAATAATGAACTATATATATTCTATGTATACTTCTTCATTACATTCAAATATGGATTTCAAAATATTTATTACAGTATCTGTAAAAAATTACTGAAAAATTGCATTATGGCCTAGGATAAAACCAAAGTCATACCCCCTCATGCATTCGGAATCTCTCCCGCCTTTACTTATAAAAGAATGCTGCAATAAATAAAACTCAAAACGGATACGTACAGTGAAATAGTCCCATTGGTCCTGCTTTCGGGCACTCACTCAATGGGTAGCTTGGGGTCTTTATTGTTCAGAGCATATCCCCGACACAAGCATTTTGGCGACCGAAGACGTCTTTTACCTCTGTCATCCGAGGTACCCTACTAATGGTAAACAATAGTGGGATTCGAACTCACGACCTTCTTCCGATCATAAATCAGACAAGCTCCTACTCGGTCACGGCGGACTTACTTCTTTCTGGTAAGATATTCCGTCGGACACCCCTGTTCTCCTTTCATACGCCCCTGTCCCTGTCATACGCTCAGAGTACAGTGTGATTACATCAAATAATATAGTGTAATTTGGAGTATTTTATATGTATATAAGAATCTTTTAATTTTTTTGTAGATATATACATATTTTTGAAATAGTTGTTTGGTATGATGAAAATATATGAAAATTAAAAGAACATGTCTATGTACTCATATATATATATAAGGTCTGGGATGATATAATTTAAGAATCGTAATTAATTAATATGTTAAATTTTATCTAAATTTTCTAGAATTATTTTAGGCATTTTTAAATATTTTCACTATACAGTCAGGGATTTAAAGATGCTCACCACCTTCCCGCTCCATTGCAAAAACAACACAATAATAATATAATAAGTAAACAGATAACTGATAAAAAAAGGAAAAAAAATAAAGAATTAAGCTTGTATAATTATGTTAAATTTCATTTCTAGCGTAGTCTGCAACCCCCTTAATCAGTCAATGGTAATGAATTTTATTCATATCGATGCAACTGATTTTTCATCAGTGTTGCTGTCGCGCGTTATTTGTATGGCTCTTTCTGAATGAATACACCGATCCACTTTCGTCGAATGTTAAGCATTTTAGCGCAAAATACGACTATGGTGACGTCACGCAAAGTTGGACAAGTCGGACATTTGACTATGACGTCATAAGTATAACAATCAAAAGTCCGCCAAACATCGCTTTCTATGCTGTTAAGTGGATCGGTGTATTCAACCTGCTGAGCAGAATGCAGGTAACGTCATCATGACGTCATTTACAAAATGACGTCATACTATTTTCTTTCTTATTATAATGACGTTAATAGATCTATCTTATATATATCTATATATAGATCTACTAAACAATGTACTGTTTTACTATTTACATGTACTATTTTATTGGGATTACAGTGTCGTGTGACAAGATTATCCTTGTAACTGCTTTAATAGATATCCATATGGCAGGTGATCGTCGAGTCTCTTTTTATAGACTGAACACCTCATCCAGCATCCACAATACTCAAAATGACATGAGAAAGGAAACGGTATCATACTATGAGTTCATCGTCATTAAAAGTGTCCAGTGGCTAACTTCTATTTCTGAAAACTCGTTCACGCCGTAAAAATCGCCGCCACCGTCTCAGTAACAAAAAACGACGCCATATTTACGTGATCACTTACGTGACCTAAACACCTTCCGTAACTTACGTCAAACTTTCGACGTAATCTACGTTTAAGATTTTGAGTGAAACGCAATTTCGACGTAATTTACGTTTACGTCTACGATTGCACTCACGATTGTTAGTGAAACGGGCAACAGGACCGGAAGTGAGGATTACAGCCAATCAGAGAGTGTCTATATATATCTTATAGAATAACAAGTAATATCACTAGATCAAGACCTAAAGAACTAGCAGTTAACGTTTTTTTTTTTTTTGTTTGATTATTGTTTTACGTCACTCCACGATTATTTCACGTATATGGTGACGGCATCTGCCTGATGCATTGCATACAAATTTAGACCTTTGCAACGGACCCACCCGAAACAGTGAGGGATCTTTTACGTGCCACGCCTACCGTGACACGGGACCTCGGTTTTTACTGTCTCATCCGAAAGACAGAACACCGGTGTGCCCCGGGCGGGAGACGAACCCGCGACCTCTCGATCACGAGCCGAGCACCTTATCCACTAGGCCACACCGGCTTAGCAGTTAACGTCACATCGAATAACATCATATGATATTTACCTATAGTCTGCTATATATGTTAAGGAAAGAAAAGTTCCAGGGGTTCAAACGTAGGAAGAGGCAAAAAAAAAACCCATAATAAACCAGTTTCAGAGTGAACAATCAAGACAAATAATCGGTATTGTGCAGTTTTGGCCACCGAGAAAAAAAAGCAAAGACAGACAAGATACAGTAGCGGATCCAGAATTTCCGAAAAGGGGGAGTGGGCACATGTGTATTAGTCAAACTACTCTGCCATTTTTTGTGCTAAATCTGGGTTTTTACTTGTAAATATATGGCAAAAAAAGGGGGGGCGGGACTCTAAATCCGCCACTGAGATAGAATTGTTATTGTGAAATCCAGTGATTACTGCACGCTGGAGTAAACAGAGACGTTATACCATCAGAGATCCCTCCATACTATTACAGATCCAGGGAAGACAATAAGAGTCCAGCACGTGTCTAACGTGCGATTCAACATTATGTACACAAAAATGAAAACACAAGATGTACACGTTTGTGAACATATAGTTTTCGCTGAATTGGAACAATGCTTGTATGATGCAGAGAAAAAGAACATAAATGGACGCGAGATCTCATTGGAAACAAGGGGAAAGGGTGGGGGGATTGTTAAAACATTGGAGGATAACTTTCGATATACAGAGAAATCACATAAAGTAAATGATTTCCCGGAGAATATTTTTCTAAATCATCCAGAGGGCGTATATTCTATACAGTTTCCGGTGGGAGAGAAACCAAAAATGTTCTTTGAAGTAAAACAGCACCCTAAATTTGGTGTTGCAATGTGCAATGGTGTAGGTACACTGACAACAACGATATCAACGCGGAGCGATACCAGAATATTTTGGAAGATTATTTATGACCATTTATTGCCGAGCAAAATCGGCCAGCATTCATTTCATGACTATAATGGCCTATTGCATCGAGCCTGTCAACTCGCCAGAAGTAAAATAAACCAGAGAAATATATACATAAATGTATATATGTCTCTGAATAAATGAAAAGATCAGGCCAGTCTTCGTACAACAATATCATTGAAATATATGGCCATTGATTAAAATGTTCCAGTCGCGTGCTGATTTCATAAAACAAGACATCTTGTTTAATAAAATCCAACAAATCTGAAATGGCATTAATCCAGTTACCTTCATAATTTGTATAATATCACTACAAAGAGATGATTGTATATAACTAAGTTCAACGGACATTAATATAATATTAAAGGTAGTTTTTCTTAAACAAATTTTGAATTGTGTGGTTTTAATAGCAGATAAAAGCCTAACTTCTTAATCTGACCGACTACTTTTGTCTGATGCACGTGACTAAATATGGTTATGGCATCTGTCTGATACACGTGACTAGATATGGTAATGGCAACTGTCTGATGCACGTGACTAGATATGGTGATGGCATTTGTGTGAAGCACGTGACTAGATATTGCGATGGCATCTGTCTGATACACGTGACTAGATATGGTGATGGCATCTGTCTGACGCACGTGAATAGATATGGTGATGGCATCTGTGTGAAGCACGTGAATAGATATGGTGATAACATCCGTTTGATACGCGTAATTAGATATGGTGATGATATCTGTTTGATGCACGTGACTAGATATGGTGATGGCATCTGTCTGATACATATGACTAGATATGGTGATGGCATCTGTCTGACGCACGTGACTAGATATGATGACAGCATGTCTCATGCACGTGACTAGATATCGTGATGACATCCGTCAGAAACGCGTTACTAGATATAGTAAAAAGCATGTCTGATGCTTGTGACTAGATATAGTGATGGCATGTCTGATGCACGTGACTAGATATGGTAATGGCATCTGTCTGATGCTTGTGACTAGATGTGGTGATGGCATCACATACAGAGAGTTTTACTTGAACCTGTACGCTGACTAACAGGCGGGTAGGGACTATATGATGGGCCTTGTTGAACCCTTTTTGAAATGAGAAATTGTCCTGAACCTCATTCCCTCTTACTGTTATTTGGGACTCTCACAGATAAAGGATCTGAGCTCACTTCCAGATCGGTAGAGCACAGTTTACTCATGTTGACGTCAAAATATATATTTTTGATATGTTGGTCTTACTCAGCATTACTATGCATGTTTGTATTTCTATGACCTCTGAACTTGAGGAAGTTGTTGCTCCTTGCTCTCTATATGGAGGATTATTCATAAATTTTTAAATGTGTGTCCTTTGATTATACTGCTTTTGTGAAAAGTGGGGAGGAGGGCCCGTAAACCGGTTAACCACTCCAGTTGATTGACTACTGTCATATCAATGGCCCGTCCTAAGTCGGTATTGCAACTGCACTTCAATCGAAAGCTTTTGTATCTGTATTTCGGGTTTTTGTTTTCAAATTATTACATTATTAACGGTGCATTTCTGTGGTGATTTCTATCATACGGCAGAGTCGCATGCGTTTTATCTTTTCCTTTGAGTACTGTAATGTTTGTACTAGATATATGCCAAGAATAGTTCATGAGGGGTGGACAGGGGGTTGTAGCAACCCCATGTGAATTTGGCAAAGTATTTATATCTTTATGTGCTTAATATATTTGGAAAGAGCTCAGTGACAGTTTTCGTTTTGCTGATATCTCTGTCCTATCAAAACATATGGCAGTTTGAAGATGCCAAATTTTGACATTTCATGGATGATTTCGCAAATAAGACGAAACTGACATTTCTCACATTTTACGATTTTTGTCATTTCTCTGTCAATTTTTTTTTACCCCGGGTAGCACTCTCTCCTTCACACATCCCTACCCCATTCTCTCCTTTCTCCCCCTCCTGCTTCTAGTCCAGTATGATGGACAAATGTTGGGATCGGTTTGTTGTAAAAAAAACCCCAATCAAATCTGTATCATTATAGAACAATATTTTATTGGTAAAAACATGTATCATTATAGAACAATATTTTATTGGTAAAAACATCTTGCTTTGGCTCTACTGAAAAAAAATTCCCTTGTCCCAAGGTTGAGGTAAAAATGAAATAACCATGCCGGGTTGAAAAACCCATATTCTACCCAGATTATCAAATGGACATAACGTCTTCATTAATATGAAGTTTTGAGGATATAAGCGCGTCCAGTTATGTTACCATACAATACCATGCTTGTACATGATTATCACCAAGAGATTTGTCGGATGATGAGTTCTGTATTACACTTTATCGTATCCGCTCAGACAGATATTTTTCCTGCGCTGTTCATCGTCCAGTAACAGCTCATCTACACTGACACGTGTGACAGCGGGGCTATGAACATGAGTCTATAACGTGACACTTGTGGCAAGGCCAGATCCCATAGGTGTATAATGTGACAAGGCGAGACTCTCGTAGGTATTTTCTTTCAGTGATGTGAAGAGAATAGGGAACTCTTCATGCTATAGGATATCATAATGTGGAATCATTAATGCGATTCCAGAATTTGTTTCCGATATAAATTCTCTGTGGTTATGAAAGGGCAGAATAAGCAAAGAAAACGAAGAACACTTTAAGAAAACAATATATTTTATCTTCACTAGATACGTGATTTTTTAAATCAGTTAAAGACCGAGTATCACAAAAAGGGCGTACGCTTTGAACTTGATAAAACACCTGACTAAAGTTTTACGCCAAATTTAAATCTGACTTACTTTGCTGGTCACGAGGCAGCACACGTCCGGTCGTAACTGATGGTTGAAGCAGCAAACACCCGGCTGTAATTGATGATTGAGGCAGCATACGCCCGGTCATAACTAATGATTGAAGCAGCATACGCTCGGTCATAGCTGATGACTGAAGCAGACGACGCCCGGTCATAACTGATGATTGAAGCGGCATACACCCGACCGTAACTGATGACTGAAGCAGCATAAGCACGGTCGTAACTGGTTGTTGAAGCAGCAAACACCCGACTGTAATTGATGATTGAAGCAGTATACGCCCAGTCATAACATGACTGAAGCAACATACGCCCGGTCATAAGTGATGATTGAAGCAGCATACACCCGGTCATTACTGATGATTGAAGCAGCATACGCTCGGTCATAACTGATGACTGAAGCGGGATACACCCGACCGTAACTGATGACTGAAGCAGCATACGCACGGTCGTAACTGGTTGTTGAAGCAGCAAACACCCGACTGTAATTGATGATTGAAGCAGGATACGCCCAGTCATAGCATGACTGAAGCAGCATACGCCCGGTCATAAGTGTTGATTGAAGCAGCATACGCCCGGTCATTACTGATGATTGAAGCGGGATACACCCGCCCGTAACTGATGACTGAAGCAGCATACGCCCGGTCATAACTGATGATTGAGGGCAGCATACGCCCGGTCATTACTGATAATTGAAGCAGCATACGCCCGGTCGTAACTGGTTGTTGAAGCAGCAAACACCCGGCTGTAATTGATGATTGAAGCAGTATACGCCCAGTCATAACATGATTGAAGCAACATACGCCCGGTCCTAACTGATGATTGAAGCAGCATACGCCCGGTCATTCCTGATGATTGAAGCAGCATAGGCCTGGTCATGACTGATGACTGAAGCAGCATACGCCCGGTCATAACTGATGATTGAGGCAGCATACGCCCGGTCATAATTGATGACTGAAGCAGCACACGCCCGGTCATTATTGATGATTGAAGCGCATACGCCCAGTCATAAGTGATGATTGTCAGATTGAAGCAGCATACACTTGGCCGTAACTGATGACTATAATGATGGAATGATGGAAATTTGACTATATAGCAACCCCTCCCCCTTTTTATAGCCATTTTCCCCAGGGGAAAAACTAGTATATAGGGAATTTTTCCCCCAATGTGACATTCCGGATTTTCTTTTCACACATAAATCAATCGAGTTTGTTACTTTGTTAACAATGAATAGAGTGACCTCTTTTTAAAATAGAGATATTTCAAATTTTAATAGCGAGATATCTTCATTGAATCTAGAGATATCTCATAATCTTAAATAGAAATGCCTTCAATTTTAATTTCTTTTCCAATTACAGATGTATATATCTAGAAAAGAGATATATCTACTAGAATTTTATTCGAGATATCTTATTTAATCCGAGAAATCTCCATATATACTTGCGGAAACAACACACAAATTCGTTTTATGCCTCCGGAATGGAATTCGAGGGCATCAAGTTTTTTACCTATCTGTGACTCTGATTCCATGGCAAAACATTGATTTTATCGTTTGTACCATAAATGAGTAAGGCTTTTAAACTTCACATATAGATTCCTTGTGATGAGACCTTTCACTTAGGACCATGACTTTTGACTAGTAACCTTGAAACTGCAGTATGACCTACTTTTTAAAACCTTTAACTTTGATTATATCTTCTCTACCAAGAAGTGTAGGATTTTGAAACTACACATAAAGATTCCTTGTGATGAGACCTTTCATTTGAGACAATGACTTTTGACCTAGTGAACTTGACACTGGAGTTTGACCTACTATTCAAAAATTTAAACCTTGGTTATATCTTTTGTACTAAAAGATGTAGGGCTTTGAAACTCCACATATAGATTTCTTGTGATGAGACATATCATTTGTGACCTTGACGATGGAGTTTTCAAAAACTGTGATATTGGTTATACTGTCGCATCCGTTACCAGACCCGTAGTTCAGGGATTGACTAGAGAGGCTGATTCAACAGTCAACAATTTATTGAAAAGTTTTCAGGTCCTCATTCATACATTAATCACACATTCAATAAATATTCAGAATAATGTCAGTGCCTAACTACAACTATTCAGGGTTGATAACAGGCAAGAATAGGGTTAGAACATATGACCTACTACACTATCCCATTACAGGGTTATCTATAAAGAAGAGGGAGATAACTCTACTTTTATCTACAAAATATGTGCTTACAGCTTTACCAGAACTCAACTAATTTTGAACAGGCTAGCTAAACTGCTCTAAGGACTAAATAAGTTTAATACTCAAATATGTACACAACAGCTTCCAAACACAACAGAAGTTGGAACAGGCTAGCTAAAATGTATTATGGCTAATAACCTAAATGTAAACGGCTGTATCTCGTGGTAAAATCTATGAAAGTATCTAATATGTGATTAAACTATAGGTCTTTGTGCAAGTACCAGTGCCGATTCACTGCCAATAAAGGGAGACGGCACAGTAAAATATACTCTGACCCTAATTCCTCCTGGTCAGCCCAAACACATTTACCGGCTCCGCTAAATTGCTGCAAATAGCGCCTAATGTACTTCTCCTTTCTCAAAATATCTTACTTAACTTACTACATTACAGGGATCGATTATCTTCAAACGTCTCTAAAATTCTAATTTACTGCACAACACGTCTTCTTACTCTTAACAAACTCTAAGTTACTGCACAACACGTCTTCTTACTCTTAACAAACTCTAAGTTACTGCACAACACGTCTTCTTACTCTTAACAAACTGAAAATCTGCCGGCCGAACAACTGCACACGTGGTTCTTATAGTACCAACGAATTCCAGCCTAAAACCCACAAAAATCAACGATTCCCACAATAATTTCCAACATTTCCAACACTAATCGATTCTGATTGGCCATTACTTATATACATTTACATATAGCAAACTATACATCAATCGAAAGCTAAAAGATCAAATTACATGACTGAACACTAACTTTAATAATCAAAGTTGGAATAAATCAGTATATCACAAAAGTCCCAGGCTCCAACTACGAAAGTTTGAATCGAAGCGTTCAGCGGACTCATGAAGCTGAACTGTAAAGCGTCTGACAAACATGGAATGTAAACAACATGTTGACAACACGTGCAATGTAAAACTGTTAAATTTGGCAGTTATAACAATGTCAAGGCATTATGCACTTAAAAGCTAATGAACAACACTTAACTGATTGATCACAGGTAGTTAATAGCTTTACAACCCATTGTTTACGTACATAAGGCATAATGAACAATAACTTAAATAAGATCGAATTTCCTCTGATCTGAAAAAGGCAACATATTTATAAGATAACTTATTTTCACATCTTACTCCAAAGCTAGAACAAAATGCATAAATACTTGAAAAATACTTGTGAAATTAAAACAATTTGCCCATAAATGCTTCAGTATAATTATTGTAGTAACGTGCAGAGTAATCAAATGCCATATATAATCAAGTTTGTCAAATCACCAATTTGACAATACTTTTACAACCATTAAAGGTAGAGCTTTCATATTTCACATACATATTCCGTATGATGAACCCTTTCAGGTGATACCAAAATGTTTCGAGTTGTGATCTCCAACACAACCTTTAGCCTAGATTTATGGAAACTTAAATATTGGCCACACCTCTCCAACCGTTACAGGTAGATCTTTCATATTTCACATATGTATTCCTTATGCTACAGTCACACACGGCCGGATTTCGAACCGGGTCCATACGGAATTAAAACCGTATCGACCCGGTTTCACCCGTATAGACCCGCATCGTAACATGTGTCAATTCCTGATGCATTCCCGGGGCTACGATACGGCGGAGAAAAATCTTTGGTCATGTTCAAAATTTTTGCACGGATTTCAATTCCATATTGATATTCGTACTGACCCAGTTCGAACAGCATTGAACCCATAGACCCGTGTCAACCCGCAGCGTAAAACCGATTCGACTTTTGTCGTATACCGCATTGCCTTCATGCAACGGATTTTGACAAGGTTTACATCCGGGTCGATACTAGTCGACACGGGTCGATAGGGGTCGAAAAGGTTTTCCTTAAGGATTTAAAGCGGATTTCTATACGGTTCGAGACGTGACTCCTACCACTCCATCGCCTATGACTTCCTGGTGCCCCACAACACCATCCCGGGCATTGTGAGGCAAGTGTGTGATGGCGCTGTGGAAGAGTACATGGAGGGTGTCAAGTTATTTTTGTATTTCATATTGTAGTCATTTCACGAGAACGACGCGGTTATGCTTTGAGAAAGATATAGTATGTCTTGAACACAGCGTAGATATTTTGTGAGACTGATGTAGAATATAACTGACAAACCATAGCTATGTTCTGAGTTTAGCATGACATCTATGTAGTTGTGTCATTCCCATAACCCATCAATATATCAAATATTAGACGATCACAAGACGGTTAGGGGGAAAATATCTTGTATCTCTGATATCAGAAATGTGAAACATCATATTCAATTGAGGAATCGTCGTATATACGTAACTGACGTCACGATGCAACATCCTGTTGCATATCTGTTATCATTATTTATTTCATGTCTTTGATAAATGTTAAGTTCCATGAAAGTATATCACGTGTCATTAACTGAAATGCGATATATCTCTGCCGTCAGACAATACCGTGGTATTGACCAGTCATGATTTATAGGTTATTGACTCAATACGACGAAATATGACCGCCCGAGGTCTTTGAGCGGTAAAGCATCCGCACAAAGACCGAGGGCGGTCATAATTCGTCATATCTAACCGTCCATCTACATTTAATTCTATAAATCGAGATATTATCGTTAATAGTACTGTCCGCCATGTTTGTTTGCGTACGGTATGACGTCAAAAATAAGTATGACGTCATATAGCTGGAAATAGTCCCAGGGCTGATACGAAGTTTGCGGGCATTTATGGCTCTATATCAGCCCAGAAACTTTCTATATAAACTATTGGTAAAATTTTCAAAATATGTAATAACAATCAATATTACGTGTTGATGACGTTACTTTGACGTTACATTTATAAAGTATTTAGTGAATTTCTGAACATTTCACTTGGAATTATCATATTGCTGGGGCGTGCGGAAACCCTTTTTCATATAGATATATCATGACGTCACGACATTACCAATAGCATGGCGTTACCATAGCAAGTGGGGTCATGAGGTTGCATTATGTTAGAATAATGGACTTCACCGCAATTAACTGCGGTCCTTTTGTTAAGGGATGAAATAAAACGTATCCCCACAAAAATGACGTAAAAACAATAAATTGTTCTTATGACGTCTAAAGTTTTCTACCGTTCAACGTCGTTTCTAACTCATAGTACAAAAGCACCGCCTAAGGGATAATAACGAACGGCGAAGCTCAATATTGAAAAGAAAGACGTGAGAGGAAAATAATCAGTCATAATATTGCGTAAGGGACAAGGAAATCACATTCTCGTGTTCATGATTTGCAACATTTGCGACTAGCAAGCCTTGTCCTAGAATGCAAATCGTGGACACCGGGGTTGGATTCCCTTCTAGTATTCTCATGTTCATCATGTACTCTGTAAATGAAGCGTGATATTGTGATATATATATATATATATATATATATATATATATATATATATATATATATATATATATATATATATATATATATATATATATATATATATATATATATATATATATATATATATATATATATATATATATATATATATAAAATGCATCAGTCTTAATTTATTTAAGAATGGAACGTGCACGTTCAATTCTTATATTTATCATTTGAACATTTTAAATAATATATTACGAAAAATTGTCTGAGATGATCAAATCTAGAGTCATGGCGTGACGTCATGAATGACACCTATACGCATATAAAAGACAATTTTTATTACTAAGTAATAGGAGAGAATACTACTCTATGGTAAATATATAAAAAGAAAGACTTGTACACATTTACAACAAAATACTTAACAGTATATAGAAACCCCTTAACCATAACACCCTCAGTTTGATCCACAGGCTATTATAGAAGCACATTTGTATTTCAAATATTTTCTGATTGATACAATAAGAGCGAACGTGTATAATTTCCAAACCGTTACGTACAGCGGACAAAACTACTATGGGGGAAAACTACTATATAACACCGGTCGTAAACAATATATTTTATCTTCACAATATACGTGATATTTTCAAATCGGCTAAGGACCGATCGAGTATCACAAAAAAGCGAACGCTTTGAACTTGATTTACACCTGACTAAGGTTTTACGCCAAATTTAAGTCGGACTTTGCTTGTCACGAAGCAGCATACGTCCGGTGTTATAGAGTGAGCGTTCCTCCATAGCTAGACCCCCCCCCGGGCGGTCCTACTCTAGAGTGAGACTTCCCCCCCGGCGGTCCTACTCTAGAGTCAGACTTCCCTCCGGCGGTCCCACTCTAGAGTCAGACTTCCCCCGGGGAAACTTGGCTCTAAAACAGAAGCTTCCCCTTGGGGAAGTCTCACTCTACAATTAGCTATAGAGTGAACGTTCCCCCATAGCCAGACCTGCCCCCCCCCCCCGGAAACAGTATATTACGTCGTGTCCATGGTATACTTTGTCGTTTTATTAACATAGCTACGTCGTGGTCGCGTTTACCCACTAATAACAGTGTAAGGATTGGTATTGTAACACCCTTGTTTACAACGGACAAGTTTTTATTATCATATTGGTATGACCTAACCGGGCGGAACATACCTCCGTTGTCTAGTGGTCGAGCGCTCGTAGCGTGATCGGGAGGTCGCGGGTTCGAGGCCCTGTCAAGTCATGCCGGTGTCTGTCTTTCGAATGAGACAGTTAAAACCGATGTCCGGTGTCACGGCAGACGTGGCACGTTCAAGATCCCTAACTGCTACGGGTGGGTCCTTTGCAAAAGTTTTAACAATATAGCTACGTCGTGGTCGCGTTTTCCCACTAATAACAGTGTAATGATTGGTATTGTAACACCCTTCTTTACAACGGACAAGTTTTTATTATCGTATTGATATGACCTAACCGGGTGGAGCATACCTCCGTTGTCTAGTGGTCGAGCGCTCGTAGCGCGACCGGAAGGTCGCGAGTTCGAGGCCCTCTCAAGTCGTGCCTGTGTCTGTCTTTCAGATGAGACAGTTAAAAATGATGTCCAGTGTCACGGCAGACGTGGCACGTTAAAGATCCCTCACTGCCGCGGATGGGTCCTTTGCAAAGGTCCAAATTTGTATTATCCTACATCAGTTAGATACCGTCACAAAAATACGTGCAATGATCGAGTTGTCATCGTGTGACGTTAAACAATAAACAAACCATCCAACCTCTATATTTAGATACAGACGAGTCCATATATAGGTTATGCCAAGGTAACAGCCACGGAAGCCAGCCTGTAGCCACGGGTGCAAATTTAGACATAAAGCAAGGAAAACATTAAACCAATTAAACCTATTTTATACCCCGTGGATTGAAAGATCGGTGGCATATTGTTTTGTCATGTCTTTCTGTTTGTATGTTGTCAATTTGTCCATATCCCACGGTGAGGTGCGGGTTGTTCCATTAGCAAGAAGGTACGGCATATTTGAAAATCGGAGACAGTTCCTTGGAGTGTACTGCTCTTGCTCTTCGGCCCTTTTTCCATCTTCTCGAGTCTCGCCGTGAGTTGGGCAATCTGTTCATCTTTAGCGTCCTCGATTTTCCTCCGCTCTGGGACAACGGCCTTTTGTACCTCGTCCTTAATTGTTTTATGCAATGCCTTTAATATGTGAGTAGTTAGATGCTATCCTTTAGCGTGTCCATCACCGCCGCCCACAGACTTGCGGTTTCGAACAAGGGGCCCTCATCCCCAGACTCACTGTCAGATTCGGCCGTAGTATCACCAACAAGAGCCTTCTTTGCAGGCGGTTTGGATGGCGTCGATGACTAACGCCTATTGTTGGAGTTATCTCCCTCAACGCCCGTGGCCGATTCACTGACTTTACCTTTAGTGGTGGACATAATTGCCAATGATTGATTTGTGAGAACTACTCTGTGCAACATAAACAAAACTGTACTATAGAAAGAATGTACTCACTATCAAAGGCTTTTAAATGACTTTCGATGAAATGAATACTATAAATCTATTGTCACAGAGTATCTTTCAAGTTATTCACTTTTAGACTATAACAATTCATATTTTCCGCGGTTCGTAGAAAAGCGGAAAATAATTGTCTTGCCGATTCGTAATATAGAATCGTGTGATTCATGGTCCGTTGATTTTGGCGGTAAATGTAAGCGTGGTCATTTCTAGTCCATCCGCTAAACAGAAAACACCTCATTTTTTAAATGTCTCTTGGGGAGTCACATATATTCCTGATGAGTAACGGGCAGCCATAGCTTTGGAAGTGAATAAAGCCGTTACAGCTTCTCAGAACGATCTTGTATCAAATATGGAGTCCATGATTGATTCAAATTTTGAATCCCTTGGCTCTTCAATGGAGTCAACACAAAAAGAGCTCTCTGTTAATCAAATTAGCAAAATGGAGGAGAGTCTGTTGAGTGTACATAAATTTAAGCGGCAAGGAAATGAAGTACAATATCGGGGCAATGTGAAAATTTTATCAAAGCTGCATGAAGTGGATGACGCGCTTAATTCTCGGGACATCACTCCGGATGCCGTAAGACATGCGCGTGAACGAGTAGCTGAAGGTATTTCATTATTAAATGAACGTCAGAAACTTATCAAAATTGCTGACTCAAGTCCGTTGGGTTGGAAAGTCGTAAATGAATATCAAGCCAATCCTATAGCAGATACCTCTGACGACGAGAAGAGGATTGAAAAAGCCCAATCCCGTGCTGAAAAGAAAGCGAAGGAGTCTAGGCGTGGTCGTGGAGGACGGTACTGGCATCCTTATCGCTATGGAGATAACCAGAAGTCAAAACAGGATAGGGATAATTCACAAACTACCTTTCGCCCTGGAAATTGTTTTGGGTGTGGTAAGAAGGGCCATTGGATCAGGGAATGCAAGGTCAAGAATAATGACAAGGAGATAAGTAGTTTTATTTTTCATTGTTTTCATGATATGTTGTCAGTCAAGTGTCATGGTTGAACGACCGCTATATAAGCCTAGTGCTAGTTATTCACCTGTAGGAAAATTAAGAGAGTGTTCAAGTAGATGGGTTGAAACTGGGGCAAATGAACATGTAATAGAAGTAATTAAAATGGATATAAGCTGCCTTTCAGAACTATACCCAAGGACGTTGAGTTAACAAACAATAAATCATCATTAGATAATCCAGGTTTTGTGGTGAGTGAAGTTCAGAAATTACTTTAAAAAGGTTGTATATCAGAGGTTATTCATATGCCAAAAGTAGTTAATCCTCTAACTGTTGCTCATAGTAAGTCTGGTAAAGCAAGAATGGTTTTGGACTGCAGACATATTAACTTACATTTGTTTAAATTCAAGCACAAGAATGAGGATGCTACTACTGCGAGAGATATGTTTTCTCGCGGTGATTATGTTGTTACCTTTGACCTTAAATCTGCATATCATCATATACAGATTTTCCCCGATCATACCACTTATCTTGGTTTTAGTTGGAAAATTGATGATGTTGTAAGGTATTTTGTCTTCAGGGTGCTTCCTTTCGGTTTGGCTACAGCTGGTTTTATTTTTACGAAGGTAGTTAGACATTTTGTTAGGCATATTAGAGAGAAAGGTTACAAGCTTGTCATGTATCTTGACGTCTTCTAAATAGACAATATGATATTGAGATCATCAAAAAGACTATAGGTCTTGTATTTGGCCCCTCTACAGCCTTATTCAGACTTTTACTTGAACGTTGCACGCTGACTAACAGGGCGGTGGGGACTATATGACGGGCCTTGTCCAAACCTCTTTCAGAGGAGACTTGGTCCTGAACCTCGTCCCCTCTGACTGTTAGTCGGGACTCCTACAGATGTAGGGTCTTAGCTCGCTTTCAGACTGGCAGAGCACGGTTTATCATGTTGATGTCGCATATATTTTTATACCATTATGTGTTTTACAATACCTCACGTGTTTATATTTTTATGACCTCTCAATATGAGATAACTGTTGACCCTTATTCTTTACATGGAGGATTAAATGTACTTCCTTTGATTGTTTTGCTGTTACGGTGAGTGGGAAGGTTGGCCCGTAAACCGGTTAACCACACCATTTGTTTGGCTTTTGTCAAATTAAATGACCGTCCTAAGTCGGTATCGTAATTGCACTACAATCAAATATTTTTGTAATGTGTTATATGTTCTAGTATATTATTTATATTCATGTATTGTATAGCTCCATGGTGACTTCTGCCACATAACTGAGCCAGTAACTCCTCTTTTTTCTTTGATGACGGTCTGGCAGGAGCGAATTCAGCGATCGAAGCCGGTGTACTGAGCGGAATTATTCGTAAGGAGTTATCGGGTTTCGGATTTTTAATCGCAAATGAAAAGTGCTCCTGGTTACCAACGCAGTATGCATTATGGTTAGGTTTATATTGGGATTTTGAGAAAGGAATAGTCAACGTCTCAGATGACAGAGTTCGTAGAGTTATTATTTTGATAAGTGATGTTTTGAGTCGTATAGGTCTTGGGGAATTGTTGGTAACTGTAAAGCTATTAGCCAGTGTTGCTGGTCAAATAATAAGTTATAAATGCATTCTTGGTGATGTAGTTCAATTTAATAGCAGAATATGTTTTTCTGTATTCAATCGAGAGCCAGTTGGAATGCAAAGGTTAAGGTTACTTATGGTTTATTACAAGAACTTCAGTTTTGGGTAGATAATTTAGAAAAACTAAATGCACCAGGTACTAATTTTAGCATGGTGAGTGAAATTCAGCCTACAGAAAGCACTGTGTTTAGTGATGCATCAAACATCGGATATGGAGGTTATGTTGATACTGGAATATAGAAAGATGAAATAGAAAATCAGTCATGTGTGACTCAGGTACATCAAAAATATTTAAATCTCCTTAGACAGAAGGATCAAGGAGCGAATGTCCCTCAGAATGGGACAATAATAAGTGGGTCATGGAGTGCTCACGAGAGCGCGAAGAGTTCAACATGGAGGGAACTCGAGGCTCTTAACAGGGTTATTCAGAGTAATGTAGATATCTATCCGGCAAGAGAATTGGTGTTGTCAGTGTCAACAAGAATGTGAGTCATATTTTAAAAATTGGTGGTAAAACATGGTGTCCAGAATCAAGTGGCATAGATGCTTTTCAATTTTCATGGGCTGTAGGAAAGCTTTGGATTGTCCCTCCTCCGAAGTTGATATCTAAAGCATTGCAGAAATGTCAGGCTACATTTGTTGTACCAATGTGGCAATCAGCTCCGTTTTGGCCTGTTATTTTGTTTTGTAGAAATTATCTTAAAAGTACATATTTGTTTTCATCTAATGATGTCATAGTTTGCGGGAGGCATAAAGAGGACATTTTCTCTAGAAAGCCAATTAAATTCAATATGTTAGCTTTACATTTTGATTTTAATGTTTGATTATGTACAGATGCTTATTATGTATTTATTTTATTAGGTATCCATTTAAAACATTCAGTTAAGAAAGATCTTCAGTTGAGTGGTGTAGGAAGTGGTGATCCAATTTTGCATGATTTAGCTGATCGCATGTCACAATATCTTATCCAATCGAGGAGTGATAACACTGTTACTTCGTACTACAATTATTTTAAGCGTTGAAGGATTTTCATCGAAGAAAAAGGTTGTAACGCTTTGCCTGCTTTACCTATACACGTGGCATTATATCTTACGCATCTACTTGATTCTGGATCCTCTTCGCATGTTATAAATAGTGTTGTATATGCCATTAAGTGGGTTCATTCGATTAATGGACTTGCTGATCCGACGGATAATTCTTATGTAAAATCTCTACAAGAGGCCGCGAAGCGTCTTGCCACTCCTGTTGCCACTAAGAAAGATCCAGTGACGTCTAAGATGTTGACTGAGCTTTGTAACAATTATGTAGATTTCAATGACCTTTTAATTGTTAGAGATATAGCAATGATTTTATTAGCCTTCTCAGCATTTTTGCGTTATGATGAGTTAAGTCATTTGAAATGCTCTGATTTAGTTATATTTGATTCTTATATTGCTATCACTATACAGAGATGTAAAACTGATAGAGTTAGACAAGGTAATGAGGTCCTTGTATCTAAAGGTTTTTCTAGTGCATGTCATGTTCATGGATTACTTAAATATATAAATCTAACTGGTATTGATCTTAAGTCTGATGATTACTTGTTTAAACCGATTTTTCGTTATAAAGGCATAGCTAAATTAATTTATAAAAGAAAGACATTAAGTTATACTGCTGCTAGGGTTAAAGGCCTTGTGTCCGAATCTGAATTTGGGTTTACATTCGCTGAGGTCGGGAGGTGCCACAGCGGCAGTTGCAGGTAATGTTAGTGAAAGATGTATCATGCGTCATGAACGTTGGAAATGTGAAGGCAGTAAAGATCGGTATGTTCAGGATTCTGTACAAAATAGGTTGTCAGTGTCTGCATCTCTGAATCTATAATTAATATTCATTTATTTATATGAATAAAATTTCTTATATGTAAAGAATTCTGATAGTGATGATATACAAGCATATCTGTACAATATATACATGTATATATATTATATTGCTCATTTATTTGTATTATTAGCAACCTTTGCTATGCTTTCTCGCACCCTTGCTTTGTTCAAATTTTTCTACATATTCCACGGGCTGTCGGCAATCTAATATAATTGTTGTGTCATCTAGTGAGTGGAGGTAAGACTTCATATTTTCCGCGGTTCGTAGAAAACGGAAAATTATTGTCTTGCCGATTCGTAATATAGAATTCATGGTCCGTTGATTTTGGCGGTAAATGTAAGCGTGGTCAGTTCTAGTCCAGCCACTAAACAGAAAACACCTCATTTTTTCCTAATGGGGTATATTATTATTATTATATAATGAATTATGAATATAACAATAGGTTATTCACAAAATTGTTGATTGTGAATTAGGTATAATGATAAATAAAATATAAGCGAGGTCTGTCGCTTAACGATCTTGGTGACATGACATTTGTGTGATTAGCGCACGGCTACAGATGCAGGTTTCCATAGTGAATTTTTTCTTTCGGCTTAGTATTTTTATCTTTGGTTTTTCCTATCCGGTCATGAATACCCGCTAAAAGATCGTTTGATGTATAATTGAAATTTTAATGTTATGATTGTGTAAGTTTAATTTTCTTGTACGTGATTAATTGTACCTAATCAAATGTTGTATAAGTGTGAATGTATTCAGCTAATTCATGCTTATACGTATTATACGTAAATTATTTATGTTTATAAATATGTTAATAAATGTCGACTCCCTACATATTCCACGGGCTGGTCGGCACTCTAATATAATTGTTGTGTCATCTATTGAGTAGAGGTAAGACTTATTGCTGTTTACTCTGCCTAAAACACACTTTTTGGGATCACTAGATATTTACGTCCATCATATCCCACGCATGCTCATGCGCATTCTCTTTAAGGACCAGAGTAAAGAGATATCTTGTAATTTGCAAAATAAACCACATGCCATCATGCAAGGAAATCAGATTTTTCAAAATTTCAATTTCAAATTGGCAATGTGCCGATATCCGTTGAGATTTTGTCAAATAAACATGGTAACGCATTATGCATATTTAGTTTCATTCAGTTGTTGTAATTTTCGAACCAAACCGGATTTTATCTCTAGAAAGGGGGGCGTACTGATTTCAGGGGGATGAACTAAACGGTCGTTTTCTCCCTGGGGGATAATATATGCTGGGTCGGGAGTCTATGCTACAACACCGGTCGTTACTATGATTGAAGTGGCATACGCCCGGTCGTAACTGATGACTGAAGCAGCATACACCTGGGTCCGGCACCATAAATTAAGAATATACTTAAGGACAGAGGCGGGAGTCAGATTTTTTTATCTCTGCGTTGAAGAGTTCCACCCTGTCCGTGTACGATAACCGGCAGAAGTTCCGCTTTGACTCCGTACTTTTCTTTGCCCGCTGCAAAAGGCATAATAACACTTGAGTCAATCCCATTGTTAGTCACACTTCAATGCTCATATAAATCAGGATTCGTAACCTGAGTAGTCATTATAATTATCCAAGGAAAGGAAATGAATCTGTTCAAAGGGAATCTGAAGAAGAAAGTGAGGCAAATATTTCCAATCATTTTCTTGGAAATGCCTTATAGGTATTTTACATACTATTTTATGCGTTTTTGCAAAGACTGCAATGTATATTGTAGGTACTGAGCGTTGTGCTGGCAAGACTGTATCACCAAGAGAGATAACTCTCATTGATGGTTTACAGAATAAATGCAAGTGTCACTTTCCCAGTGCCAATTTCATAAAAGGTACAAGGGAAAGGTCCCAAGTTCCTGTCTTTATTTAGAAATATGTATTTCAGAGATCTTGTATCTGAATTCTGAACAGAAAATATCTGCTAGAAAATTTTTTATTGTGAATTGTGTATTTCTGCCTATATGAGGAAATTCCATGTTCTGTCAAATCAGGAAGTTGGAAAATCTCAAAATGTTTATTGGTAACCATATCAAAGGTTACAATGAAACTCAGTGATGCTCAAGTTTAATACAGCACCTCAAAATTGATAGAAAGATATCTGAAAATTGAATAACTGGGATCTGTCCTTAAGTCATAATTTCATATTCCTCTCTTCATCTATGCATTAATAACTGGGATTTGAATTTTATTTAGTTTTATTCTGTTAATAAATAGAATTAAACCATTCTGCATGAGAATTTATTTGAACGTTTGATAATGGAATAAATTAAAATGAAATATTTGACTTCAGTATATTCTCAGTTTATGGTGGCGGACCCTGGTCATAGCTGATGATTGAAGCAGCATACGCTCGGTCGTAACTGATGATTGAAGCTGCATACGCCCAATGGTAACTGATTATTGAATCGGCATACATGTACATCCGGTCGTATCTGATAACAGATTGGGCATAAGTTATTACAACATTATTTGTGTCCTCTCCCTAAAATTACAACACAATTATAAAGCCACAAATGGCGGTACATGCAAGAACATATAATAACATTTAATTGAAAATAGATATACAACTAAGAAGAAAAAGAAGTAGAAGAAGAAGAAGAGAAGAAGAAGACATACTAATGATGATATATATAGTGAACCTAATTTATTAATTCAGAATCTCTTGGAAAATTGCAAAAACCTTTGAACAGAAAGAATAATCTTTTCATTTTCTTTACTGCTTAATGATATATCACCAAACAATAGTTTATCAACAGTTAAAGGCTGGAATTGACACAAGGCAGTATATAGGTTAAATCGTTGATTGTTATAATTAGGGTACCTCAGCAGAAAATGGAAAGAATCTTCATATGGGTGACCGCAACTGCAAGTTTGATCAAATACTAAATTAACTCTGAATATGTCAGCTTTTAATATGCTACATTTATTTCTTAATCTTGTTATATAGATGCTACTTTTTCTATCCCCTGTATGAAAGTAAGAATGAATTTTATTAACCCCATTTCTGTTTTTAAGAGCAAGTTTAAATTGATTTAAGGTATAATTATGTCTTAACTCGAAGTCGAGGTCATCCCAAAGTTCCATTGATAATGGAAAAAAGGAGTTTAATGTATTATTTAATCTTTACTTTGGAATCATGTCGTCTCTACTACTCCGTAAAGTCCTTTCATTATTTCGATTAAATGGTAAAACAATATTTGTTAAAAACTTGGGGCAATATTATTACGAATTTTGTAAAATAAATTAAGTTTTCCTCGTTGGTAGCAACCATTTGATCTTTAAGGGGGGGGGGGGGGCGTCAGGAAGATTTTCACAGGCCTGAATATTTTTTTTTTGTCCAATTTCAGAGAGAAAAATTTGAGCCGGACTTTTTTGCAAAGTCTTCCTGCCCCCCGCCCCATAAAAATCAATTGGTTGCTCCCTAAATAGATTCACGACAAGCGTACAATGGTAAACCACTTACATGTCTGGCCGCCTCTAGTTAAACTTTTTCTAATTTGTTTTCGTCATAAGAAAAACAACCGCCCCATACCTCGCACACATATTCTAATGTTGGAAGAATAAAAAAGTTATAGATTTTAGATAGTGTAGATCTACTTAAAGTTTAAAGTGTTTTAAGTTTACGAAGTGCATTGATTTTTTTATAAGCAGAATTGCATATGTTGTTAATATGGGACGACCATTTCCCATAAATGTTAGGCCAAAATGTTTATGTTCAAGTGTGTCGTGTACCTTTATACCATCAAAATTTACCTCAGTATGATCGTAACAATTGTTTGCGCTAAAATACAGAACTTCCGTTTTTGGTGGATTAAAAGTAATTAGCCACTTGTTTGACCATTCTTTTAAGATTTTCAAATCATTATTTATTACTGACTCTATTTCATTTTTATCTTCAGACGAGATTGACATAGAAGTATCATCTGCAAATAATCTTGCAATACTAGAAAAGTTGTCGGCTATGTCATTAATGAATATTAAAAACAGAAGGGGGCCCAACACAGACCCCTGGTGAATCCCAGCATTGGTTGATAGAAATTCTGAACAAGAACTACGTACAAAAACAGACTGTTGCCCATCAGACAAGTAATTTTTTTAAAGAGAGAGGACATTGCCAGAAAACCGATATGCTTGAAGTTTTATTAAAAGTCTCGTGTGCCAAACCTTATCAAATGCCTTTGATACATGTATTTTTCTTATATTTCCTGTTTATGCAAATATTGTGATTTTCTATCAGTTGATATACAGTGGGATTGTTGGACAGAAATGCAGATTGAAGATGATATAACAAACTGTTATCAAGCATATAATTACGTTGGTTGATTGATGTTTTACGTCGCTTTCAACAATATTTCAATTATATCGCGACATGGAAGCAGAAGGTTACCAACCTCTTAAACATAGTGGCGCAACCCGGGAATCGAACCCGGATCGTCGGCGCCCCAAGCCAAGCGCTTATTCACTACACCACGCCTGCCCCCCCCCCATATAATTATGAAGATGTTTATGAATAAGCCTTTCAAATACTTTACCTACAGTACCTAACAGCGCAATAGGCCTGTAATTACATGGCTGATGCATATCACCTTTTTTAAAAAGAGCCATACCTCTCGCTTTTTTTCAAAGAGTTGGAAAGGCTGATTGGTTCGAACACATTTTAAATAAAATATATAAGGGCACACTAACGGAAGAAGCAGTGTTTTTTAACATCTGATGGCTTATTTCATCAAGCTCAGTTGCCTTATCTAGTTTAAGGGACATCAGTACGTCAATAATATCATCTTGTAAGATATTAATATTACCAATATTAGTGTAATCGGTTCTACGGGGAAAATCGGGAATTTTAACATCACTATCTTCTATGGTTGAAATATCAGCAGAATATTCATTTAGCAACTCAGCTTTTCCCTTTTCATCAACTTTTATTGTACCCGATGAATTGATTAATTTAGGGATAGAATTAACAGTTCCAGAAGATTTTGAAGCCGGTGTGGCCTAGTGGATAAGGTGCTCGGCTCGTGATCGATAGGTCGCGGGTTCGACTCCCGCCCGGGGCACACCGGTGTTCTGTCTTTCGGATGAGACAGTAAAAACCGAAGTCCCGTGTCACGGTAGGCGTGGCACGTAAAAGATCCCTCACTGCTTCGGGTGGGTCCGTTGCAAAGGTCTAAATTTGTATGCAATGCATC
Source organism: Pteria penguin (assembly GCA_035048485.1). Lineage (NCBI taxonomy): Eukaryota > Metazoa > Mollusca > Bivalvia > Pterioida > Pteriidae > Pteria > Pteria penguin. Next base: position 6,307,106 of record CM068581.1, read on the forward strand.
AGGCAGATGCCGTCACCATATACGTGAAATAATCGTGGAGTGACGTAAAACAATAATCAAACAAAAAAAAAACCAGAAGATTTTGTTATTGTTTTAACTAATTTCCAAAAGTCTTGATTGTTATTGTTAGCGAACTGGTCAACTAAACCATACACATCCATAAAGTAAAATTCTCATGCAAACTTTTTCATATTGTTAACGCGATTTCTTTGACGCATGTAATTGATTAATACCGTTTCAGAAGATGAAAGTTTAACCTTTTTTTTTTAAATCTCTCCCTTTTTCTAATTTCCAAATTAAACAAAGGTTTGTCTTTAGCCCTTACAGTAATCAGTTTTGTAGGTATATGTTTTCGAGCAATTTGAATATATATTTGAGTAAAGGTTTCACAAGCTATTTCAATGTCATTATCTAATATAGTATCCCAATTTACTTTTGAGATTTTATTGTCAAAAGATGAAAAATCAGTTTGTTTATACAACCATATATTTCTATTGAATTTCTCTTTACACTTTACAAAAATCTCCCTCAGTTGCATTATGATCCGAAATATTACGATGTATCTATAACAGACGAGAATCCAACCGAACACTCTCGAACTAAAATCTGGTCAAGGAAAATAACGTGACAATGAAACTCGAGCTTTATCCGATTCTTACATTTGTTTCACTTTTCGTTTTTTTTTTTTTTTTTTTTTTTTTTGGCCTCGGTGTTTATGTATAGTTCTTTTTTCTACCGCAAATTTGCTTTTCCCGTGCTCGTATTCCTCCATGTGAAACATTGTTGTTGTTTTCTACAGTGAATATCCTCGCACGCGCATGATTATGGGCGGAGCAACGCCTTATTTGGAGAATTCAAATCAACTGAATTTAATTCGACTCAGTTACCTTTATTCTACGAAAACATTGAGGGATTTCATAATTAATACAATACAGGAAAAATAAGATATTATTCTAATAATCGTTTTCATGCTATAATTTTCGAGTCTCGAACCAGGTCCCTTTAAAGAGAGCATATGACTGAAAACTGAGAAAAACAATTGATTATTTCGGAGAAGGAGGGGCATATTGTTTTCCTTCTGTCGGTCGGTCGGTCAGTCAGTCGGTACATTTGCAGTTTCCGCTCATTATCTCTGGAACCAATACAGATATTGAATTGATATTTGGTATACTGATACATCACAAGGATATCTAGGTCAGGTTTAAACTTGATTATTGTTCAATAATTTTTCTCATAGATTTTTTGTTGTCAGAGTATTCCCTTTTGGACTTTGAAAATTTCGTAAAATATGCAGTTTCAGCTTATTATTTCAGGAATGGATAAAGATTACTGAATTTGGTATAAAAAATTTTTGCGCTCATTGTCTCATGAACGGATAAAGATATTGAATTGATATTTTGCATAAAGATACATCTTAAGTATATCTAGGTCAAGTTAAAATTTGGTTTTGGTTCAATAATTTTTGTAAGAGTTATTCCCCTTGGACAAAAAAAAAAAAAAAAAAACAAACCATATTTCGTACAGTTAGCAGTTCTCTTCACTTTCTCAGGAACAGCTGAATATATTGAATAGATATTTGGTATACAGATACATCTCAAGGATATCTAGGTTAAGTTGATGATATATATTTAAGGTATGGTTCAATTTTTTTTGTTGTCAGAGTATTCCCTTTTGGACTTTGAAAATTTCGTAAAATATGCAGTTTCAGCTTATTATTTCAGGAATGGATAAAGATTACTGAATTTGGTATAAAAGTATGAAGATATCTATATTTATATTTATGCCTAAATTAAATGAAGACGAGTGACATCTCTCTTAATCATTAGGCAGAAACTTTTGAAGGGAAAAATTTTGTTTGTGGATGATTTTGTGGAGTAGATGACCTCTAATGTGGTCATGTGAGTTATGCTCATGTTACAAAAATAACCAGGGGGGGGGGGGGGCGGCATATGCTACGTTGACGTTACTCTTGTTTTAATGAATTAAGTCCATGCATGTATTTCGGCTTTAGTTTAAGTATTCTATTATAAAATTTCATCCTATTAATTGTTTTGTGCCCAAAGAGATGTGGACAAACTTACTTCTGCTTTCATGTTAAAAAAAACCCCATTCTGCCTACTTCCTTGTTGTACACCCCTGTAAAAATTTTCCATGTCATAACTTACTCGTTCATCCAAATTTCAATACAAATGACAAGTTTTTCAGAAATGCACATAGCAGAATAGTCTCTTGTGGAGGGGTATTTCATAGATATGATAGGTTTGACCGTAACCACGACTCAGTATAATCCTTTGTCACTGATTTTCACAACTACATCAGAAAAATAAAATATTTGAAACTTTTTAAAAATTTGAATAGAGGGTATTGCGCCCCAAGTCAGGAAAGGGGGGGGGGGTGGCAAAAAGTTTTATGATTAACTTTTTGTGAAAATTGCTTTATGAACATATCTTTCCCCTTTGTCAATCACTGACCTATGAAATATGCAATTCAAATTCAAAATATCATAATGTTGAGTAGGAGGGAAGGAATATCCTCGTCCCTTTTCTTATTTATATTGTAACAGTCTGGCCAATGTCATGTGAATTCCTGCATACATAACTAAGAATGTCGCTTGTGAAGTTCCTTATTTACTTTTTAATGTGTAATGTTCATTAATTCAACAATTAACAAGTTAGTATTCGTCAGTTCAATGAATTCAACATCGTCAACATGTAAACAATACTCAGAAAAACCTCTCTGGTTTACTTAATAACTACCTCAACATTATGTAAACCCACTTAAACACAACTCTAGTTGCACATCATTATGATTCTTAATAATAGCATTTTGTCAGGTTTAAGTTATATAACATTTTCCTTTAGCTATATAATATGATTGTCCTGTTTCTCCCCTGCCAACTCCCCCCCCCCCAAAAAAAAAAGAAAAAAAAAAAAGAAAAGAAATGTAGGTCATACTTGTCAGGCCAGAATTTTTCAGACTGACAATTTGTCAGACTGGAATTATGTCAGGCTCAAATTTGTCAGGAAAATGCATTGCATGATGATGTATATAATGTCCGATTGTCAGTTTAAGGACTCGTGATTTTTACCTTTTACTTGGAGTGATATATAATCTGATCAGTTTGGGTGTCAGATCGACAATTCCTAACTCTGATTACTTTGTGTTTATATAATGGCACTCAAAGAAATCGTCCTGACAGAAAAATTACATAATGAAATATACATTTGCAATATCTTAATACACAAAACGAATTTGCAATTAATCATTGATATTTATATTAAGAACTTTCATAATTCATAGATATTAAACACAGGTATTAACTTCATATATTTTCTTATCTACTTTTCAAATGCGGAAGCTTAAGATCATACCTAAATGCAAAAGTAGAATAGAAATAGTTACCACTTGAAACAGTTTAAACTTGAATAAAAGAAATAGCATCATGTTGATACTAGTTCATAAATAAGAAATGAAATAAAAATCTATTTCATTGCACAGAAAACAGAAGACATCTGACCAAGCTGTATGACACAAATCACCAAGGACATGTCCACAAAACATGATTATCGTAGAATAAACAAGGAAAAACATTACATAAATATTCGATTGTGTTGCACTTATGATACCGACTTAGGATTGTCAATTGAAGTAACAAACGTCAATCAGTTGGTGTGATTTACCGGTTTACGGGCGTCCACTTTCTCACTCACCGCAAAAGCAGCACAATCAAAGGGCACACATTTAAAAATTATAAATACTCCTCCATAGAAGAGAAGAAGAATCAACAGGTTTCTCAAGAAAAGAGGTAATAGAAATCTTTTACACACGAAACATTTATGTATAATATGTTGTTATCAAAACTATGTAAGGCAACATCACATACGTAAACCATGCTATGTCCGTATGTAAGCGAGCTTAGATATTTGATCAGTGGGAGTCTCGACTAACAGTAGAGAAGACGACGATCCTGGCCTTGTCTCCTCTGAAAAGGTTTGGACAAGGCCCGTCATAGATTTCCCACCGCCCTGTTAGTCAGCGTGCAACGCTCAAGTAAGTCTGTATTGGAATGTAAAGGGAGCCGATACAAGACCTATGGTCTTAGCGATGATCTCGGGATCAAATGTCATATGTCAAAGGCGTTTAATAATTTTAGAACCAACTGATATAAAATTATCGGAACCTTTGACCATCCGTAGTTTGTACACTAGATCACCATAGAAATTGGGATTGGAAATTTCGCTGGATACATATTGTTGAAAAGTCACATTTCAGAATTTAAATAAAATATACTGTAAAATTTACTAAAAGTTTTTCGAAGTTTATGATATCTATAACCCTGAGTAAGAAGTTTAAAAGCAAACTGAGATATTTTTTGCGTGAAAATCCAAAACGTTGGTGCGGGCTCTAGCGAACCGAACCAATGGACTAATATACATAACATGTAATGGGAGTCTGGGGATATCACCATCTAGATAATGGAAATTTACAATAGGAATCCAAAGTCGTTACGTTTATCATATATGTTTTTATCAATATAGTTGTTAATATTTTTATATTTAAGTCCACAAAAGGTGTTTCCTGATCGGAAGTATTGGCTTTGTTTAATTGAAGTTCAGGTGGATATAGTTTTCAAACTCAGGGTTATCTGTAACTAAAGAATCATCAAAATATGTAGAGGTGCCATTGAACTTATCAATAAGGTTAAAACGTTTAGAGGTTTGAACAGAATGCATAAAGTCACCCTCATATCAGTAAAAAAAATAAATCTGCTATAAGGGGAGCGCAGTTAGTGCCCATAGGAATCCCAATAATCTGTTGATAAGTCTTGCCATAAAATTGTACATAAATATTATCCATCAAAAATGTGATGGCAATGCACAGCTCATAGCAAGTCCAATATTTATAATGATCATATTGTTCGTTATAGAAAAATTCAGATATAACTGAAGTACAGAGGTATGAATTAAACTCCCTGTTGAAACACCAGCGTATGAGAGACAACAATTTTGGTTTTGATTAAGTTATGAAATAGAGAGTTATATATTGTCGAAAAATCAAAAGTAGAAACGTTATTTGCCTCCAAATTTTTCAAACGGAATTTTTCAGTGTCTTCGTTAGAATTTTTGATAGACCAAAAAGTAGTTGGCGTTACTATTGCTATAGACAGCATTACAATACTTGATAACATGGCCTTTAACTGCAGTAAGAGCGGAGGTAATATGTTTAGAAAGCACAGATGTAGAGCAATGACTAGATTTTGATATGAAACGAGATTTATATCGATTTTTGTGTAAATTGGGAAGCCAATACATTGTTGGAAGATCGTTTTTATCAATGCTTAAATTGAAGTCACATATAACTTTACAATGGTCAGATAGGATCATTTCTTTAAACGATGGGGTTTCAACATACGTAGAAGTAGAGTTCAATTCAGTTTTAAGAACTGTAATATAGTATATTTTTCAAACGCACAATAGATTTAAATAAGTGCACCATGAAAACTACTTGTTGCTTACGAATCAAGATGGCTTCGATCGAAAAAATCAGCAAAGTTATTGTAATGTGATTTCACATATGTAACTCCAGTGTAAAAAGTATTTCAAAAGAGTAAGTAAAATGTAATGTTTTGTGCGTTAGACTATAAAAGTTATTTTAGATAGAATGAATTGTACCATGAGTGTGGTACTGATTCAGATGGAGTGTAAACATTACATGGTACACGAAAATGTGAAAATAGCTGATGTAAAACCACCTTCTATCAACATGTATGAATAATACAGTTAAGCGTAAGCTTAAGACGTCATATTAAATATGCAAGGAGGATTAAATCTACTTGTAGAATTGCAAAATGATACAGGAAATGCTGGCTAACCAAAGTGCAGAAGTGAAGTATCATACACACACATTCAGAGCCGAGATACAATTGTAATTGTTGGATAAATTTTGTTGAGAGACAGGATCATAAGGTATCGTAATTATAATATTTGGCCTGCCTCATTGGCGAATCGTATGATGGAAATATGTTCCAGCAAGCACAAAAAAGTGTTATTATCCAGGAGCTCTCCTCTAGACACTAGGCTTTCAATGTTATGGTCTTCGTTCTCAAACCGCACTGCAGCATATTTCTACTGGAGGCGTCAATGGTCCGATGTCATCTGGTTCAATCCACTCGGTGGCCTTATCAGCGAGACACCACCTCGTACCAAGGTAAACTCTCTTTCCAAATTCTTTCTTGCAGGAGGGCATCATGGCATAAATCCCATTGACAGAATTTTAGCCACTTCAGTGGGCCTTGAATCAAATCCGACTGATTGTGTAGGGTCTCGAAAAATCGATCTATTGGGTGTGTAAAGAAACTGTCTCACATGTGTACATATATCTATACTTTGTATCTATACTTTGGAACTAGTATTCCAGAGTCAATGACTCAATTTTGCCTGAAGGGTATTGAATCTCGTAGGCAATTGAACTTTAACAGGATCTGTGAATGGTGAACGCGATTGGAGTATGGCATTCTCAAATGTCAAAATTTTTCCCTGTGTCTGAATGTTCTCATGGAGGGTCACCTCAGTAGAAGAGAATTCTTTGCCTGGACCTTGTACTACAAAGGCTATTTCCACTGCCATTTCATCGATGTAATTCTCTGGTGTTCTATAATCGGGAGTGCATAGGAGATCTACAGCCTTTTCTTTGTCCCAACAGCTGATTGTGGTGGTGTTAGATTTTTGGTTGCTTCTTGCATTGTCTGGCTCAGATAGACCCGGAACAGGAGCATTAACACCATGTTATGATTAGGAGGGAAAGGTTTTATGGTAGTATGAATATCCTCTTTATTTGTAATGTATGGCTGCTCGGATGTTTCAGTGGCGCTGACAGATGGAGCTGATTTTTGGCGACTGCATTAGGGATCTGAGTAACGGGTCTTTTATCAGCGTCTCCTTTCTGGATTAAATCTTTTATTCTGTGACATGTCCGCACTCATTCTTACTGCCTTAGCAGAGAACCCCGATGATGTGGCAAAATCTAATTCCTTGATCACTGATGTAGAAATCCCTAAAGCTCCGGCAGTGACATTCCGTAGTGGAGATTGTAGGTCTTGAAAATTTGGGACACTTGACAGAGAAAAATCATACTCCCGAACTCGACGGACAAATGTCTTGGTTGTTTCTTTACAGCCCTCCATTCACTTTCCATAGACCTTAAGATTTTTTCAAGGTTTGGTCCTCCGTTGTTTAGCATAATCAATTCTCTTTCCCTCTCCGCCCTTTCTTATTGTCATCCAGAGCCCGTTTCCTTCCTGAAAAATTCACTATCCAGCTCATTATATTTTATCGATACTTAAAGGTCTCGCTTATATTGGTCCATGAACTCCGATGTGATGCGCTAAAATTCTTCTCTCCTCACAAAACGGACATTCTACTTTGAGTATACTATGGACAGCTGACATAAGGTTCTTCGTGTCTTAGGCGTTAACAAAGACCTCAATGCATTTCCAACAAGTATGTTGCTTTGGGGTTTTATTCTTATTTGGGGGAGGGGTGCAGTTTAAGATTATATAGAAGTACCTTCCAGAGGCAGAGGCAAATGATGAGTACGACAAAGTTAGTAGTAGTAGAAAGATCAACAGAAAGACGCATCTACATCAAAATCATCAACTTGTATTTTGAGTCATTCCATTGTTACTTTAGTGCATACCCCTTCTTTCCTTACGGGATCGTCATCTCTAACAAGATCTCCTATGCAAAATTGTTGTTTGCGTTCTAGTTTTTCGTTTCTGGGGTAGACACCTGTACTCCTACTGGTATCATCAGGCTCTTCCAGCATTAACTGAAAATAGGTAGAGTATTATCACAGCCGAATACCATCTTACTCGGTGCCTGCTTAGTATTTGCATATAATGCTGATCTGTAGGTCATCATATCTTGCTGCAAGTAGTTATCTTATGTTCTCTGCATGTCTTTACGATACATGGTCGACGTAGATTCTAGTAGTCGGTCGAACCTTTCAATGCTTCCGTTGCTCTGCTGGCGCAGCACGGATCACATGAATCTATGTATTTTCTAGTGTCAGTTTTCATACTTGGCCAGTAGAACGTCTGTTTAATTTAAGAAAGTGTTTTGTCTTTTCCTAAATGTGCTGCTTCTGGAGAGAGTAAGGCATGCTCTATAGAACATATTCTTGGTACAACTAACTGCTTCAGTTTGTCAATGTGATGTACGTTTTCTTGTCGCCATTAGAGGAGTTAATGCTTTAGAACCAGTCTGTCCTATTGCCCCCTAAAATGTTTTAGTGCTTTTGATCCGTCTGAGACTATATCTTTTTCTGATCGCTGATTTTTGTTTATCAGTGTTGACATTACTGACTTTATATCTACATCTTCAATTTTTGAAACTCACTCTTTGACTGCTTTGCATTTATTTGGTCTGTTTGGACTCCTCCTTCAGATACATACCCTAGGAATTTGATGTTTGTTCGAAACTATTGGTTTTAGTTTAAGACTAGTCTCTATAAATCTAATGAATATGTGTTCAGGTTGCTCTAATGATTGATCGTTTACATGTTGTTGCAGGTATGATTATTTCATCTATTTAGATTAGGCACTCTTCCCACTGCGGACCACGTATCACATCTTGAATTAGACACTCTTTCCGAATGGCTGATGTCAATCAGAAGAAAGGAATTTGTCATTTCCTCAACAACAAACACTATTCTATATTTCGTGACTGCAGTGTCGTTAGAGTAACGTTCTCGACTTCACGAAAATTTCATAATTGTTCCTGCTGAAAAGGCAGCTAACAATTACGCTTTCGTATGTAAGGCATATTATATTAAATGCCTTATAGAATAGCTGGTCTTCATTCAACGCCTAGTAATCCAGCTTACGCAAATTGTCACAAAATTGTCTCCTTCAGAGGTATTGAATAATCACAAGTCAGTTATCAGTTCATCAGGTATTACTACAAATGAATCTGATCTCGAGCTACCATACGTTTTTGGATTCCAAAGATGCATAAAACTCCATATAAGCGTCGATTCATAGCTGAGTTTCCTACGTGTTCCACTAAGCCTCTTTCCATTTTACTCACCAAAATTCTAACAGAAATCAAATATGGTCTTCAGACATACTGCTTACTCGAGAAGTGGAATCATCTGTCAGATGTAGATCCTAAAGAATTCCAAGGAACTTCTAGAGCACTTAAAATCTCCTATTTTCAATAATGTCTCTAGCATCAAATCGTTTGTCCTTTCGACTCTTTATACAACCATTACACAACAAAAACTTAAGAATAGAATAACATCAGTTATTTAAAACGAAACAAAAAGGAATTCGCAGGTATAAGTACCTCGTTTTAGGTCACAACGACACATATTTTGTAAAGGAACAGTCTGATTCCAGCAGCAAATATACAGAAAAAGAGATAATCGAAATGTTAGAATTTCTTATAGATACTATTTTTCTGGTATTTAGTGGGAAAGGGTACCAACATATTTGTTGGCATTCCGATGGGAACTTATTGCACGCCTCTTCTAGCAGACATATGTTTGTACTCTTACGAAGCAGATTTCATACAGTCTCTGCTCTCTAAAGACAATAAAGAATTAGTATCTCGTTTTAACTTTACATACAGATACATCGATGACGTTTTATCGATTAACAACCCTGTATTCACCTCAGCATCATATATTCAAAGGAACTCGAAATTAAAGATACAGCTGAGAGCGCATCTTCTGCTTCATACCTCGATATACTCCTATCAATGAGTGACGATGTTTCATTAGTAACCTCTCACTATGACAAACTTGACGATTTCAATTTCATTATTACCAACTTCCCTTTTCTGAGTAGCAAGATACCTTCCTCTCCCGCATATGGCGTCTTCATTTCACAGCTTATACGCTATGGCAGGGCATGCTCTAAATACGAAAATTGCATCCTGAGAGCGAGGCATCTTGCCACGAAACTACTTTCACAAAGGTATATTGAGGAACGTTTGAAATTGTCACTGAGGAAGTTCTATGGTCGATATATGGATCTAGTACAATTTCAGATTCCTCTTTCAAGAATGTTAACCGATATTTTTTGGACCTGACCATATAAATTAACCATCTTAACTTTTTGACTATACTTAAATTGACATAATACGTATATATACAGGGATTTGTTTATGTGCATTTCCGATGCCGGAATTTCAATTAAACAATATTTGAGTAGGAAAATTTGACTTCATGTTCTTGTCTCCTTCATGTGTTCATACGTGTATATTTATGTATTTACTTCCTAGACTTGAAAAATTGTTACAGGACTTTTGGGGCGGGTGTTGTATGCAGCCAGGGGACACTTACTCCTCCCGGGCACCTGGTCTCACCTCGATTTTATTGGGGTTCCCATTTGTCTGAATATGACACTATACACGATATTGTCCTTTTATTCCATGGATTATGCGATACATGTATGGTTTACCCTTAGGTACTCTTTCATTTTTTACTTCATATGATATCAACCGCTTGTGGAATGGAAGAACAGTTTTTGTCAATATATCAGCATTTCATTTCGAAACTTATAGACTTGTAAAGATGATTCAACGCTAATGCCTCTTATGCCTCACTATCTAGGTTCGGGTATGCTTTCAGTAGCATATCTTTCAGGTTATCGCCATGGACTGCTGAAAACTCTGCACTTTGCCTCGTTCTGCTTTTGAAACGGGACAACTACCGATTTTGTTATCTGTTCTACCGATCCAGTGCCCCGGCTACTTATAACCAGTTTTTTCATTTGTACCCTTCCCAATTGGTATCAAGCCGATGTATAAAATTCCTTGCTGGTCCCAATTAACTGGCTGCCAATGCTAGCGTTCTTCCCCACCCTTGCCATCTCTCCAGCTCTGTACAAAGCACAAAGTGCTGTAGGTACTGCCCCCAGTCATAAGAAATCAGACTTGACCGGTAACATAGTCTTCATTTTTCCGATTCATACAACTCCAACCTATTTGACACACCTCTAGCATGATTGTCATTGGCGTCCTGGAATTCATAAACATCCATCGGGACATTTCCATCATCATCTTCCTCTCGTCTCTATATTCTATCAACGTTAAAACAATTTCGTTGTCTGAGCTATTTGCCTTGTCGTGTTTCATCCTAAACGTGAAGAATCTAGAATGATTTTAAAAGTTCATATTCACTATAGTTTCTCGCCATATCGTGAAGAGCAATTCATCTCCGGGCGCAGCACGTATCTAGGATGCCAACATTTGAGCATCCCACGTCTGACACCATTTGTAACAGTCTGGCCGAAGTTCATGTAATTTCCTCCATACATAACTAATTTTACAGTTAACATGCTAGTATTGCTTATTTCAAAGAATTCAACACACATAGATAAGGAACTCTGCATTCGTTGACTTAATAATAAATACCTCAAAATAAAGACAATATATAGACTTAATCATGTGCAATTTCTTTCCAGGTCCTGAGAGGAGACATATATTTCAGGCCTTTTTTATGCTTACGCTGTTTTGTAAAATGGATATGTCAGTTTTAAGCTTTAGATAGTCAGAAAGTTACGACCGACTTGCGACCCAGCATACACCCTTTGTGCCGCTTAAGCCCTTTGACAGAAAGTCAGTTTCTTCAGGAGTCAAGGAGTCAAAAGTATTAATCAAATACTCTAATGCAATAGAGCTAGCAATAAAATCATATATTGATACAATACCATTAATGATGATAACACACTTGATACAGTACTATAAGTAGTGAATGCACATTGTGATACAATACCATTAATAATAACACACTCTGGTACAATGCCATTAGTAATGATAACACACTTTGATACAGTACGATAAGTAGTGAATACACATTCTGATACAATACTATTAATAATAACACACTCTGTTACAATGCCATTAGTAATGATAACACACTTTGATACAGTACGATAAATAGTGAATACACATTCTTATACAATACTATTAATAATATCACACTCTGATACAATACCATGAGTAATAACTACATATTCTTGTAATGTAGCATTAGCTATAATATCACACCCTTCTACAATACCATTAATAGTAGTAATAACATTATAAGTTACATGGTCACCTGAGCAAAGTATAGTATGAGATTTACTGATTATACCACCCCGTACAACACCACTAGGTGCTCATGTAAAGAATTTACACCACCTTAAGTCTCTCATGCAATATCAAAATCTTCTTTAGTAATGATAACATACTCTTATACAACACCTCTAGTAGTGATTACAAACCATTACTAGTGATAAAAAAACTTGTATACATTACCAAGTAAAGATAAAAAAAACTTCTGCTACAGTACTTGTAATGTAATTGCAAACTGTTATACAGTACCATACATATAAGTAATGATGACAAACCTTATGCAATACCATCTCTTATACAATACCATTAGCGGTGATAACTGCTTACAATATCATCAGTGATAACTCTGCCACAATACCTTTAATAGTAAAAGCAGACTCTTATACAATACCATTAGTAGTGATAATAAACTCTTATACAATATCATTAATACTCTTATACAATACCATTAGTAGTGACAATAAACTCTTATACAATATCATTAATACTCTTATACAATACCATTAGTAGTGATAAGAAACTCTTATACAATACCATTAGTAGTGATAAGAAACTCTTATACAATACCATAAATACTCTTATACAATATCATTAGTAGTGATAAGAAACTCTTATATAATACCATTAATACTCTTATACAATACCATTAGTAGTGATATCAAACTCTTATAGAATACCATTTATATTCTTATACAATACCATTAGTAGTGACAACACTCTCTTATACAATACCATTAGTAGTGACAATGAACTCTTATACAATACCATTAATAGTCTTATACAATACCATTAGTACTCTTATACAATACCATTAGTAGTGACAATACACTCTTATACAATATCATTAATACTCTTATACAATACCATTAGTAGTGACAATGAACTCTTATACAATATCATTAATACTCTTATACAATACCATTAATACTCTTATACAATATCATTAGTAGTGATAAGAAACTCTTATACAATACCATTAATACTCTTATACAATACCATTAGTAGTAATAAGAAACTCTTATACAATACCATTAGTAGTGACAATAAACTCTTATACAATACCATTAATACTCTTATACAATATCATTAGTAGTGATAAGAAACTCTTATACAATACCATTAGTAGTGATAAGAAACTCTTATACAATACCATAAATACTCTTATACAATATCATTAGTAGTGATAAGAAACTCTTATTTAATACCATTAATACTCTTATACAATACCATTAGTAGTGATAATAAACTCTTATACAATACCATTAATACTCTTATACAATACCATTAATACTCTTATACAATACCATTAGTAGTGACAATAAACTCTTATACAATACCATTAATACTCTTATACAATACCATTAGTAGTGATAAGAAACTCTTATACAATACCATTAATACTCTTATACAATACCATTAGTAGTGATAAGGAACTCTTATACAATACCATTAATAGTTTTATACAATACCATTAATACTCTTATACAATACAATTAGTTGTGATATCAATCTCTTATACAATACCATTTATACTCTTATACAATACCATTAATAGTCTTATACAATACTATTAATACTCTTATACAATACCATTAGTAGTGACAATAAACTCCTACACAATATCATTAATACTCTTATACAATACCATTAATACTCTTATACAATACCATTAGTAGTGATAAGAAACTCTTATACAATACCATTAATACTCTTATACAATACCATTAGTAGTGATAAGAAACTCTTATACAATTCCATTAGTAGTGACAATAAACTCTTATACAATACCATTAATACTCTTATACAATACCATTAGTAGTGATAAGAAACTCTTATACAATACCATTAGTAGTGATAACGAACTCTTACACAATACCTTTAGTACTCTTATACAATATCATTAGTAGTGATAAGAAACTCTTACACAATAACATTAATACTCTTATACAATACCATTAATAGTGATATCAAACTCTTACACAATACCTTTAATACTCTTATACAATATCATTAGTAGTGACAATAAACTCTTATACAATACCATTAATACTCTTATACAATACCATTAGTAGTGATAATAAACTCTTATACAATACCATTAATACTCTTATACAATACCATTAGTAGTGATAATAAACTCTTATACAATACCATTAATAGTTTTATACAATACCATTAATACTCTTATACAATACCATTAGTTGTGATATCAATCTCTTATACAATACCATTTATACTCTTATACAATACCATTAATAGTCTTATACAATACTATTAATACTCTTATACAATACCATTAGTAGTGACAATAAACTCCTACACAATAACATTAATACTCTTATACAATACCATTAGTAGTGATATCAAACTCTTATACAATACCATTAATACTGTTATACAATACCATTAATAGTCTTATACAATACCATTAATACTCTTATACAATACCATTAGTAGTGATAACAAACTCTGTCATAGTACCTTTGATAGTAATAACTCATTCTGACACAGGGTTATTATCAGTAATAACTCTATCTGCTACAATACTATAAGTAGTCATAACAGACACTGACACGATACCCTAAGTAAATATAGAACATATATATGTATATATATATATATATATATATATATATATATATATATATATATATATATATATATATATATATATATATATATATATATATACCTTTAAATTTTGTGCACCATATGCGCATTTCGACAAGTTATGTCTCTTCAGTAATAATGGGTCATTAAGTAGTCAGTTTGTAATGCATTTATTCCGGATTTCTAGTGTTTCTGCCATTAGTATTAATGAAGTGACATGATTTGTCCAAATTATCATATGGTGCACTGGTCTCACTTCTAAATTTCAGAGGTCCGTGAATGTCCGCTGTGGTACATTGTTGTTAGTGCCATAGTCATGTGACACCAGTTACTGTCGTATTTTGCAATACAGTAAGTAATAAATATAGATAGGGTTTTTTATTTATTTATTTATTTTTGGCATGTCATCTGGTCATTTTTAATAGTGGTGGTCAGTTTAGTCCGTGTAACATACATACTGGCAGTATTTCTTAATTATCTTGATTGTCAATAGAGACCTAACGGGACAGAAGAGAGAAGCTATGGGTAATAACGCTACGAGGAAGTATACGCTCATCAACGGTGGTCCGAAATATCCAGGACAATTATATAATCTAGAATTAATATATTTCTATAAGAAACTATGTATTGAAATAAACTAATACTAACTAGATATTTTATCATTTCTGTCGAATATCCCATTCGACATTATTTAACAACCGTTCAATAAAACGTTGATAGTTTTGAGTGATGTTTTGTTACGTTTTCAGAAACAAACTGTATATGTACGAAAGCTGCCACCTTTTCTGATGCCGAGTCGGAATTCGAATTGCACTGTAATCCTTTGGGGTTTGCAGTTTCATGGTAAATATATCATTTTGAAGCTTAAAGATGAAAATAGAGTTTTCTCCTCAGAAAGCATGAAAACCAATTCATCATTTTTGACTGGAGAGAATATTTCACAGACACACCGAGTTCAAGATGGATAGACAGCGTCAGTATGTAGTATACTGGATGAGTGAATCTTTCCATCTTACTTATCATGCCAATTATCATTGATGAATAGAACATTATCACCATTCTGTCCTTAGGTTATGCAAAATAAATGCAGGGTATTAGATTGAAAGTGAGGATAAATTAACCCCTCCCAAACCCAATAAAAACATGTACAATATTTACAACATACACCGATAGAGATTTCAAGAAAAATACAGACTCACTTCCTAGAACGATAATAAAAAATAAAAACTTACTCCCTAGAGCGATTTTATAAAATACCAACTCATTCCCTAGAGCGATTATATAAAATACAAAGACGCCCTAGAGCGATTATATAAAATACAAAGACGCCCTAGAGCGATTATGTAAAATACAAAGACGCCCTAGAGCGATTATATAAAATACAAAGACGCCCTAGAGCGATTATATAAAATACAAAGACGCCCTAGAGCGATTATATAAAATACAAAGACGCCCTAGAGCGATTATATGAAATACGAACTCCCTAGAGCGATTATATAAAATACAAAGACGCCCTAGAGCGATTATATAAAATACAAAGACGCCCTAGAGCGATTATATAAAATACAAAGACGCCCTAGAGCGATTATATGAAATACGAACTCCCTAGAGCGATTATATGAAATACGAACTCCCTAGAGCGATTATATAAAATACAAACTTATTCATAGAGTGATTATATGAAATATAAACTTAATCCCCAGAGCGATTATATAAAATATAGACTCATACCCAAAAGAGATTAAATATAATACAAACTCACGACCTTGAGAAATTAATCAAACTACAAAAGTACATGCTAAAGAGATAAAATTACATAGAAATTTTCGCCACAGAGAGATTAAATAAAACTAATGACAATTCCCATACAACAACATTGCTTATTTACGACAAAAAGTAAGAGATCCGACAAAACAACTCCGATAGATCCGACTAAGTTACAAGTATAGATGTCATACTAAACTAAACCGGACTAAGCTACAAGTATAGATGTCATACTAAACTAAACCGGACTAAGCTACAAGTATAGATGCCATACTAAACTAAACCGGACTAAGTTACAAGTATAGATGTCATACTAAACTAAACCGGACTAAGCTACATGTATAAATGCCATTCTAAACTTAACCGGACTGAGCTACATGTATAGATGCCATTCTTAAATAAACCGGACTAAACTACATGCATAAATCCTGTATAGATGTCATACTAAATTAAACCGGGCTAAGCTACATGTATAAATGCCACTCTAAACTAAACCGGACTAAGCTATATGTATAAATGCCATTCTAAACTAAACCGGACTAAACTACATGCATAGGTGTCGTACTAAACTAAACCGGACTAAGCTACATGTATAGATGCCATTCTAAACTAAACCGGACTAAGCTACATGTATAGATGCCATTCTTAACTAAACCGGACTAAACTACATGTATAAATCCGACTAAACTACATGTATAGATGTCATTCTAAGCTAATCCGGACTAAACTATCTGTATAGATCCGACTAAACTACTTGTATAGATTTTATACTAAGCTAATCCGGACTAAACTACCTGTATAGATTCGACTAAACTACATGCATAGATATCATACTAAACTAAATCGGACTAAGCTACATGTATAGATGTCATTCTTAACTAAACCGGACTAAGCTACATGTATAGATGCCATTCTTAAATAAACCGGACTAAGCTACATGTATAAATTCGACTAGACTACATGTATAGATGTCATACTAAGCTAATCCGGACTAAACTACCTGTATAGATCCTACTAAACTACTTATATAGATGTCATACTAAACTAAACCTGACTAAACTACTTACAGAGATGTCATATACCAAACTAACCCTGACTACACTACATGTATATGCTATACCAAACTACACCGGACTAAACTACATGTACATGTATATGCTATACCAAACTAAACCGAACTAAACTACATGTACGGGTGTCATACTAAACTTAACTTGACCTTACTACATCTATAAATGTCATGCCAAATTATATCTGACTAAACTACATATATAGATATCATGCAAAACAAAATCTATGGGAAAATCTATGGGAAAACAAAAATGTTCATCTATATACCAAACAATGTCAGCTGGCATAACGTCATGACAAGGTTGTTGTGATCAATCCATCTTTAACACTACAAAACATGGGAATCTAAGACTAAGAGACGTGTGTTCAAAATTCATATATAAAGGGATCAACAGGCAAAGTACGTCTCCTTTTTCCCCATGAATGCCCCCAAATATCATATGACATAAACATATGACGAAACTGCAGAATAAAGTTATTGAAAGTGCCACTAATTGTACATGTATACAAAAAAGCAAATCAAACATGCCACAAAAGAAACCTACCGCAAAACACAGATAAACAGAGAAAAGTTTACATTGTCCATACTAAAATCAAAGAATATCGTGTACTATCGATCAGTGCTATCGTGCACTATACATCAGTGATATTGTGTACTACACATCAGTGCCATCGTGTACTATACATCAGTGATATCGGGTACTATACATCAGTGATATCGTGTACTATACATCAGTGATATCGTGTACTATACATCAGTGCTATCGTATACTATACAACAGTGATATTGTGTACTGTATATCAGTGCTATCGTGTACTATACATCAGTGATATCGTGTACTATATATCAGTGCTATCGTGTACTATACATCATTGCTATCGTGTAATATACATTAGTGATATCGTGTACTATACATCAGTGCGATCATGTACTATACATCAGTGCTATCCTGTACTATACATCAGTGATATCGAGTACTATACATCAGTGATATCGTGTACTATACATCAGAGCTACCGTGTACTATATATCAGTGATATCGTGTACTATACATGTACATCAGTGCTATTATGTACTATGCATCACTTATATCGTGTATTATACGTCAGTGCTATCGTGTATCATACAACAGTGATAGCGTGTACTATACATCAGGGCTATCGTGTACTATATATCAGTGATATCGTGTACTATACATCAGTGATATCGTGTACTATATATCAGTGATATCCTGTACTATACATCAGTGCGATCGTGTACTATACATCAGTGCTATCCTGTACTATACATCAGTGATATCGTGTACTATACATCAGTGATATCGTGTACTATATATCAGTGATATCGTGTACTATACATCAGTGATATCGTGTACTAAACATCAGGGCTATCGTGTACTATATATCAGTGATATCGTGTATTATACATCAGGGCTATCGTGTACTATATATCAGTGATATCGTGTACTGTACATCAGTGTTATCGTGTATCATACAACAGTGATAGCGTGTACTATACATCAGTGATATCGTGTATTATACATCAGGACTATCGTGTACTATATATCAGTGATATCGTGTACTATACATGTACATCAGTGCTATTATGTACTATACATCAGTTATATCGTGTACTTTACATCAGTCATATCGTGTACTACACATCAGTGATATCGTGTACTATACATCAGTGCTATCGTGTACTATACATCAGTGCTATCGTGTACTACACATCAGTGATATCGTGTACTATACATCAGTGATATCGTGTACTATACATCAGTGATATCGTGTACTACACATCAGTGATATCGTGTAAAATACATGAGTGATATCGTGTACTATACATCAGTGCTATTATGTACTATACATCACTTATATCGTGTATTATACGTCAGTGCTATCGTGTATCATACAAGTGATAGCGTGTACTATACATCAGTGATATCGTGTACTATACATCAGGGCTATCGTGTACTATATATAAGCGATATCGTGTACTATACATCAGTGCGATCGTGTACTATACATCAATGATATCGGGTACTATACATCAGTGATATCGTGTATTATACATCAGGGCTATCCTGTACTATATATCAGTGATATCCTGTACTATACATCAGTGATATCGTGTATTATACATCAGTGATATCGTGTACTATATATCAGTGATATCGTGTACTATACATGTACATCAGTGCTATTATGTACTATACATCAGTTATATCGTGTACTTTACTTCAGTGCTATCGTGTACTGTACATCAATGTTATCGTGTATCATACAACAGTGATAGCGTGTATCATACATCAGTGATATCGTGTATTATACATCAGGACTATCGTGTACTATATATCAGTGATATCGTGTACTATACATGTACATCAGTGCTATTATGTACTATACATTAGTTATATCGTGTACTTTACGTCACTGCTATCGTGTACTACACATTAGTGCTATCTTGTATCATTCAACAGTGATAGCGTGTACTATACATCAGTGATATCGTGTATTATACATCAGTTATATCGTGTATTATACATCAGTCATATCGTGTACTATACATCAGTGCTATCGTATACTATACATTAGTGCTATCGTGTACTATACATCAGTAATATCCTGTACTACACATCAGTGCTATCGTGTACTACACATCAGTGATATCGTGTACTATACATCAGTGATATCGTGTACTATACATCAGTGATATCGTGTACTATACATCAGTGCTATCGTGTACTATACATCAGTGCTATCGTGTACTATACATCAGTAATATCGTGTACTACACATAAGTGCTATTGTGTACTACACATCAGTGATATCGTGTACTATACATCAGTGATATCGTGTAATATACATTAGTCATATCGTGTACTATGCATCAGTGCGATCATGTACTATACATCAGTGCTATCCTGTACTATACATCAGTGATATCGTGTACTATACATCAGTGATATCGTGCACTATACATATACATCAGTGCTATTATGTACTATGCATCAGTGATATCGTGTACTATACATCAGGGCTATCGTGTACTATATATCAGTGATATCGTGTACTATACATCAGTGCGATCGTGTACTATACATCAGTGATATCAGGTACTATACATCAGTGATATCGTGTATTATACATCAGGGCTATCCTGTACTATATATCAGTGATATCGTGTACTATACATCAGTGATATCGTGTACTATATATCAGTGATATCGTGTACTATACATGTACATCAGTGCTATTATATACTATACATCAGATATATCGTGTACTTTGCGTCAGTGCTATCGTGTACTCTACATCAGTGTTATCGTGTATCATACAACAGTGATAGCGTGTACTATACATCAGTGATATCGTGTATTATACATCAGGACTATCGTGTACTATATATCAGTGATATCGTGTACTATACATGTACATCAGTGCTATTATGTACTATACATCAGTTATATCGTGTACTATACGTCACTGCTATCGTGTACTATACATCAGTGCTATCTTGTATCATAGAACAGTGATAGCGTGTACTATACATCAGTGATATCGTGTATTATACATCAGTTATATCGTGTACTATACATCAGTCATATTGTGTATTACACATCAGTGATATCGTGTAAAATACATGAGTGATATCGTGTACTATACATCAGTGCTATCGTGTACTATACATCAGCGATATTGTGTACTATATATCAGTGTTATCGTGTACTACACATCAGTGATATCGTGTAAAATACATGAGTGACATCGTGTACTACACATCAGTGCTATCGTGTACTATACATCAGTGCTATCGTGTACTATACATCAGTAATATCGTGTACTACACATCAATGCTATCGTGTACTACACATCAGTGATATCGTGTACTATACATCAGTGATATCGTGTACTATACATCAGTGATATCGTGTACTACACATCAGTGATATCGTGTAAAATACATGAGTGATATCGTGTAAAATACATCAGTGCTATTATGTACTATACATCAGTGCTATCGTGTACTATACATCAGTAATATCGTGTACTACACATCAGTGCTATCGTGTACTACACATCAGTGATATCGTGTACTATACATCAGTGATATTGTGTACTATACATCAGTGATACCATGTACTGTACATCAGTGATATCGTGTACTATACATCGGTGATATCGTGTACTATACATCAGTGATATCGTGTACTATACATCTGTGATATCGTGTACTATACATCAGTGATATCGTGTACCATACATCTGTGATATCGTGTACTATACATCAGTGATATCATGTACTATACATCAGTGATATCTTGTACTACACATCAGTGATATCGTGTACTATACACCAGTGATTTCGTGCATTGTGTGCTATTGCTATCGTCTACTGTGTACCACTGCTTTCGTGCACTGTGTACCATTACTATCGTGTTCCCTGTATCAGTGCTATCGTGAACTGTGTACTAATGTTATCGTTTACTAGGTACTATTGCTATCGTGTACTGGGTACCATTGCTAATAATTTGCTATTGTGCACTATATATCATTACAATCGTGTACTGGGGATCATTGCTATCGTGTATTGTAGAGAAAACAGAAGACATCTGACAAAGCTGTATGAAGCAAATCACCAAGGACATGCACATAAAACATGATAATAGTAAAATTTACACAGAAAAAACGACATTACAAAAATAATTGATTGTGCTTCTGTTACGATACTGACTTAGGGGGGTCAATGGAAGTAACAAATGTCACTCAATTAATGTTGTTAACCGGTTTACGGGCGCCCATCTTCCCACTCACCACAAAAGCAGCACAAAGGACACACATTAAAAAAAAAAATTATAAATAATCCTCCCTATAGAGAACAAGGATCAACAGGTTTCTTAAGAAGAGAGGTCATAAAAATTTTTATACACAAAACGTTTATAGAATAATATGTTGCTACCAAATATATGTAAGACGACATTAACATAAGTAAACCGAGTTCTTCTCGTCTGTAAGCGAGCTCAGATCCTTGATCAACAGGAGTCCCGACTAAAAGTCAGAGGCACGATGATCAGGACCTTGTCTACTCTGAAAAGGTTTGGACAAAGCCCGTCAAAGAGTCCCCATCGCCCTGTTAGTCAGCGTGCAACGCTCAAATAAAAGTTTGTATTGGGTTGTAGAGAGACCCAATACAAGACACACGGTCTTAGCGATGATCTCGAGGTCATACTGTCGATGTCGAAGGCGTTTAATGATTTTAGAACCAGCCGATATGAAATAATCTGAACCTTTGACAATCCTTAGTTTGTATTGTTGAAAAGTCACATTTCCGAATTTGGATGAAATGTCTGAATAAGATCTGTAAAATTTACCAAAAGTTTTTCGAAGTTTATGATATCTATAACCCTGAGTAAGAAGTTCAAAAGTAATCTGATCTGAGATTTTTTTTCGTGAAACTCCAAAACGTTAGTGCAGGCTCTAGCGAACCGAGCTAATTAACTAATATATATACCATATAATGAATCTGGTGACATCACCATCTAGATAAGGGAAATTTACAATAGGAAATCCAAAGTCGTCACATTTATCATATATGTTTGTAGAAATATTGTTGTTAATAATTTTAATATTTAAGTCCAAGGAAAGTGTTTCCTGATCAGAAATATTGGCTTTGTTTAATAGGAGTTCAGGTGGATAAATATAAATAATATAAAATGTAGTTTTTAAACTCAGGGTTATCGATAACCACAATATCATCAAGGTATCTAGAGGTGTCATTGAACTTATCAATAAGGTTGAAACGTCTATAGGTTTGAATAGAATGCATAAAGTCTCTCTCATAGCAGTATAGAAATACATCTGCTATAAGGGGGGCGCAGTGCCCATAGATATCTCAATAATCTGCTGAAAACTCTTGCCATTAAACTGTACATAAATATTATGCATCAAAAATGTGATGGCATTACACAATTCAGTACAAGTTCAATATTTATAATTATCATATTGTTTGTTTGAGATAAATGCAGATGTAACAGAAATACAGAGGCATGATTTAGACTGTTGAAACACCAGCATGCGAGAGACAACAATTTGGTTTTGATTAAGTCATGAGGTAGAAAGGTATATAGTGTCGAAAAATCAAAAGTAGAAACTTTATTTGCCTCAAATTTCTCAAACGGATCTTTCAATGACTTCGTAAGAATTTTGGATGGACCAAATTAATTGACGTTACTATTGCTAAAACAGCATTACAATACTTGATAACATGGTCTTTAATTAGAGTAAGAGCGAAGTAATATGTTTAGAAAGCACAATAGAGCGATTACTAAAATTTGATATAAAACGTGATTTATATGGATTTGTGTACATAGGGAAGTCAATACATTATTAGAGATCTTTTTATCAATGCTTAAATTGAAGTCACACATTGTGTACCATTACTATACTGTACTGGAGGGGCACGCTTGGTGTAGTGGTTAAGCGCTTGGCTTGCGGCGCCGACGATCCGAGTTCGATTTCCAGATTGCGCCACTGCGTTTAAGAGATTGGTTACCTCCTGCTTCCATGTCGCGATGTAACTGAAAAATTGTTGAAAGCGACATAAACCACCAATTAACCAACCAACTATCGTGTACTGTGTACCATTGCTATCATGTACTATGTACCATTGCTATCGTGTTCTGTGCATAATTGCTATCGTGTACTGTATACCATTGCTATCGTGTACTGCGTACCTATCAACCGTATACTGGGTACCATTGTTATCGTGTACTATGTAACATTGCTGTCGTACACTGCGTACCATTGCTATTGTGCTCTGTGCACCATCGCTGGCTTGTACCGTGTACCATTGCTATCGTGTACTGTGTACCATTGCTATCGTGTACAGGGTACCATTTCTATCGTGTACTGTGTACCATGTTTCCCGGAATGTATAAGAATCGTCATAACGAAGCGGTTCTTGAAAATTAAAAAACAAAAAATGCAATCAAACCTATAGTTACAAAGTGCAAAGATGATATTTTTATCAATTTTCAGGAACAAAATGTTGACTGCTATAACGTAAAATCAAATTTGTATCAGTTCATAAATCAAATGAAAATGGAAATGAAAAAAAAACTATCATAGCAACGCGACATGAGTATTATGAATGACGGAGAAAAATAAAAACGTAAGCCAAAATAGAAAATATACACACAACATTCAGTATAAGATGAAAAAAGAAAGAGATGCTGAAAATAATGTGCGTAAATCAAAAGAAAACTCCTATGGTGAGTGAGTGCCCATCAACAACACTACATGTAGTAAGACTACTGATGTCATTCTTCATTATACTTGTCCGTAAACAATAAGCACTTATAAATAGTTCCTTCACTTCACTTCAGTAAACTCTAAACAGTGGTGTAACGACTCGAAAACGATTGGAATAATGACGAGAATAGCGGCAATGCTGTTTCGTTAAACATTAATATTTGCCCTGTTCTGATTCACCGCCGTGATCTCATCGAGTTAATGTGAGACCTGAAGTGGAAAAAAAGTCTGAAGCGCTAAGTGAATTGATGTCCACACTATCAATCAATGGCATTACAAGACGGTTCCAGGAAAATAATTATTCCTCATGGCAAAATTATCTCGTTACGCTTTGTCAATCAGGACTCAGGTTCGCGAATTTTACTAAAACATTGTCTTTTTTTTTGTTCAACTTTTCTTAAATGGCAGCAATAATGGGTAAAATTTATTTCTTATCTCATACATGCGACTAAATCATTTAAACCATTACTCTGGAGACATTAAATTCTACCTCAGGAATGGAATTTCCGAATTATAAGAATCAAACACGAGAGAGGGCGGGAAGATGGCTACGAAGTCACCGGGCAGTATAGCCAATTGGTTCCGTGGTGTTTTCTGTCAACGGGCTGTATAGGCCATTGATTCCGTGGTGTTTTTGTCATCGAGCTGTATAGTCAATGGATTCCGTGGTGTTTTGTGCTACCCGAATGTATAATCTATTAATAACGTGGTGTTTTGTGTCACCGGGCTGTATAGTCATCTAATTTCGTGGTGTTTTGTGCCACCGGACTGTATAGTCAATTGATTCCGTGGTGTTTTGTGTCACTTTTACTGTATAGTCTATAAATTCCGTGGTGTTTTGTGTCACCGGGCTGTATAGTCATTTGATTCCATGGTGTTTGGTGTTACCGGGCTGGATAGTCATTTGATTCCATTGTGTTTTGTGTCACCGGGCTGTATAGTCATCTGATTTCGTGGTGTTTTGTGCCACCGGGCTGTATATTCAATTGATTACGTAGTATTTTGTGCCACCGGGCTGTATAGTCAATGGATTCCGTGGTGTTTTGTGCCATCGGGCTGTATAATCAATTGATTCCGTGGTGTTTTGTGTCACTTTTACTGTATAGTCTATAAATGCCGTGGTGTTTTGTGTCACCGGGCTGTATAGTCATTTGATTCCATGGTGTTTGGTGTTATCGGACTGTATAGTCATTTGATTCTGCGGTGTTTTTGTCAATGGACTTTATAGTCATTTGATTCCATGGTGTTTTGTGTCACCGGGCTGTATAGTCATTTGATCCTGTGGTGTTTTGTATCACCAGGCTGTATAGTTATTTGATTCCGTGGTGTTTTGTGTCATCGGGCTGTATAGTCATTTGATTTTGTGGTGCTTTGTGTGAACGGGCTGTTTAGTCATTTTATTCCGTGGTGTTTTGTGTCAACAGGTTGTATACTCATCTGATTTCGTGGTGTTTTTGTCACCGGGCAGCTGGGTAGTCATTTCATTTCTTGGTGTTTTGTTCCACCAGGATGTATAGTCAATTGATTCCGTGGTGTTTTGTGCCACTTTTACTGTATAGTCTATAAATACCGTGGTGTCTTGTGTCAACGGACTGTATAGTCATTTGATTCTGTGGTGTTTTGTGTTACCGGGATGTATAGTCAATTGATTCCGTGGTGTTTTGTGCCACTTTTACTGTATAGTCTATAAATACCGTGGTGTCTTGTGTCAACGGACTGTATAGTCATTTGATTCTGTTGTGTTTTTTGTTACCGGGATGTATAGTCATTTGATTCCGTGGTGTTTTGTGACATCGGGCTGTATAGTCATTTGATTATGTGGTGTTTTGTATCACCAGGCTGTATAGTTATTTGATTCCGTGGTGTTTTGTGTCACCGGGCTGTATACTCATCTGATTCCTTGGTGTTTTGTATCACTTGGCTGTATAGTCAATTGATTCCTTAGTGTTTTGTGTCACCGGGCTGTATAGTCATTTGATTCTGTGGTGTTTTGTATCACCAGGCTGTATAGTTATTTGATTCCGTGATGTTTTGTGTCAGCGGACTGTATAGTCATTTGATACCTTAGTGTTTTGTATCACCAGGCTGTATAGTTATTTGATTCCGTGATGTTTTGTGTCACCGGGCTGTATACTCATCTGATTCCTTGGTGTTTTGTATCACTTGGCTGTATAGTCAATTGATTCCTTAGTGTTTTGTGTCACCGGACTGTATAGTCATTTGATTCTGTGGTGTTTTGTGTTACCGGGATGTATAGTCATTTGATTCCGTGGTGTTTTGTGTCACTTTTACTGTATAGTCTATAAATTCCGTGGTGTTTTGTGTTACCGGGCTGTATAGTCATTTGATTACATGGTGTTTCGTGCCACCGGGCTGTATAGTCATTTGATTCCGTGGTGTTTTGTGTCACCAGGCTGTATAGGTATTTGATTCCGTGGTGTTTTGTGTCACCGGGCTGTATAGTCATTTGATTCTGTGGTGTTTTGTATCACCAGGCTGTATAGTTATTTGAGTCCGTTATGTTTCGTGTCAGCGGACTGTATAGTCATTTGTTACCTTAGTGTTTTGTATCACTAGGCTGTATAGTTATTTGATTCCGAGATGTTTTGTGTCACCGGGCTGTATACTCATCTGATTCCTTGATGTTTTGTATCACTTGGCAGTACAGTCAATTAATTCCTTGGTGTTTTGTGTCACCGGGCTGTTTAGTTATTTGATTCCTTGGTGTTTTGTGTCACCGGGCTGTATAGTCATTTGATTACGTAGTTTTTTGTGTCACCGGGCTGTATGGTCATTTGATTCCCTGGAGTTTTCTGTCAGCGGACTGGATAGTCATTTGATTTCTTGGTGTTTTGTGTTACCGGGTTGTATAGTCATTTGATTCCGTGATGTTTTGTCACCGGGCTGTATGGTCATTTGATTCCCTGGAGTTTTGTGTCAACAGACTGGATAATCATTTGATTTCTTGGTGTTTGTGTCACCGGGCTGTATAGTTATTTGATTCCGTGGTGTTTTGTGTCAGCGGACTGTATAGTCATTTGATACCTTGGTGTTTTGTATCACCAGGCTGTATAGTTATTTGATTCCGTGATGTTTTGTGTCACCGGCCTGTATACTCATCTGATTCCTTCGTGTTTTGTGTCACCGGGCTGTATAGTCATTTGATCCGTGGTGTTTTGTGTCACCGGGCTGTATAGTCATTTGATTACGTGGTGTTTTGTGTCACCGGGCTGTATAGTCATTTGATTCAGTGGTGTTTTGTACCACCGGGTTGTATAGTCAATTGATTCCTTGGTGTTTTGTATCACCAGGCTGTATAGTTATTTGATTCCGTGGTGTTTTGTGTCACCGGGCTGTATACTCATCTGATTCCTTGGTGTTTTGTATCACTTGGCTGTATAGTCAATTGATTCCTTAGTGTTTTGTGTCACCGGGCTGTATAGTCATTTGATTCTGTGGTGTTTTGTGTTACCGGGATGTATAGTCATTTGATTCCGTGGTGTTTTGTGTCACTTTTACTGTATAGTCTATAAATTCCGTGGTGTTTTGTGTCACCGGGCTGTATAGTCATTTGATTACATGGTGTTTCGTGCCACCGGGCTGTATAGTCATTTGATTCCGTGGTGTTTTGTGTCACCAGGCTGTATAGGTATTTGATTCCGTGGTGTTTTGTGTCACCGGACTGTATAGTCATTTGATTCTGTGGTGTTTTGTATCACCATGCTGTATAGTTATTTGAGTCCGTGATGTTTTGTGTCAGCGGACTGTATAGTCATTTGTTACCTTAGTGTTTTGTATCACTAGGCTGTATAGTTATTTGACTCCGTGATGTTTTGTGTCACCGGGCTGTATACTCATCTGATTCCTTGATGTTTTGTATCACTTGGCTGTATAGTCAATTAATTCCTTGGTGTTTTGTGTCACCGGGCTGTTTAGTTATTTGATTCCTTGGTGTTTTGTGTCACCGGGCTGTATAGTCATTTGATTACGTAGTATTTTGTGTCACCGGGCTGTATGGTCATTTGATTCCCTGGAGTTTTCTGTCAGCGGACTGGATAGTCATTTGATTTCTTGGTGTTTTGTGTTACCGGGTTGTATAGTCATTTGATTCCGTGATGTTTTGTCACCGGGCTGTATGGTCATTTGATTCCCTGGAGTTTTTTGTCAACGGACTGGATAATCATTTCATTTCTTGGTGTTTGTGTCACCGGGCTGTATAGTTATTTGATTCCGTGGTGTTTTGTGTCAGCGGACTGTAAAGTCATTTGATACCTTGGTGTTTTGTATCACCAGGCTGTATAGTTATTTGATTCCGTGATGTTTTGTGTCACCGGCCTGTATACTCATCTGATTCCTTCGTGTTTTGTGTCACCGGGCTGTATAGTCATTTGATTCCGTGGTGTTTTGTGTCACCGGGCTGTATAGTCATTTGATTATGTGGTGTTTTGTGTCACCGGGCTGTATAGTCATTTGATTCAGTGGTGTTTTGTACCACCGGGTGGTATAGTCAATTGATTCCTTGGTGTTTTGTATCACCAGGCTGTATAGTTATTTGATTCCGTGGTGTTTTGTGTCACCGGGCTGTATACTCATCTGATTCCTTGGTGTTTTGTATCACTTGGCTGTATAGTCAATTGATTCCTTAGTGTTTTGTGTCACCGGGCTGTATAGTCATTTGATTCTGTGGTGTTTTGTATCACCAGGCTGTATAGTTATTTGATTCCGTGATGTTTTGTGTCAGCGGACTGTATAGTCATTTGATACCTTAGTGTTTTGTATCACCAGGATGTATAGTTATTTGATTCCGTGATGTTTTGTGTCACCGGGCTGTATACTCATCTGATTTCTTGGTGTTTTGTATCACTTGGCTGTATAGTCAATTGATTCCTTAGTGTTTTGTGTCACCGGACTGTATAGTCATTTGATTCTGTGGTGTTTTGTGTTACCGGGATGTATAGTCATTTGATTCCGTGGTGTTTTGTGTCACTTTTACTGTATAGTCTATAAATTCCGTGGTGTTTTGTGTCACCGGGCTGTATAGTCATTTGATTACATGGTGTTTCGTGCCACCGGGCTGTATAGTCATTTGATTCTGTGGTGTTTTGTATCACCAGGCTGTATAGTTATTTGAGTCCGTGATGTTTTGTGTCAGCGGACTGTATAGTCATTTGATACCATAGTGTTTTGTATCACTAGGCTGTATAGTTATTTGATTCCGTGATGTTTTGTGTCACCGGGCTGTGTACTCATCTGATTCCTTGATGTTTTGTATCACTTGGCTGTATAGTCAATTAATTCCTTGGTGTTTTGTGTCACCGGGCTGTATAGTTATTTGATTCCTTGGTGTTTTGTGTCACCGGGCTGTATAGTCATTTGATTACGTAGTATTTTGTGTCACCGGGCTGTATGGTCATTTGATTCCCTGGAGTTTTCTGTCAGCGGACTGGATAGTTATTTGATTTCTTGGTGTTTTGTACCACCGGGTTGTATGGTCAATTGATTCCTTGGTGTTTTGTATCACTTGGCTGTATAGTCATTTGATTCCGTGGTGTTTTGTGTAACCGGGCTGTATAGTCATTTGATTCCGTGGTGTTTTGTGTCATCGGGCTGTATAGTGTATTGATTCCGTACTGTTTTATGTCACTGGGCTGTATAATCATTTGATTCCGTGGTGTTTTGTGTCACCGGGCTGTATAGTCATTTGATTCCGTGGTGTTTTATGTCACCGGGCTGTATAGTCATTGTATTCCGTGGTGTTTTGTGTCATAGGGCTGTATAGTCTATTGATTCCGTGGTGATGTGTCATCGGGCTGTATAGTTATTTGATTCTGTGGTGTTTTGTATCACCAGGCTGTATAGTTATTTGAGTCCGTGATGTTTTGTGTCAGCGGACTGTATAGTCATTTGATACCTTAGTGTTTTGTATCACTAGGCTGTATAGTTATTTGATTCCGTGATGTTTTGTGTCACCGGGCTGTGTACTCATCTGATTCCTTGATGTTTTGTATCACTTGGCTGTATAGTCAATTAATTCCTTGGTGTTTTGTGTCACCGGGCTGTATAGTTATTTGATTCCTTGGTGTTTTGTGTCACCGGGCTGTATAGTCATTTGATTACGTAGTATTTTGTGTCACCGGGCTGTATGGTCATTTGATTCCCTGGAGTTTTCTGTCAGCGGACTGGATAGTTATTTGATTTCTTGGTGTTTTGTACCACCGGGTTGTATGGTCAATTGATTCCTTGGTGTTTTGTATCACTTGGCTGTATAGTCATTTGATTCCGTGGTGTTTTGTGTAACCGGGCTGTATAGTCATTTGATTCCGTGGTGTTTTGTGTCATCGGGCTGTATAGTGTATTGATTCCGTACTGTTTTATGTCACTGGGCTGTATAATCATTTGATTCCGTGGTGTTTTGTGTCACCGGGCTGTATAGTCATTTGATTCCGTGGTGTTTTATGTCACCGGGCTGTATAGTCATTGTATTCCGTGGTGTTTTGTGTCATAGGGCTGTATAGTCTATTGATTCCGTGGTGATGTGTCATCGGGCTGTATAGTTATTTGATTCCGTGGTGTTTTGTGTCATAGTCAGTAATTCAGTCATACATTATGTAAGTTTGACGCTATATAATAACATAATGCTCAATCCGGTGTCATTAACGTGTCTCGAGAATTCGTCCTAAACTAGATTAGTATTGATTTCCGTCTTCTCACCACTGGTAAAAATATATAATGTTAACGTAACTTTGCTATTTCCTGACATAACTATTCATAACTCTGCTATTACCTGACATGGTGACCTATAATAACTCTGCTATTACCTCAGACGGTGACCTATAATAACTCTGCTATAAACTGACATCGTAACTTATAATAACTCTGTTATTACCTCACATGGTGTCCTATAACAGCTCTGCTATAACCTGACATCGTAACCTATAATAAATCTGTTATTACCTGACATCGTAAGGTAAAATAACTCTGCTATTACCTCACATGGTGACCTATAAAAGCTCTGCTATAAACTGACATCGTAACCTATAATAACTCTGCTATAACCTGACATGGTGACCTATAATAACTCCGTTATTACCTGACATCGTAAATTATAATAACTCTGATATTACCTGACATGGTGACCTATAATAACTCTGCTATTACCTGACATGGTGACCTATAATAACTCCGTTATTACCTGACATCGTAAATTATAATAACTCTGCTATTATCTGACATCGTAACCCATAAAAGAAAAAAGAGGAGTTACTGGCTCAGTTATGTGGCAGAAGTCACCATGTAGCTATACAATACATGAATATAAATAATATACTAGCACATATAACACATTACAAAAATATTTGATTGTAGTGCAATTACGATACCGACTTAGGACGGTCATTTAATTTGACAAAAGGCAAACAAATGGTGTGGTTAACAGGTTTACGGGCCCACCTTCCCACTCACCGTAACAGCAGAACAAATAAAGGACGTACATTTAAAAATTTACAAATAATCCTCCATGTAAAGAACAAGGGTCAACAGATATCGCATATTGAGAGGTCATAAAAATATATGCGACATCAACATGATAAACCGTGCTCTGCCAGTCTGAAAGCGAACTAAGACCTTAGATCTGTAGGAGTCCCGACTAACAGTCAGAGGGGACGAGGTTCGGGACCATGTCTCCCCTGAAAGAGGTTTGGACAAGGCCCGTCATATAGTCCCCACCGCCCTGTTAGTCAGCGTGCAACGTTCAAGTAAAGTCTGCATAATGCTGTAGAGGGGCCAAATACAAGACCTATAGTCTTTTTGATGATCTCAATGTCATATTGTCTATTTAGAAGACGTTTAACTATTTTATTACATGATAAGATTACGTTATCGGAGCCTTTCCTTAGTTTATATACGAGATCACCGTAAAAATTAGGATGGGAAATACCATTGGATACATACTGTTGAAAAGAAATATTTCCAAATTTAGATAGATCTGAAGAATTTGCCGAATGTTTTTCTAGTGATATGTGTAACCTGAGTTTAAAGTTTATTAGTAACTTGTAAATTTCGTTTATGAAAGTCCAAAACATCGGTGCAGCCTCTGACAAATCGAACTAATTGAGATATATAGATACCATCTGATGGGTGTCGAGGGACATCGCCATCCAAGTAAGGAAAATTTACAATAGCCTAGGAAATCCAAAATCCTCACGTTTATCATAAATATTAGTATATATTAGGTGGTTGATAATTTTGATGTTCAAATCTAAGAAAGGTGTAGATTTATCTCAAGTATTAGCTTTATTCATTTTGAGCTCAATATATTTCTGATATAAATTGTTCAAATTCAGTTTGTCGATAACCAGATATCTGCAAATATTATTAAATTTGTCAATGAGGTGGAAACGTTGTGATTTTTGAATAGAAACAATAAAATCCCTCTCATAACAATAAAGAAATAAATCTGCTATCAGATGCGCGCAGTTAGTACCCATATGAACTATGGAACTGACATGACATGGTAACGTATAATAACTCTACTACCACCTGACATCGTAACCTATAATAAATCTGCCATTACCTGACATGGTGACCTATAATAACTCTGCCATAACTTGACATCGTAACCTATAATAGCTCTGCTATAACCTGACATGGTAACCTATACTATCTCTGCTATTACCTGACATTGTAACCTATAATAACTCTGCTATTACCTGGCATCGTAATCTATAATAACTCTGCTATTTCCTGACATCCTAACCTATAATAACTCTGTTTTTACCTGACATCGTATCCTATAATAACTCTTCTATTACCTGACATCCTAACCTATAATAACTCTGCTATTACCTGACATCGTATCCCATAATAACTCTGCTATTACCTGACAACCTAACCTATAATAACTCTGCTTTTACCTGACATCGCAACCTATAATAACTGTTATTACCTAACATCCTAACCTATAATAACTCTGCTATTACATTACATCGTATCCTATAATAACTGTGCTATTACCTGAAATCCTAACCTATAATAACTCTGCTATTACCTGACATTCTAACCTATAATAACTGTGCTATTACCTGACATCGTATCCTATAATAACAGTGCTATTACCTGACATCATATTCTATAATAACTGTGCTATTACCTGACATCCTAACCTATAATAACTCTGCTATTGCCTAACATCCTAACTTATAATAACTCTGCTATTACCGGACATCCTAACCTATAATAACTCTGCTATTACCTGACATCGCAACCTATAATAACTGTGCTATTACCTGACATCATATTCTATAATAACTGTGCTATTACATGACATCCTAACCTACCTATAATAACTGTGCTATTACCTGACATGGTAACCTATAATAACTGTGCTATTACCTGACTTCCTAACCTATGATAACTCTGCTATTACCTGACATCCTAACCTATAACAACTCTGCTTTTACCTGACATTGCAACCTATAATAACTGCTATTACCTGACATCCTAACCTATAATAACTCTGCTATTACCTGACATCGTATCCTATAATAACTGTGCTATTACCTGACATCGTATCCTATAATAACTGTGCTATTACCTGACATCCTAACCTATAATAACTGTGCTATTACCTGACATCGTATCCTATAATAACAGTGCTATTACCGGACATCCTAACCTATAATAACTATGCTATTACCGGACATCCTAACCTATAATAACTGTGCTATTACCGGACATCCTAACCTATAATAACTGTGCTATTACCTGACATCCTAACCTATAATAACTATGCTATTACCGGACATCCTAACCTATAATAACTGTGCTATTATCTGACATCGTATCCTATAATAACTGTGCTATTACCTGACATCCTAACCTATAATAACTATGCTATTACCGGACATCCTAACCTATAATAACTGTGCTATTACCTGACATCGTATCCTATAATAACTGTGCTATTACCTGACATCCTAACCTATAATAACTATGCTATTACCGGACATCCTAACCTATAATAACTGTGCTATTACCTGACATCGTATCCTATAATAACTGTGCTATTACCTGACATCCTAACCTATAATAACTATGCTATTACCGGACATCCTAACCTATAATAACTGTGCTATTACCTGACATCGTATCCTATAATAACTGTGCTATTACCTGACATCCTAACCTATAATAACTGTGCTATTACCTGACATCCTAACCTATAATAACTATGCTATTACCGGACATCCTAACCTATAATAACTGTGCTATTATCTGACATCGTATCCTATAATAACTGTGCTATTACCTGACATCCTAACCTATAATAACTATGCTATTACCGGACATCCTAACCTATAATAACTGTGCTATTACCTGACATCGTATCCTATAATAACTGTGCTATTACCTGACATCCTAACCTATAATAACTATGCTATTACCGGACATCCTAACCTATAATAACTGTGCTATTACCTGACATCGTATCCTATAATAACTGTGCTATTACCTGACATCCTAACCTATAATAACTATGCTATTACCGGACATCCTAACCTATAATAACTGTGCTATTACCTGACATCGTATCCTATAATAACTGTGCTATTACCTGACATCCTAACCTATAATAACTATGCTATTACCGGACATCCTAACCTATAATAACTCTGCTATTACCTTACATCGTATCCTATAATAACTGTGCTATTACCTGAAATCCTAACCTATAAAAACTGTGCTATTACCTGACATCGTATCCTATAATAACTGTGCTATTACCTGACATCCTAACCTACCTATAATAA
This sequence comes from Pteria penguin, assembly GCA_035048485.1. Taxonomy (NCBI): domain Eukaryota; kingdom Metazoa; phylum Mollusca; class Bivalvia; order Pterioida; family Pteriidae; genus Pteria; species Pteria penguin. The sequence goes on from CM068581.1 coordinate 6,342,795, forward strand.
CTGTGCTATTACCTGACATCCTAACCTATACTAACTCTGCTATTACCCGACATGGTGACCTATAATGACTCTGCTATTACCTGACATGGTCACCTGATATAATTCTGCTATTACTTGATTTTTATAGATCAGCAGGTATCATAATGGCGTGCATCTTAGGCCTCAGTGTGACAGTGATAGACTCAATGTGAGTACATAAGACGCCATATATCTAGAAAATATAGATAAAGATTTACATATACGGTCTGGTTTTATCTTAAAATAAGAAAGTAAATGCATACAGTATCACTTTGGAACCGACAACAAAGTAAAAGAAGAAACTATTTACGTTTTTTATCCAAACTCTTTCTTTCGAAATATTTATTACCTCATTGTTTATGAGTATCCAAAAGGATACTCAAGGTCAAAACTGTGGAAATTTAAAACAAATGTACAAAAGAATTACAAAACTGATATAACCTGATACAACAAAAGCCTATACGGACAGTTCTCTATGATATCAGAGAGCTCTGCTAATGCATGTTGATTGGGCACTGTCTGGTAAGTTGATCTTTAATGTAAAATTCTCTCTCAACATATGCAGATAAGTGAAGATTAACGGCAAATGTCTTCTGAAATGTAGTATTGAGAATTACATCGTGGCTTTGCTGAACATGAAATAAAAAAATAAAAAAAAATGAGGGAATGATTTAGACAGGTTTTTTACCTCGGAATTTTGTTAAATTCCATCAAATTAGAAATAACTTTCTTTCCAATGCCGTGAGGTCTTATTTGATTATGAAAGGTTGCCCCTAAGTAACATTCATCTCTTTGTATAACACATTTGTCTCCATTTGAGTTTTTAACGGTTCAGAAGTTTGAAGATTAATATTCCTGGTAATTCTCAACATGGAGAGGGCTCATATAGATTTATGGGAATTTTCAAGGAGTGTAATGTCCCACACCAGATGCCATGATCTATTGTAAACTTGGCAGCTCTTCTTTATTTGGAAAGCCGGCGTGGCCTAGGGGTATCGCGCTAGACTCCTGATCGGGAGGTCGGGGTTCGAGTTCCGCTCTGGTCATGCCGTTGTCCGAGGCCCCGTGTCGTGGTATGCATGGCACGTTAAATATCCCTCACTATTACGGGAGGGTCCGTTGCAAGGGCAAAATTTGTATGTCCCGCATCAGGCAGATGCCGTCACCATATACGTGAAATATTCGTGGTGTGACGTTAAACAAATATCAATCAATCAATCTTTATTTGGAATAAGACAATACAGAATAATAGGGTACCAGGTAAATTGCTTGAAAATGTATACTTTTTAAAAAGGTTATTTAATTATTTGTGCAAGGAATTATTGACTTAACATAAACAGAAAAATTGGCATATAATGTACCAGGTTTTTTTTTCACACAATTTGACTTTGGAGAATTTCGATAATTTTTTTGACATTTACACCAAAATATATATTATGTACAACACAGCAGAGAAGTCTTGATACATGTATATAATCCTTTAAAGCTGATATAATGAATATTTATGGATTTATCATAGCTATATCAACAATGTTTACATTTTGTTTATAAGAGTGTTCGATTTTTCGATGGAGTGTTCGATGTACTAAACAGGTAGTTCGATTTATCAAATAGGCGTAACTGTTATGCTCTAGTGAACGTATGCATGGGTATTTATTAGTTGGATTTAGGGGTTTAGCCATTCGAAGGTTGAAGTATGGGCATTACAGATTTACCTTTCTACACTTCTACCCCAACCATCCACCTGCATTCATTGTTTTTATACAAATATATGTAATGTTATAAACAGTTTAGTGTGAATATGTTGTGGTGTGAGTGACCACGATGTAACCAGTGGTGAATGTGTTATGGTGCTAGTGACCATAATATAACCAGTAGTGAATGTGTTATGGTGTGAATGACCACGATGTAACCAGTGGTGAATGTGTTATGGTGCTAGTGACCATAATATAACCAGTAGTGAATGTCTTGTGGTGTGAGTGACCATGATGTAATCAGTGGTGAATGTGTTGTGGTGTGAGTGACCATGATGTAACCAGTGGTGAATATGTTGTGGTGTGAGTGACCACGATGTAACCAGTGGTGAATGTGTTATGGTGCTAGCGACCATACTATAACCAGTAGTGAATGTGTTGTGGTGTGAGTGACCATGATGTAACCAGTAGTGAATATGTTATGGTGTGAGTGACCATGATGTAACCAGTAGTGAATGTGTTGTGGTGTGATTAACCATGATGTAACCAGTGGTGAATGTGTTATGGTGCTAGTGACCATAATATAACCAGTAGTGAATGTCTTGTGGTGTGAGTGACCATGATGTAATCAGTGGTGAATGTGTTGTGGTGTGAGTGACCATGATGTAACCAGTGGTGAGTGTGTTGTGGTGTGAGTGACCATGATGTAACCAGTGGTGAGTGTGTTATGGTGTGAGTGACCATGATGTAACCAGTGGTGAATGTGTTGTGGTGTGAGTGACCATGATGTAACCAGTGGTGAATGTGTTGTGGTGTGAGTGACCCGGATGTAACCAGTGGTGAGTGTGTATGGTGTGAGTGACCATGATGTAACCAGTGGTGAATGTGTTATGGTGTAAATGACCATGATGTAACCAGTGGTGAATGTGTTGTGGTGTTAGTGACCATGATGTAACCAGTGGTGAATGTGTTGTAGTTTGAGTGACCATGATGTAACCAGTGGTGAGTGTGTTGTGGTGTGAGTGACCATGATGTAACCAGTGGTGAGCGTGTTATGGTGTGAGTGACCTTGATGTAACCAGTGGTGAGTGTGTTATCGTGTGAGTGACCATGATATAACCAGTGGTGAGTGTGCTATGGTGTGAGTGACCATGATGTAACCAGTGGTGAGTGTGTTATGGTGTGAGTGACCATGATGTAACCAGTGGTGAGTGTGTTATGGTGTGAGTGACCATGATGTAACCAGTGGTGAGTGTGTTATGGTGTGAGTGACCATGATGTAACCAGTGGTGAGTGTGTTATGGTGTGAGTGACCTTGATGAAACCAGTGGTGAGTGTGTTATGGTGTGAGTGACCATGGTGTAACCAGTGGTGAGTGTGTTATGGTGTGAGTGACCAGTGGTGAGTGTGTTGTGGTGTGAGTGACCATGATGTAACCAGTGGTGAGTTTGTTGTGGTGTGAGTGACCATGATGTAACCAGTGGTGAGTGTGTTATGGTGTGAGTGACCATGGTGTAACCAGTGGTGAGTGTGTTATGGTGTGAGTGACCAGTGGTGAGTGTGTTGTGTTTTGTGAGTGACCATGATGTAACCAGTGGTGAGTGTGTTGTGGTGTGAGTGACCATGATGTAACCAGTGGTGAGTGTGTTATGGTGTGAGTGACCATGATGTAACCAGTGGTGAGTGTGTTATGGTGTGAGTGACCATGATGTAACCAGTGGTGAATGTGTTATGGTGTGAGTGACCAGTGGTGAGTGTGTTGTGGTGTGAGTGACCATGATGTAACCGGTGGTGAGTGTGTTGTGGTGTGAGTGACCATGATGTAACCAGTGGTGAGTGTGTTAAGGTGTGAGTGACCATGATGTAACCAGTGGTGAGTGTGTTATGGTGTGAGTGACCTTGATGTAACCAGTGGTGAGTGTGTTATGGTGTGAGTGACCATGATGTAACCAGTGGTGAGTGTGTTGTGGTGTGAGTGACCATGATGTAACCAGTGGTGAGTGTGTTATGGTGTGAGTGACCATGATGTAACCAGTGGTGAGTGTGTTATGGTGTGAATGACCATGATGTAACCAGTGGTGAATGTGTTGTGGTGTGAGTGACCATGATGTAACCAGTGGTGAATGTGTTGTAGTTTGAGTGACCATGATGTAACCAGTGGTGAGTGTGTTATGGTGTGAGTGACCATGGTGTAACCAGTGGTGAGTGTGTTATGGTGTGAGTGACCAGTGGTGAGTGTGTTGTGGTGTGAGTGACCATGATGTAACCAGTGGTGAGTGTGTTATGGTGTGAGTGACCATGATGTAACCAGTGGTGAATGTGTTATGGTGTGAGTGAGCAGTGGTGAGTGTGTTGTGGTGTGAGTGACCATGATGTAACCGGTGGTGAGTGTGTTGTGGTGTGAGTGACCATGATGTAACCAGTGGTGAGTGTGTTAAGGTGTGAGTGACCATGATGTAACCAGTGGTGAGTGTGTTATGGTGTGAGTGACCTTGATGTAACCAGTGGTGAGTGTGTTATGGTGTGAGTGACCATGATGTAACCAGTGGTGAGTGTGTTGTGGTGTGAGTGACCATGATGTAACCAGTGGTGAGTGTGTTATGGTGTGAGTGACCATGATGTAACCAGTGGTGAGTGTGTTATGGTGTGAATGACCATGATGTAACCAGTGGTGAATGTGTTGTGGTGTGAGTGACCATGATGTAACCAGTGGTGAATGTGTTGTAGTTTGAGTGACCATGATGTAACCAGTGGTGAGTGTGTTATGGTGTGAGTGACCATGGTGTAACCAGTGGTGAGTGTGTTATGGTGTGAGTGACCAGTGGTGAGTGTGTTGTGGTGTGAGTGACCATGATGTAACCAGTGGTGAGTGTGTTATGGTGTGAGTGACCATGATGTAACCAGTGGTGAATGTGTTATGGTGTGAGTGACCAGTGGTGAGTGTGTTGTGGTGTGAGTGACCATGATGTAACCGGTGGTGAGTGTGTTGTGGTGTGAGTGACCATGATGTAACCAGTGGTGAGTGTGTTAAGGTGTGAGTGACCATGATGTAACCAGTGGTGAGTGTGTTATGGTGTGAGTGACCTTGATGTAACCAGTGGTGAGTGTGTTATGGTGTGAGTGACCATGATGTAACCAGTGGTGAGTGTGTTGTGGTGTGAGTGACCATGATGTAACCAGTGGTGAGTGTGTTATGGTGTGAGTGACCATGATGTAACCAGTGGTGAGTGTGTTATGGTGTGAATGACCATGATGTAACCAGTGGTGAATGTGTTGTGGTGTGAGTGACCATGATGTAACCAGTGGTGAATGTGTTGTAGTTTGAGTGACCTTGATGTAACCAGTGGTGAGTGTGTTATGGTGTGAGTGACCATGATATAACCAGTGGTGAGTGTGTTATGGTGTGAGTGACCATGATGTAATCAGTGGTGAATGTGTTGTGGTGTGAGTGACCATGATGTAACCAGTGGTGAGTGTGTTATGGTGTGAGTGACCTTGATGTAACCAGTGGTGAGTGTGTTATGGTGTGAGTGACCATGGTGTAACCAGTGGTGAGTGTGTTATGGTGTGAGTGACCAGTGGTGAGTGTGTTATGGTGTGAGTGACCATGATGTAACCAGTGGTGAGTGTGTTATGGTGTGAATGACCATGATGTAACCAGTGGTGAATGTGTTGTGGTGTGAGTGACCATGATGTAACCAGTGGTGAGTGTGTTGTGGTGTGAGTGACCATGATGTAACCAGTGGTGAGTGTGTTATGGTGTGATTCACCATGATGTAACCAGTGGTGAGTGTGTTATGGTGTGAGTGACCATGGTGTAACCAGTGGTGAGTGTGTTATGGTGTGAGTGACCAGTGGTGAGTGTGTTGTGGTGTGAGTGACCATGATGTGACCAGTGGTGAGTGTGTTGTGGTGTGAGTGACCATGATGTAACCAGTGGTGAGTGTGTTATGGTGTGAGTGACCATGATGTAACCAGTGGTGAGTGTGTTATGGTGTGAGTGACCATGATGTAACCAGTGGTGAATGTGTTATGGTGTTAGTGACCAGTGGTGAGTGTGTTGTGGTGTGAGTGACCATGATGTAACCGGTGGTGAGTGTGTTGTGGTGTGAGTGACCATGATGTAACCAGTGGTGAGTGTGTTATGGTGTGAGTGACCTTGATGTAACCAGTGGTGAGTGTGTTATGGTGTGAGTGACCATGATGTAACCAGTGGTGAGTGTGTTGTGGTGTGAGTGACCATGATGTAACCAGTGGTGAGTGTGTTATGGTGTGAGTGACCATGATGTAACCAGTGGTGAGTGTGTTATGGTGTGAATGACCATGATGTAACCAGTGGTGAATGTGTTGTGGTGTGAGTGACCATGATGTAACCAGTGGTGAATGTGTTGTAGTTTGAGTGACCATGATGTAACCAGTGGTGAGTGTGTTATGGTGTGAGTGACCATGGTGTAACCAGTGGTGAGTGTGTTATGGTGTGAGTGACCAGTGGTGAGTGTGTTGTGGTGTGAGTGACCATGATGTAACCAGTGGTGAGTGTGTTGTGGTGTGAGTGACCATGATGTAACCAGTGGTGAGTGTGTTATGGTGTGATTGACCATGATGTAACCAGTGGTGAGTGTGTTATGGTGTGAGTGACCATGGTGTAACCAGTGGTGAGTGTGTTATGGTGTGAGTGACCAGTGGTGAGTGTGTTGTGGTGTGAGTGACCATGATGTGACCAGTGGTGAGTGTGTTGTGGTGTGAGTGACCATGATGTAACCAGTGGTGAGTGTGTTATGGTGTGAGTGACCATGATGTAACCAGTGGTGAGTGTGTTATGGTGTGAGTGACCATGATGTAACCAGTGGTGAATGTGTTATGGTGTTAGTGACCAGTGGTGAGTGTGTTGTGGTGTGAGTGACCATGATGTAACCGGTGGTGAGTGTGTTGTGGTGTGAGTGACCATGATGTAACCAGTGGTGAGTGTGTTATGGTGTGAGTGACCTAGATGTAACCAGTGGTGAGTGTGTTATGGTGTGAGTGACCATGATGTAACCAGTGGTGAGTGTGTTGTGGTGTGAGTGACCATGATGTAACCAGTGGTGAGTGTGTTATGGTGTGAGTGACCATGATGTAACCAGTGGTGAGTGTGTTATGGTGTGAATGACCATGATGTAACCAGTGGTGAATGTGTTGTGGTGTGAGTGACCATGATGTAACCAGTGGTGAATGTGTTGTAGTTTGAGTGACCATGATGTAACCAGTGGTGAGTGTGTTATGGTGTGAGTGACCATGGTGTAACCAGTGGTGAGTGTGTTATGGTGTGAGTGACCAGTGGTGAGTGTGTTGTGGTGTGAGTGACCATGATGTAACCAGTGGTGAGTGTGTTATGGTGTGAGTGACCATGATGTAACCAGTGGTGAATGTGTTATGGTGTGAGTGACCAGTGGTGAGTGTGTTGTGGTGTGAGTGACCATGATGTAACCGGTGGTGAGTGTGTTGTGGTGTGAGTGACCATGATGTAACCAGTGGTGAGTGTGTTAAGGTGTGAGTGACCATGATGTAACCAGTGGTGAGTGTGTTATGGTGTGAGTGACCTTGATGTAACCAGTGGTGAGTGTGTTATGGTGTGAGTGACCATGATGTAACCAGTGGTGAGTGTGTTGTGGTGTGAGTGACCATGATGTAACCAGTGGTGAGTGTGTTATGGTGTGATTGACCATGATGTAACCAGTGGTGAGTGTGTTATGGTGTGAGTGACCATGGTGTAACCAGTGGTGAGTGTGTTATGGTGTGAGTGACCAGTGGTGAGTGTGTTGTGGTGTGAGTGACCATGATGTGACCAGTGGTGAGTGTGTTGTGGTGTGAGTGACCATGATGTAACCAGTGGTGAGTGTGTTATGGTGTGAGTGACCATGATGTAACCAGTGGTGAGTGTGTTATGGTGTGAGTGACCATGATGTAACCAGTGGTGAATGTGTTATGGTGTTAGTGACCAGTGGTGAGTGTGTTGTGGTGTGAGTGACCATGATGTAACCGGTGGTGAGTGTGTTGTGGTGTGAGTGACCATGATGTAACCAGTGGTGAGTGTGTTAAGGTGTGAGTGACCATGATGTAACCAGTGGTGAGTGTGTTATGGTGTGAGTGACCTTGATGTAACCAGTGGTGAGTGTGTTATGGTGTGAGTGACCATGATGTAACCAGTGGTGAGTGTGTTGTGGTGTGAGTGACCAGTGGTGAGTGTGTTGTGGTGTGAGTGACCATGATGTGACCAGTGGTGAGTGTGTTGTGGTGTGAGTGACCATGATGTAACCAGTGGTGAGTGTGTTATGGTGTGAGTGACCATGATGTAACCAGTGGTGAGTGTGTTATGGTGTGAGTGACCATGATGTAACCAGTGGTGAATGTGTTATGGTGTTAGTGACCAGTGGTGAGTGTGTTGTGGTGTGAGTGACCATGATGTAACCGGTGGTGAGTGTGTTGTGGTGTGAGTGACCATGATGTAACCAGTGGTGAGTGTGTTATGGTGTGAGTGACCTTGATGTAACCAGTGGTGAGTGTGTTATGGTGTGAGTGACCATGATGTAACCAGTGGTGAGTGTGTTGTGGTGTGAGTGACCATGATGTAACCAGTGGTGAGTGTGTTATGGTGTGAGTGACCATGATGTAACCAGTGGTGAGTGTGTTATGGTGTGAATGACCATGATGTAACCAGTGGTGAATGTGTTGTGGTGTGAGTGACCATGATGTAACCAGTGGTGAATGTGTTGTAGTTTGAGTGACCATGATGTAACCAGTGGTGAGTGTGTTATGGTGTGAGTGACCATGGTGTAACCAGTGGTGAGTGTGTTATGGTGTGAGTGACCAGTGGTGAGTGTGTTGTGGTGTGAGTGACCATGATGTAACCAGTGGTGAGTGTGTTATGGTGTGAGTGACCATGATGTAACCAGTGGTGAATGTGTTATGGTGTGAGTGACCAGTGGTGAGTGTGTTGTGGTGTGAGTGACCATGATGTAACCGGTGGTGAGTGTGTTGTGGTGTGAGTGACCATGATGTAACCAGTGATGAGTGTGTTAAGGTGTGAGTGACCATGATGTAACCAGTGGTGAGTGTGTTATGGTGTGAGTGACCTTGATGTAACCAGTGGTGAGTGTGTTATGGTGTGAGTGACCATGATGTAACCAGTGGTGAGTGTGTTGTGGTGTGAGTGACCATGATGTAACCAGTGGTGAGTGTGTTATGGTGTGATTGACCATGATGTAACCAGTGGTGAGTGTGTTATGGTGTGAGTGACCATGGTGTAACCAGTGGTGAGTGTGTTATGGTGTGAGTGACCAGTGGTGAGTGTGTTGTGGTGTGAGTGACCATGATGTGACCAGTGGTGAGTGTGTTGTGGTGTGAGTGACCATGATGTAACCAGTGGTGAGTGTGTTATGGTGTGAGTGACCATGATGTAACCAGTGGTGAGTGTGTTATGGTGTGAGTGACCATGATGTAACCAGTGGTGAATGTGTTATGGTGTTAGTGACCAGTGGTGAGTGTGTTGTGGTGTGAGTGACCATGATGTAACCGGTGGTGAGTGTGTTGTGGTGTGAGTGACCATGATGTAACCAGTGGTGAGTGTGTTAAGGTGTGAGTGACCATGATGTAACCAGTGGTGAGTGTGTTATGGTGTGAGTGACCTTGATGTAACCAGTGGTGAGTGTGTTATGGTGTGAGTGACCATGATGTAACCAGTGGTGAGTGTGTTGTGGTGTGAGTGACCATGATGTAACCAGTGGTGAGTGTGTTATGGTGTGAGTGACCATGATGTAACCAGTGGTGAGTGTGTTATGGTGTGAATGACCATGATGTAACCAGTGGTGAATGTGTTGTGGTGTGAGTGACCATGATGTAACCAGTGGTGAATGTGTTGTAGTTTGAGTGACCATGATGTAACCAGTGGTGAGTGTGTTATGGTGTGAGTGACCATGGTGTAACCAGTGGTGAGTGTGTTATGGTGTGAGTGACCAGTGGTGAGTGTGTTGTGGTGTGAGTGACCATGATGTAACCAGTGGTGAGTGTGTTATGGTGTGAGTGACCATGATGTAACCAGTGGTGAATGTGTTATGGTGTGAGTGACCAGTGGTGAGTGTGTTGTGGTGTGAGTGACCATGATGTAACCGGTGGTGAGTGTGTTGTGGTGTGAGTGACCATGATGTAACCAGTGGTGAGTGTGTTAAGGTGTGAGTGACCATGATGTAACCAGTGGTGAGTGTGTTATGGTGTGAGTGACCTTGATGTAACCAGTGGTGAGTGTGTTATGGTGTGAGTGACCATGATGTAACCAGTGGTGAGTGTGTTGTGGTGTGAGTGACCATGATGTAACCAGTGGTGAGTGTGTTATGGTGTGAGTGACCATGATGTAACCAGTGGTGAGTGTGTTATGGTGTGAATGACCATGATGTAACCAGTGGTGAATGTGTTGTGGTGTGAGTGACCATGATGTAACCAGTGGTGAATGTGTTGTAGTTTGAGTGACCATGATGTAACCAGTGGTGAGTGTGTTATGGTGTGAGTGACCATGGTGTAACCAGTGGTGAGTGTGTTGTGGTGTGAGTGACCAGTGGTGAGTGTGTTGTGGTGTGAGTGACCATGATGTAACCAGTGGTGAGTGTGTTATGGTGTGAGTGACCATGATGTAACCAGTGGTGAATGTGTTATGGTGTGAGTGACCAGTGGTGAGTGTGTTGTGGTGTGAGTGACCATGATGTAACCGGTGGTGAGTGTGTTGTGGTGTGAGTGACCATGATGTAACCAGTGGTGAGTGTGTTAAGGTGTGAGTGACCATGATGTAACCAGTGGTGAGTGTGTTATGGTGTGAGTGACCTTGATGAAACCAGTGGTGAGTGTGTTATGGTGTGAGTGACCATGATGTAACCAGTGGTGAGTGTGTTGTGGTGTGAGTGACCATGATGTAACCAGTGGTGAGTGTGTTATGGTGTGAGTGACCATGATGTAACCAGTGGTGAGTGTGTTATGGTGTGAATGACCATGATGTAACCAGTGGTGAATGTGTTGTGGTGTGAGTGACCATGATGTAACCAGTGGTGAATGTGTTGTAGTTTGAGTGACCTTGATGTAACCAGTGGTGAGTGTGTTATGGTGTGAGTGACCATGATATAACCAGTGGTGAGTGTGTTATGGTGTGAGTGACCATGATGTAACCAGTGGTGAATGTGTTGTGGTGTGAGTGACCATGATGTAACCAGTGGTGAGTGTGTTATGGTGTGAGTGACCTTGATGTAACCAGTGGTGAGTGTGTTATGGTGTGAGTGACCATGGTGTAACCAGTGGTGAGTGTGTTATGGTGTGAGTGACCAGTGGTGAGTGTGTTGTGGTGTGAGTGACCATGATGTAACCAGTGGTGAGTGTGTTGTGGTGTGAGTGACCATGATGTAACCAGTGGTGAGTGTGTTATGGTGTGATTGACCATGATGTAACCAGTGGTGAGTGTGTTATGGTGTGAGTGACCATGGTGTAACCAGTGGTGAGTGTGTTATGGTGTGAGTGACCAGTGGTGAGTGTGTTGTGGTGTGAGTGACCATGATGTGACCAGTGGTGAGTGTGTTGTGGTGTGAGTGACCATGATGTAACCAGTGGTGAGTGTGTTATGGTGTGAGTGACCATGATGTAACCAGTGGTGAGTGTGTTATGGTGTGAGTGACCATGATGTAACCAGTGGTGAATGTGTTATGGTGTTAGTGACCAGTGGTGAGTGTGTTGTGGTGTGAGTGACCATGATGTAACCGGTGGTGAGTGTGTTGTGGTGTGAGTGACCATGATGTAACCAGTGGTGAGTGTGTTAAGGTGTGAGTGACCATGATGTAACCAGTGGTGAGTGTGTTATGGTGTGAGTGACCTTGATGTAACCAGTGGTGAGTGTGTTATGGTGTGAGTGACCATGATGTAACCAGTGGTGAGTGTGTTGTGGTGTGAGTGACCATGATGTAACCAGTGGTGAGTGTGTTATGGTGTGAGTGACCATGATGTAACCAGTGGTGAGTGTGTTATGGTGTGAGTGACCATGATGTAACCAGTGGTGAATGTATTGTGGTGTGAGTGACCATGATGTAACCAGTGGTGAGTGTGTTAAGGTGTGAGTGACCATGATGTAACCAGTGGTGAGTGTGTTATGGTGTGAGTGACCTTGATGTAACCAGTGGTGAGTGTGTTATGGTGTGAGTGACCATGATGTACCCAGTGGTGAGTGTGTTGTGGTGTGAGTGACCATGATGTAACCAGTGGTGAGTGTGTTATGGTGTGAGTGACCATGATGTAACCAGTGGTGAGTGTGTTATGGTGTGAGTGACCATGATGTAACCAGTGGTGAATGTGTTATGGTGTGAGTGACCATGATGTTACCAGTGGTGAGTGTGTTATGGTGTGAGTGACCATGATGTAACCAGTGGTGAGTGTGTTATGGTGTGAGTGACCATGGTGTAACCAGTGGTGAGTGTGTTAAGGTGTGAGTGACCAGTGGTGAGTGTGTTATGGTGTGAGTGACCATGATGTAACCAGTGGTGAGTGTGTTATGGTGTGAATGACAATGATGTAACCAGTGGTGAATGTGTTGTGGTGTGAGTGACCATGATGTAACCAGTGGTGAATGTGTTGTACTTTGAGTGACCTTGATGTAACCAGTGGTGAGTGTGTTATGGTGTGAGTGACCATGATATAACCAGTGGTGAGTGTGTTATGGTGTGAGTGACCATGATGTAACCAGTGGTGAATGTGTTGTGGTGTGAGTGACCATGATGTAACCAGTGGTGAGTGTGTTATGGTGTGAGTGACCTTGATGTAACCAGTGGTGAGTGTGTTATGGTGTGAGTGACCATGGTGTAACCAGTGGTGAGTGTGTTATGGTTTGAGTGACCAGTGGTGAGTGTGTTGTGGTGTGAGTGACCATGATGTAACCAGTGGTGAGTGTGTTGTGGTGTGAGTGACCATGATGTAACCAGTGGTGAGTGTGTTATGGTGTGATTGACCAAGATGTAACCAGTGGTGAGTGTGTTATGGTGTGAGTGACCATGGTGTAACCAGTGGTGAGTGTGTTATGGTGTGAGTGACCAGTGGTGAGTGTGTTGTGGTGTGAGTGACCATGATGTAACCAGTGGTGAGTGTGTTATGGTGTGAGTGACCATGATGTAACCAGTGGTGAGTGTGTAATGGTGTGAGTGACCATGATGTAACCAGTGGTGAATGTGTTGTGGTGTGAGTGACCATGATGTAACCAGTCGTGAGTGTGTTATGGTGTGAGTGACCTTGATGTAACCAGTGGTGAGTGTATTATGGTGTGAGTGACCATGGTGTAACCAGTGGTGAGTGTGTTATGGTGTTAGTGACCAGTGGTGAGTGTGTTGTGGTGTGAGTGACCATGATGTAACCAGTGGTGAGTGTGTTGTGGTGTGAGTGACCATGATGTAACCAGTGGTGAGTGTGTTATGGTGTGAATGACCATGATGTAACCAGTGGTGAATGTGTTGTGGTGTGAGTGACCATGATGTAACCAGTGGTGAATGTGTTGTAGTTTGAGTGACCATGATGTAACCAGTGGTGAGTGTGTTATGGTGTGAGTGACCATGGTGTAACCAGTGGTGAGTGTGTTATGGTGTGAGTGACCAGTGGTGAGTGTGTTATGGTGTGAGTGACCATGATGTAACCAGTGGTGAGTGTGTTATGGTGTGAGTGACCATGATGTAACCAGTGATGAATGTGTTATGGTGTGAGTGACCAGTGGTGAGTGTGTTGTGGTGTGAGTGACCATGATGTAACCGGTGGTGAGTGTGTTGTGGTGTGAGTGACCATGATGTAACCAGTGGTGAGTGTGTTAAGGTGTGAGTGACCATGATGTAACCAGTGGTGAGTGTGTTATGGTGTGAGTGACCTTGATGTAACCAGTGGTGAGTGTGTTATGGTGTGAGTGACCATGATGTAACCAGTGGTGAGTGTGTTGTGGTGTGAGTGACCATGATGTAACCAGTGGTGAGTGTGTTATGGTGTGAGTGACCATGATGTAACCAGTGGTGAGTGTGTTATGGTGTGAATGACCATGATGTAACCAGTGGTGAATGTGTTGTGGTGTGAGTGACCATGATGTAACCAGTGGTGAATGTGTTGTAGTTTGAGTGACCATGATGTAACCAGTGGTGAGTGTGTTATGGTGTGAGTGACCATGGTGTAACCAGTGGTGAGTGTGTTATGGTGTGAGTGACCAGTGGTGAGTGTGTTGTGGTGTGAGTGACCATGATGTAACCAGTGGTGAGTGTGTTATGGTGTGAGTGACCATGATGTAACCAGTGGTGAATGTGTTATGGTGTGAGTGACCAGTGGTGAGTGTGTTGTGGTGTGAGTGACCATGATGTAACCGGTGGTGAGTGTGTTGTGGTGTGAGTGACCATGATGTAACCAGTGGTGAGTGTGTTAAGGTGTGAGTGACCATGATGTAACCAGTGGTGAGTGTGTTATGGTGTGAGTGACCTTGATGAAACCAGTGGTGAGTGTGTTATGGTGTGAGTGACCATGATGTAACCAGTGGTGAGTGTGTTGTGGTGTGAGTGACCATGATGTAACCAGTGGTGAGTGTGTTATGGTGTGAGTGACCATGATGTAACCAGTGGTGAGTGTGTTATGGTGTGAATGACCATGATGTAACCAGTGGTGAATGTGTTGTGGTGTGAGTGACCATGATGTAACCAGTGGTGAGTGTGTTATGGTGTGAGTGACCATGATGTAACCAGTGGTGAGTGTGTTATGGTGTGAGTGACCATGGTGTAACCAGTGGTGAGTGTGTTATGGTGTGAGTGACCAGTGGTGAGTGTGTTATGGTGTGAATGACCATGATGTAACCAGTGGTGAGTGTGTTATGGTGTGAGTGACCATGATGTAACCAGTGGTGAGTGTATTATGGTGTGAGTGACCATGATGTAACCAGTGGTGAATGTGTTATGGTGTGAGTGACCAGTGGTGAGTGTGTTGTGGTGTGAGTGACCATGATGTAACCAGTGGTGAGTGTGTTAAGGTGTGAGTGACCATGATGTAACCAGTGGTGAGTGTGTTATGGTGTGAGTGACCTTGATGTAACCAGTGGTGAGTGTGATATGGTGTGAGTGACCATGATGTAACCAGTGGTGAGTGTGTTGTGGTGTGAGTGACCATGATGTAACCAGTGGTGAGTGTGTTATGGTGTGAGTGACCATGATGTAACCAGTGGTGAATGTGTTATGGTGTGAGTGACCATGATGTAACCAGTGGTGAATGTGTTATGGTGTGAGTGACCATGATGTTACCAGTGGTGAGTGTGTTATGGTGTGAGTGACCATGATGTAACCAGTGGTGAATGTGTTATGGTGTGAGTGACCATGATATTACCAGTGGTGAGTGTGTTATGGTGTGAGTGACCATGATGTAACCAGTGGTGAATGTGTTATGGTGTGAGTATAAATGTCCTTCATTGAGCGCTTTGCTCCTCCATATATTATGTTTATTTATATTAGAAATGATTTATATTCGTTTGAGCAAATGGAATTATGATATAAATTAAGATTTTACTGGCGGGCTTACAGTCGTATTTGATAAGAAAAACACTATTCGAAACTTATACAAAAATATAATATGTAAAATTTGTTTAACTTCTTCAATTGCAATTTATTCACACATTTTAAAAGATAGAGAAGATATGTACATAAAATATACAATAGAACACATGTATTACGCATACTGATGAGCGTACAACATGTATTTAAACCTGGAGGGAAAACTCTCTTATTAATTATCTTTATAAACTTACAAAGATTATTAATATTAGAGAATTGTTCACATGAAAATAAGCTATACAATTTAAAGGTATTTGGACGTGATATATATTTTGATGGTATATATAATTTTCGACGATCATCAAATGCTGAACATATCATAATATAATGGTATTCATCTCCGATTTCATTCCCACATAAATGTAAGATGACATATTCTTTGATTTCTATAGATATTCGCCCATCTGCCGGATTCGATTGGGCTAATGTAATAATACTATGTAGTAATATATTAGCTTCTAAATATTTTCTAAATGAAAATCAAAGGCTTGAAGAGCCACAAAGACGTCGAGTTAAATTTGATTTAAAGCTGTCAAAAGTAGCAGAAATTGACCAGTTGTATTCATTTGTTTTTTTTTTTTTTTTTTTTGTTTTTGTTTTTGTTTTTGTTTTTTTTTTGTTTTTTGGCTGAATTCCGATAATTTTTGCAAGAGTAAAAAAAATAACAGTTTAAGGACCAACAGCCATATATCATATAATATCAAAATGTGAATGAAAGTTGTCAGTGGGCAACATAGCTCTCCAATGGTGCTTTGTCATAAAGTAAGATGTATGGTAAACAGTTTCTTGGTGGGGTCTGTTGTCATGATGAAGTCAAGGGTCATAAGTGGTATTGATTATGACATCATAATAGCATTTTATTGTTCTTAATACCCGGTAGTTTACGTCATTCTTGCAGAAATATGCCAAATGCCTTGTCACAAAGAATGTACATGTGAAATCAATCGAACACCATTGCCACTTTTTACAAAAATAGAAACGGACGGGTTGTTACCATTGCCTGTATAATATGAATGCCTTATGCTTAATTTGTTAAGGTCTAGGTTACAGTTTTGTCTACGCTACTAACACTGACACTAGGGCCAATAGCTTCTATATATCGTCCACACACACACACACACACACACACACACACACACACACACACACATATATATATATATATATATATATATATATCGTCCTAACACACTAGTTATTATTCGGTCGTTTATTGTATGTGCAGGTGTAAGGGCTACAACGCCATGCCGTTTACCGTAATGACGCGAGCTGATTCTGAATCAAAGTCGCGCTTTAAGTTTATCGGTTGATTTGGAATAAAATCTTCACATGTGAGTTCTACTTATAATGATTTTTTTTTAAATGATATTTTTCATGCATTCAATCTAAAATCGGTCTTAATCCATGCTATCATCCTTTACATCCTCATTAAATTTTGTAAGCGATTTGAAAACTTTCTCGGCTGCCGTTATGCCGTCGTGGGAACTTTTGCAAATATGGGGAAAACCATGTGATATATACGCATCATCTTTATTTAAGATAGACTGGAGTAACCTGCTCTTGCTTGCTATCGCTGCGCGAAGAGACAAGTGACCACCGCCATTTTGTAGAGGCTATTCCCTGTCCAGCAAGTGTTATTTATAGCACAGACGGTAAGGGCAGATAAGAAGCTGTACACACTGCGTGTTGATATTTTAAAAATTCGTCTACAGTAGCATACACAGCATAGGTATACAGTACCTGATGTAATTTACGAGAGGCTCGTGATGTTTAGCCTTGAGGATGCAATTAATTTTGTCGATACTTTTTTATTTCTAGGGTAAATGAATGAAACAAAACGAAATCCAGTGAGATCAAAATAACAGATAACGCGTCACTTGAACGTAGGTCAGCCTCGTAATGAATTAGTGGTCACCTGTCTCGATATTTTAAGATCTTTGTGACACGGCATTGCCAGTCTATATTTAGGATAGGATTGATTTCTATGAAATATTTTATTTGTTCTTTTTTAAACTGAAATTTATCTCCAAATATATTATTATTATATTATTTATATTATGATACATATTTCGAAGATAGCGCGATCAGTTTCCATATTGGCGCTTATATATGTCAAATTAATTAGGCCTTGATCGCGTGTGTTACAAGCGTTCTACTACGATTTCTCCAAATAAGGCAGTATGTCATGTGGTCTTCCCCATATTTGGAAAAATTCCCATGAAGTGCGATTGTAATTCATAATCGGCTTGCGTCATTACGGCGAATGAATATTTTAACACACACATTAAGCGACAGAATAATAAGTGTTTTAGGGCAATATATTGATAATTTAAGTTAAGCAGACCTATACTTAAACCTATTTCTGTACAATGAAATTTCAATAACAAGGATAACAAAGTCGGTTTTGCAAGAACTTTTACTACTTTAAAGAAGGTACTACTTTGTTACGTGAATTAAAAAGGCGGTGCAGAGGTAAAATTTTTACGATCGCTAGAAGACTGTCGAGCAAACGCTCGACGCCTTAAAATATAATTTGTAAATGAATTATAAAATATACATGTACTTTTGCTGGATTCGTTACAATCAGAAACCCATTTTTGTTGAAATTGATCATGTAAGATTTGTTTTACATTTGCTATCAACAATTTTTCATTTCTGCATTATGTGATAACAAAATATAATTCAAACCACAGTTTGTTAAGATACTGTGTATACAATAAATCTATTTAAGGACAGATCCCGGTTATTCAATTTTCAGATTTCTTTCTATCAATTTTGAGATGCTGTATTAAACTTGAGCATTATTGAGGTTAATTGTAACCTTTGATATGGCTACCAATAAACATTTTGAGATTTTCCAACTTCCTGATTTGACAGAACATGGAATTTCTTCATTGCCTCATATAGGCCTCATATAGGCAGAAATACACAATTCACAATAAAAAATTTTCTAGCAGATATTTTCTGTTCAGAATTCAAATACAAGATCTCTGAAATACATATTTCTAAATAAAGACAGGAACTTGGGACCTTTCCCTTTGTACCTTTTATGAAACTGGCACTGGGAAAGTGACACTTGCATTTATTCTGTTAACCATGAATAAGAGTTATCTCCATTGATGATATAGTCTTGCCAGCACAACGCTCAGTACATACATTATGCATTGCAGTCTTTGCAAAAACGCATAAAAGGGTATGCATGAAGAATATAAAATACCTATTAGGCAATTCCAAGAAACTGATTGGAAATATTTGCCTCACTTTCTTCTTCAGATTCCCTTTGAACAGGGGTTTCAATTGATTCATTTCCTTTCCTTGGAGAATTATAATGACTACTCAGGTTATGAATCCTGATTTATATGAGCATTGAAGTGTGTCTAACAATGGGATTGACTCAAGTGTTATTATGCCTTTTGCCGCGGGCAAAGAAAAATACGGAGTCAAAGCGGAACTTCTGCCGGTTATCGTACACGGACGGGGTGGAACTCTTCAACGCGGAGATATAAAAAATTTGACTCCCGCCACTGTCCTTAAACTGCACACCAGCTTGATTAAATGTATATAATGTATATAAAAGTTTGTATAGAATATAAGATAATTTAGAATTTTTACCATTCAGAAATTTAATCCAAAATTAAATCATTTTCATTTTCACATTTATAATCAAAGAATATCTGACAGCTTCACCATAGAACATAAAATTTGGAGTAGACATTTTTAGATTAAGGACAAGTTTACAAAAATTTGAATTGAAGTTTTTCTAAGATATCTAAATTTACAAATCCCCATAGCTCATAACCATAAAGAAGTAAAGGAATAACCTTTTTGTCAAACAAATAAAACTGACAATCTAGAGAGATAAATATTGCAATTGAAACTGGTCGTTATTGTACATTGTATTAATATGACCATATGTCTATTATTATAAATCTCCATCAAAAAATGGAGAACGCATTTCATTTTCATTGTTATATATTATTATTTAGTTCACAATGATATTTAGAAACTCTATATTTGTGTTTTAGGAAAATTGATTACAAATACAATAAAAGTAAAAAGTGATAACTGTAAGTATCGTCTTAAGTCACTCATCTACGTATCTACTCTGTACTCTGTAGTTGTTGCAGGATCTTTGTGGCGGTGTTTCATACAAGCAGGGGACGCTTACTCCTCCCGGGAGACCGGCGTCGCTTCAAAACAATTGGGGTTCGCATTTGTCTGAATACGAATATTTATTGTACACGATATTGTCCTTTTATTCCAGATGTGAATAACCCTTCCTGCTAGAAGAAATATACGTGAACACATAAAATAACATCACATATTGAGATATTCCATTATAATTTTATTTTTGATACCGACGACCAGTTGAAGCTATCATCTTTACTTAGTTTGTGTTGTTTACCGATTTACGGGCCCACTAACCTCAAAAGCAGTACATTCAAAGTGCATACATTTAAGAATTTAATCAAAGTCCTCTATATCGACAAAAAGTTTATTAATGTTAAAAGGTCATTAAAATATAAACACGAAAATTACTATGAAACATTGAAACATTGTAATCAAAAGTGACATCAACATGAGCCAAAAGTGCACAAGCCATTGAATCATTTCATTTGAGTTGATATCCCGCTTAGTTTTTTCTTCGACTAATAAGGAGATTACTCTAAGGACCTCTGAAAAGATTTATACAGTGTCGATCATAGATGCAAGATATGAAAGTCACCATTGTCAAGTTACTATGGCACTAACAACAATGTCCCACAGCAGACATTCATGGACCCCTGAAATTCAGAGGTGAGACCAGGAGCCCGGGAGAAGTGAGCGTCTTTTGTATGGCTAGTCATATCCCCTGTGAATGCCCTTATATACAGAAGAAACAAACTTAATTCATCATGTCGAAATGCGCATATGGTGCACTAAATTAAAAGGTATATATGTTCTATATTTATCAACACTGTATACATAAATCAATATCGAAGTAGTACCAAACCGTTAATCATTCTCAAAGTCCAAGGACAGATACAAAATCGTGTAAGTTTCAAAAAGGAACTGTTGTGAACCCCGATTTACTGAAAAATTCCGAGATGAGACCAGGTGCCCGGGGAGAGTAAGCGTCTCTTGTTTGCATGCATCACCCGTCACAGCAGTTCTGAAAAAAACATGTCAAAATCAAGAGTCAAAAAAGTAAAAAAAAAAAAAAAAAGAATGTGAAACAGTACTGTGTAAAAAGTGCCATTGCCACATAACATCAGGAAAAAAGTATAATAACACTTGAGTCAAACCCTCCGCGGGGAACTTTTCTACCATCTCCACACTGCAAAGTGAATAAGTGTGACATTAATGCATCAGAGTACCTAACGCCTCGTTATGATTAGTGAGGGTGCAACTCAATATAGAAAGACGGAGCACTGCAACATTACTTTGCTGTTTATAGATATAATGTGACAGATTGAAATCGTAGAATGTTAGATATTGTAAAGAAACAGAGAATTATCGAATACTGACAGAATCAAGGACATGGAAGAATCTTCTGTTGGCCATGCCCTTGTTATTCCATTGTCAGCTTTAAATGAAATAGGTGGGAAAATCTTCATTTTCCATATGGGTCATATGAAATAAATGCCGTTTCATGTTTTTATAGAGAATAGTGAAAAGTCGAGCAAACTCATATACTTCCTGTTGTTATATTGGTTTCGGCTTTTACTTTTATTTTTTGAAAAATCGCTCCTTAAATATTGTGAATTTCTACAATTTATCTCTCGAGCATTACTGATTACACACACACCGAAACACTCATATGCTTACTAATAATACACGCTGAGATCAGAAACATTTATTTATTACAAAAATATCATTTGATATGATCAATTGATATGATTATTGATAATTCACAACTAGCCCTGGAAACTTATATTGACAATATGCAAAAAGGCCAGCAATGTAATTTAGGGAACCAACTCACTGATAATACACGAAGACGACTGCTAATTTATATACTTACTGATGATACACGAAAAAGTCCGTAATATCATTTATTTAATCATAATATACAAAAAGATCAGAAAACGTACTGATTACACGAAAAAGCAGACATGATCATAATACATGAAAATGTCAAGAAACTCAATGCTTTACAATGATGATAAACGAAGAAACCAGCAATCTCATATACTTGCTGATAATACACAAAAAGCCAAACAAACTCACACGTTTACTGATAATGCACGTAAAGGCCAGCAAACTAATATGCCTTCTGATAATACATTAAAGGCCAGCAAACTCAAATACCTACTGATAATACAAGAATGATCTACAAACTCATATGTGTACTGTTAACACAAAAATGACAGCAAACACATATGCTTACCTATGACCGTGATATGATATGCTTAAGTGAGGGTTTTTATCGTTTCATAACTGTGGTACAAATGCCAGTAATTTGATACTGTAATATTCCTGATTAAGCTATTCATAATTAACGCCGTTAGATCTACTAATGAAATGCTGATTACAATTACAATATTACACGTATAAATCTCAGAACAGCGAACGCTCTGACGATTGTAAACACTGAAAGGTCATTTAGAGAGAAATATTCTATCAAGAAATGAAAATTTATTTGCGATTTCCCATGTAGTTAAGTGTTAATGCTGGAATACATATACGTTGGTTCTCATCGACTGCAAATGAAACTTCAGATTTATCGGAACCTTATGACTTGAGAAACGCTGTGTTAATCATAATGATAATCTTGCATAATGATGGCAACGGCTTAGAGAGTATATTCTTTAACAAGTAAGTAAACATTGACTGAGGCTTTATGCAGTAGATGGATAGTTTTAATGCAGCATAAAATGCAATCTACGTTAACATTTTGTATGCTTTGCTAGTTTAGTTTATTTGCAACAAATGTGTTCCTTATTAATAAATATAGAAGATATATACCTTTAATTTTCGACAGCTTATTTCTCTTCAGTGATGCTCGTGACCGAATGATTGGAATTCAAAACTATGCAACAATGTATTGCTTGGAAAGCATGATAGCAAGTAATACATCAACGAGAATTAAGAAACGTGTGTAAACATTGATGGAGTAGACTATGAAGACGGGTATTCTTAACGTATAAGTTAACATAAATGAGAAAAAAGAAAATATCTGACCAAGATGTGTGACACAAATTACCAATGACATGCACATAAATTATAATTATTGTCAAATAAACACAGAAAACCACATTACAAGAAAATTCGATTGTATTGCAATTACCATACCGACTAAGGACGGTCAATAAAATTAAACGACGTCACTCGGTGTAGTTAACCGATTTATGGGCGCCCATCTCACCACAAAAGATGTACAATAAAAAGACACATTAAAAATCTATAGATAATCCTCCATATCGAGAACAAAAATCAACAGGTCTCTCAGGATGTGAGGTCATAACATTTTAACACGAAACGTTGTCTAAAATAATATGCTAGTATCAAAGATATTTTAAGCGAAATCAACATAAGTCAACCGTACTCTTATCGTCTGTAAGTGAGCTCAAATCTTTGATCCGTAGGAGTATCTGACTATCAGCCAGAGAGAACGAGGCTCAGGACCTTGCCTCCTATGAAATGGTTTGGACAAGGCCCGTCTTAGAGGTTCCTACCGTCCTGATAATCAACGTGCAACATGCAAGTCTATATAAGGCTGTAGAAGGGCACAAAACAAGACCTATATTTTGGGGGTTTTGTGATGATCTCAGGTCATACTATCGATGTCGAAGGCGTTTGATTATTTTAGAATCCGACAACATGACATTATCGGAACCTTTGACCCTCCTTAGCTTATACGCTGGATTACCGTAGAAATCCGCTGGAAACATATTGTTGAAATGTCGGAATAAGATCTACATTAAAAAATGTTCCAAAAGTTTTTCGAAGATAATAATATTCGTAAAGTTTCAATGTGATTTGAATGTTCTAGCAAATCGAATCAATTGATCGATATAAATATCATATGATGGGAGTCTAGGCACTTCATTATTTATATAAGGGAAATTTACAATAGAAAATCCAAAGTCGTCACGTTTATCTTATTTTTTTTAATTTATATTGATATTGTATTGGTTTTCTTTAATTGAAGTTCAGGTGGATAAATGCTATATTAAATTATATATATATATATATATATATATATATATATATATATATATATATATATATATATATATATATATATATATATATATATATATATATATATATATATATATATATACAGAGAGAGAGAGAGAGAGAGAGAGAGAGAGAGAGAGATTTGTTCACATGCATTTCCGACGCCGGAATTTCAGTTCAATAGCATTCCATACCATGAATAGGATAATTTGACTCGTGTTCTTGTCTCCTTCATGTGATCATATGGGTATATTTACATAATTACTTCCTCGACTTGAAAAGTCGTTGCAGGAAGTTCGCGACGCTAAATCAAACATTTCATTTCGGAATAGAACCAAAAACAACATCACTTTTTCAGACACCCATTTTGAGTACTCTTATGCATTCGCTTTATGAATGTAAAGATGATGGATAAATCCAAACTATAAGCCCGAAAATCATGAAACCAGAGGACATACAAAATCAGTGAAAATGAAAACCAAGTGGAAAATAAAAAATATGTCTACTTGAAGAGCATATGTGGACCCCTATGATGGAGTGAGATCAGGTGCCCGGGGAGAGTGAGCATCTCCTGATTGCTAGCAACATCCGTCACATAAATCCAGTAAAAAAGAGTCAAATCGTGTAAATTCCATATATATATATATATATATATATATATATATATATATATAAATATATATAATATATATATATATATATATATATATATATATATATATATATATATATATATATATATATATATATATATATATATATATATATATATATATATATATATATATATATGTGGAGAGGTCAACGTAGGTAACCTTCTAGTATAGAAGGTGTCAAATCGGTGTAAAATGATCTGAATCGGTCTCAGTCAAGAATATCATTTAAAAGTCTGGATAACGAGATATCATATCGAGTAATAAGAGTCTCATAACGACCATAGAAATCTTCAGTGACGTTGCTTGTCTAGCACATATATAACCTTGGTTGAGAAGCTTATCTGAAAGTCGCCTATCTCTCAGAACAAAGTCATTGTAATTTGAACATGCTCTGGAATAACGTATTAACTGAGATATGAATACGCCGTATGCGGGCGATGATGGAATGTTGCTACTTAAGAAAGGAAAGTTTGAAATAGCGAAATTGAAATCGTCACGATTGTCCTAGGGTGAGGTGTTCAATTGATCATTAATGTCGAAAGACAACATAATATCTAAATACGAAGTAGAATTACTACTGTCTGTGGTTTCTTTGGCCTCCAGTTCACTTGGATAGATCAGGCTAAGGTAATCCGCGAATGAAGGAATATTAATTAAAAGCAAGTCATCTATATATCTGTAAGTAAAATTGAAGCCAAGTGCCAATTGTTTCTTTCCTAGCGAAGGCAAAGACTGAATGAATTCAGCATTTTCAGTTATCAAATTAAGTAAATCACTCTAAAACTAAGGAGTATCTCCCTCATGCACAGCTCTGCCCTTAGATAGATTCTTTGGTTCACTTTTTGGCCATTTTGGCTTCAACACTGCTCTTCATATTTTTATATATTTTGAGAATTCCAATCATTCGGCCACGAGCATCACTGAAGAGACATAACTTGTCAAAATGCGCATATGGTGCACAAAATTAAAATGTATATATGTTCTATATTTATCGTATGAGTAAAGGAATATATCAGCCAGAAGCGGGGCACAGCTAGTGCCCATTGGAATGCCGACAATTTGTTGAAAAACCTTTCCTCCAAACACCACAAAATCAAATGAAAATGTTATCGATAAGAAAGTACAACATCTGGATGACATCTGTTTCAGTGTATTTATTTTTGGAATCAGAAATTTACCTAACAAAGTAAGTTTTATCATGACCTATAACTATATATGTCATTTTGCGGCTTCCGTTTTTACTAGTAAATGCATTTTGAATAATTTCCGCTAATCTGTCTTTTAATTTCTGATGAGGGATCGTTATGTAAAGAGTCGAAAAGTCAAAAGACTTGATGGAGTGAATTTTAGTAAAACTTTTTGATTCTAGATGTTCTAACAACTGTTTTGAATTTTTAAAGATCCACATTTGATTAATTCCACTTCTGGAATTTACTGTTTCGCAATACCTATGAAGGCCCGATTTAATTTCTGATAATACTTTTGTGAGTAGCATCGATACCGATTTTGAGGAACACCTCGAGGAACCAGCGATAAAGCGTTGTTTGTAAGGATGTTTGTGCATTTTTGGAATGCAGTACAAATATGGAAGTTCTAAATTTAATTTATTTGCGTCAATACCAAACGTATTGAGGACAGATTTATGATTCTGAAGTATGAGACCAGTTTGAATAAAAAGTTTGCCGAAAAGGGCATTTTGGGGCCTTTGTCGTACTTTCCTAGACTCAGCCATAGACGGATCTGTATGAAAACGACAACACTTAAAATCATCCTTAAACTTTAAATTATCTGTTCAAGTTTCATCAGAATCCCTTCAACAGAGAAAGAAGATGAAACTACTACACGTGTAATAAATGTCACAAGATGTGCGACGGCGGGACGACGGGTGCATACTTATGACAACGGCTCGGCTAAGATGACAGAATGTTCCGAACTCCAGTATTTTAAGAACAAAATGTAGATCTTCCAAAAAGATAATACAAGAAAAAATATAATGAATTATTATCAATACAGAACGACCCAAATTTACCCAAATATAAAGAAAAAAATTCAAATCGAAATGCCACTTTTATAAGGTGTTATAGTATATGGATTGTCACATGTGAATGTAAGTTGTCTCGTATTTGATATACATTCGAAGCAGGAGATAATTATTAAAACTTTGTTTTATATTATATACACATTCATACTAGGGGTTAACCACTAACACTGCAGTCAATGATCTAACTCGAATTTCGAATTCATGTGCTTCATAATTAGATCTACTTTTTGATGTCGACCGAGATGGTAAACTTATTACTTCAATTTATGACAAACGTGATGACTTTAATTTCCCCATTGTTAACTTCCCATATACTAGTAGCAACTTTCCTTTATCACCTGCGTACGGTGTTTATGTATCTCAATTGATTCGATATGCGCAAGCGTCATCTGAGTATTGCTCTTTCATTTATCGAAGCCAATTACTAGGAGAAAAGTTATTCAAACAAGGATGAGATATCACGACTTATATCAACATTCCGCAAATTTTACGGTCGTTATAAAGACCTTATTTGCTCATATGATGTATCGTTGTCTGACATGTTGACTTCCGTATTCCGTATTCGCCGATACCTTGTCAGTTTTTGTAAGACACAAGCATGGTAACCCCATTCTAATGCATTTGACAATAATAATTACAACTAGAGGCACAGAGTGATGGTTTTCTAAGCCAAGTCGCTAATCACAGTCATATCAAAAACTGTAGGGTATCGTGACGTCACAAATCAGAAACTGCAGGGTATGGTGACGTCATATAAAAAAAACTGCAGGGATATCGTGAATACCCTTGCAGTTTTTAAATCAGACAGCCAATGAGAGCGTGTGTTACAAACAAATGCTTTAGAATACACTATACACAATATTGTCCATTTATTCCCTGAACTTTGAGATATGGATAACCCTTTGGTACTACTTCGTTGTTTACTCATCAAAATTGAGAAGACATTTCCAGTATGTAAGTTAGAATTTTAGCACTTAATATGCGAAATTCCATGACTGACTTTATGGTACTACATTACTGCTGTAAAAAACAATGCTGTAACAAACAATAATCCTTTCGTATGTGTTTTAACATCATCGAAATTTGATGCGTCAAGCCAAATATGAGTTAGGTTATTTCTACTTTGATATTACTGACCGACCTGGTGCAAAACAATGCTAACACAAACGAAATATCCAATATTCATCGAACTGACAATACCAGTAATAACCTTATACCGCCTAAAACTATTAAAACGATGTGTTATATCAATATCTGACTACTGCTTGAAGAAATTGCCTTACTCGATCCAGTCACTATATATATATATATATATATATATATATATATATATATATATATATATATATATATATATATATATATATATATATATATATATATATATATATATATATATATCACAAAGGATTGCAGCAACGATCTCCATCCAAGATTGTCGGATCAGCAAATGTCGGTACTACACCTAATATAAATAGATTTATATGAATTTATTATATTAGTACAATATATAATACTATTAGTAGAAGAATTGAAGAACTATTGAAGAACTGAAGAACTTTGTACATCTTGTCATGATTGATGACATTGTATAGAATGAATTATGTTAGTAATAAAAGAAATCCTATTAACTTACCCAGATCTTGTGTTAAGAATGTACTTTGCCATCTGTACCATGAAATGGGACATCCAAGTAGTGACAGGATTATATGACTGGTTAAAGGTATGTCATCAATTTCAGACGTTGTTTGTTTCGAATTTAGTGACCAATGAATGAGCATCAGAGTTTACTAGTTATAACATACCAATTCACCCGCTATCCATAAGAAGAACCAGACAGCAAAATCTACTGTAGGTGCCTTATTTAAAACTATATTGTATATGATGCAATACCAATTAAGCTCCACAGCGACCAAGGACTGCAATTCGAGTCTAATACCATCAAAAAGCTTTGCTACATCTTAAACATTCAGAAGTCGAGAAAAACAGAACAATTGGAAACGGGGTTTGTAAGCGACTTAATATAATTGTACTCCGGATGCTTGGAACTTTACAAAACCATCAGAAAGAGGACTAGAAATTGTACAGTGTATATATGTAGAATTCTGTCAAACAAAGCACAACTGGACACATCGTATTTTCCTACTGGAGAGGGAACCAAGGTTACTTGATGACATCAATATCCGAACCTTTCTCATAGAAGAAACGAAAGAACACATTACATTCAACATTCCTATAAATTAGCCCAGAACAATATAAAGAAACAGCCAAGACGACGGAGAACGAATTATGATGTGCAGTTTAAGGGAGCAATAATGAGACCAGAAGATACAATGTTAGCAAAATATTATCCTTCGACTGTAAACATAAAATATCAGATCGCTGGAAGGAGGATCCATATACTGTAGAAAGTCGACCAGATAAGAACATAACAGTATATGTAGTAAAGACTGAAGAATTAATCAGAACATTACTTATATTTATATCAATAAAAGTATTATAAAACCAACTAGATGACACAGTGATTAAGCCAGAAAACAAATTCAAAGCCAGACCCAGCACAAAGATGAATGGTTAAAAAAAACAGAAATAAAACATATGTTTTCAACGAATGTTTACATGATACAACACACAGTGATGAAGAGGATGCGGCAATTCAGACGGACACACAGATCATTGCACAGAGCACAGAAGACGCTATCTGTTTCACAACGTTCGGTTTACAGCATCAATCTAGAGAGAGAAAGGATGACACTTTAGATCACCAGAGCCACAGCAACCATTTTCCGAGATAACTAAACCATATAGTTTTGTTTTATCAACCGTCTGAGGGTGAAATACAAATAGAGAGATACCGATATAGAGGTAGAAGGTACGGTAAAGGTAACAGAATCAAGAAGATCTCGTAGAAGAAAGAAACTACCAACATGACATGATGATTAATTTGTATAAGAACGAATTGCTAGTGAAATCCTAGACTGGAAATATGGCGTAAGTTTCTTGATTTCTCTTTTATCCCAACTTGAAAAGATTGGTCTTGATATTACTGAAATTTCGAAAGCAATTTTTATAATCATTACTGATAAGGAGTGATATCTTATCTGCATTAAATAGGTAAAAATGATCAGTGTTGTGAGAAAAAAATCACCTGATTTCATGACTATGTGGTAGAAGGACTCTGTAATTTTCCAGTAGAAACATTGGTGGAGAGGAGCTTATTCTATACCTCCGCGTCCGTCCGCGTCAGGTTAAGTAGTTGGGGTATCTCGGTATTGGAAAACGTATAGATGCTGCAGTAACCAAACTTGCACCTTAGGTTCATCTTGGAATGTTGGTTTAATCGCATGCATCAGATAATGTATCTTACCCACATTTTCCGCTTGAGTGACTCGGTTTAGTAGTTTGGGGTTATTCAGTATCGAGGTAAGTGTAGGTGCTACAGTTACTAAACATGCACCATAGGTTCATCATGGGATGCTGACTTAAGCGCATGCATCCTGTGATGCATCTGACCTACGTTTTCTGCATGAGTGACCTGGTTATTCAATATTGAAGAAAGTATAGGTGCTACAGTTAACATACTTTAACAACAGATTCATCTTGGGCTGCACATACACCCAGTGTCCACCTGACCTACAATTTCTGCTTGAGTGATTCAGTCAAGTAGTTTGAGGTTATTCAGTTTGGAGAAAGAACATTGAGAAGAGTGTGGTTATATTTCATTACATTATGTTTGAAACTTGCAGTCTGTAATTGTTATGTGTGTGCTAGTTCTGCCCAATGCAAATGACGAGGACAACCATTCAGAAAGACGGGAATTTCGTGATAGTTTAATTTATTTCAGATTTAAATTTTTGTGATCTGACATTATTGATAATTGTTTTCTTTAAAATATTTACACATCATGTGTAGAAGTAACTGTCAAGATGATACAATTCTTACATGTTTTGGTAATATACATGATGTTTTGCATATACTTTTTTCTGAAATATATGAATGCATTATATACTCTGATCAGAAACCTACTAACCTCTCCCCCTCCCCATTCTTACCCAGCTGATTTCGTACTACGTAAATCAAACAAATCAATCCTGAGCTAACCATTGTAGTTATAATGTCAACGTAATTTCGACTGTGTGAACAATAAGGCAATAACCGACGTTCTATGACGATGATCTGTGAAAGAAAGACAACTCCTATTGTTAAACTGTTGAGTAAAGAAGTTGAAAAAACATCTGATGATTTAGTCCCTGATCCAGAAAAACTTTTGTCTCCCAAGAAGAATTTGCAGACATACCTCATGTGAAAGTACATTCTCTGAGAAACATTTTAAGGGATGTTTGCACTCTGGCCGCTGAAGAAATTTTGAATAAAATGTAAACAATTAAATAAATTCATGAAAACAACTATTAATATTATAGATTTTGATATGATCTTTTCATTCAATAAAAGAGGTTTCAGTACCATATCATCATGAAAAATGTGAATTTTGGGGTTAAAAATGCTATTTTTGCAACATTAATACATTTTTTATTAATGTTTGCATTTCGTCTATCCGGCTTTAGTGTAGGTCCAAATATTTGTTTTAAAAAGTATATATGTTCTATATTTACTATAACCACTAGACCAGTATCACTGCTGGTGGACTGATAGTTCCCGAGGGCATCATAAGTCTAGTTTTCAGTGCTTTCGTACTGAAGGTCTACTTTTCAGAGCATGTTCAAATTACAGTGACTTTGTTCTGAGGGCTAGGCGACTTTCAGTTAAGCTGCTCAACCAGGGTTATATATGTGCTAGACTAGCAACGTCACTGAGGAAATTCTATGGTCGTTACGAGACTCTTATTACTCCATATGATATCTCGTTATCCAGACTTTTAAATGATATTCTGGACTGAGACCGATTCCGATCATTTTACACAGATTTGACACCTTCTATACTAGAAGGTTACCTACTTCGACTTCTCCATATATAAATACATATGGAATTTACACGATTTGACTCTTTCTACTGGGTATATGTGACGGGTGTTGCTAGCAAGCAGGAGATGCTCACTCTCCCCGGGCACCTGATCTCACTCCATCACTGGGGATCACATATGCTCTTCAAGTAGACATATTTTGTTATTTTCCATTTGTTTTTTATCTTCACTGATTTTGTATGTCCTCTGGTTTTATGATTTTTAGACTTGTGGTTTGGATTTATCCATCATCTTTACATTTCAGTGATTTGTACTGACATGAAATATATAAGTAAAATTTTCAGTCATGAAATTATATAAATCACTCTGAAACTAAGTAGTATCTCCCTCATGCATAGCCCTGCCCTTAGATTCTTTGGTTCTCTTTCGGTCATTTTGGTTTCAACGCTGCTCTTTAAATATTTATATATTATGAGAATTCCAATCATTCCGCCACGAGCATCACTGAAGAAACATAATCGTCGAAATGCGCATCTGGTGCACAAAATTAAAAGGTATATATGTTCTATATTTGTTAATGGCTATGGAAGGATAAAACAATGTCTAATCTATCTAATGATATACCATTTACCCATTAATGAATTATTGAAAAGGGATATTTGGAAATATTTTTCATTAAAGTGATAGCGATTATGAAAATCGCTGAAAATTGGAAAATCTTTATAAACATTTATGCTTTATCATTTATGTGTTTTAAATACATCACTTATAGGATTTTTATGCTCATTTCAAATTTACAATTTGAAAATAAAAAAAAACTTATCTAGGTATCACACACAGGGTAACCAATGTTTTTAAATATATAACCCACCCATCCAACCCCTTTTTTCTCTTTTATTATATTTAATTTGCTAAAGATATCATTAAATGATCTGTTATTATCAGTGACTCAGAATAAAAGATGCATTTGTTTTGTGGCATAGAAATTAATCTAGATGGAGGAGAGTAGGTCGAAAGTAGGTGGTATGTAGATTGTTTTTTTATTTGTATAGTAGAAAACTTTGAAAGATTGCTTAAGTTTTGTCTATTCCCTAACAACTCATCAATTAGATTGTTCATTTCGATATCCCCATAATCATCATCGTTATCATCAGATCCGTTCCCCTTCTCAGATTCCGCGGCACACAATATATCAATAAGTTCTCCTGGTACAATTGCACCACTTGTCCATTCATATTCTATGTCCTCTTTCCTCCATATCTGGTAGGTCTGGTCGGTTTTCTGTAGCATGAAGCCATATGTACGACTGGTAATTAACTCGACGCAAATGCATCTCTTAAGAACTTCATCATGGGGGAGGAGACTCATATCGATGCTGTTGCCGTAGTTCAATACGTTTCCGCGACCCTTTTTTTACAAAATGTATTGTATCGCAATTTGTTGACGTCAGTATATTAAGGCTTATCATAAATTGCACATACCAATCTCTCCATTTCCTCAAGCAATTTCTCACTGCAGACATGCTCTTGTCCCTTGTCCCATACTTAATAACACAGACACAAAGTCAGGATTCTTTTTAACAATCTTCAAAGGTGCAATTTTCCCCTTCGAACAAAGGCACTGGTGTTGTCACTACCAGTAAGAGCGTGAAATGCTGGTAGTAGGTATATACAGACCTCTTCACTCTTTTGTTGGACTAGATTTTGAACATCTATGAGACGACGTTTGTTGCCGACACCAGTATCGAAAATAGACCTATTGATCTTGGTAAAAAATGCAAAAGCGGTATCAATACATCTGTATACGTATCTGGTGATCTCACCAGTATTGTAGTATTGTCATGTTCTGTTTATATGAATGCAGTGAAGAATTATTCGAGTATTAGCCTTCTCTTTTGTAGAGGAAAGGGAGTCTCCTTCAAATACTACGACCTTCTTGTCATCATTACTTGTCAATCTGAAGCATGTCTCGCCAAAAACAAAATAGAAAAATCTGCCCTGAAGCGATGGAGACTTAAATGCTTCCGACCAGGAAACACATTTTTGGGACTTAAATATTAAAATTTTTAACAACAATATTTATACCAAAATATATGATAAACGTGACGACTTTGGATTTCCTATTGTAAATTTCCCTTATCTAGATGGTGATGTCCCCAGACCCCATCATATGGTATTTATATTAGTCAATTGGTTCGGTTCGCTAGAGCCAACACTAACATTTTGGATTTTCACGAAAAAAGTTCTCAGATTGTTTCTCAGATTCATGTATTGTATAGCTCCATGGTGACTTCTGCCACATAACTGAACCAGTAACTCCTCTTTTTTCTTTTAATTTTCACTCAGGGTTAAAGATATCATAAACTTCGAAAAACTTTTGGTAAATTTTACAGATCTTATTCAGACATTTTATCTAAATTTGGAAATGTGATTTTTCAACAATATGTATCCAGCGGAATATCCCATCCCAATTTCTACGGTGACCTAGTACACAAACTAGGGAGGGCAAAAGTTTCCGATAATTTCATATCGGTGGGTTGTAAAATAATTAAACGCCTCGGACATTGACAGTGTGACCCCTAGATCATCGCTAAGACCATAGTCCCTCTACAACCCAATGCAGACTTTTGCTTGAGCGTTGCACCCTGACTAACAGGGCGGTAGGGACTCTATGATGGGCCTTGTCTAAACCTTTTCAGAGGAGACAAGGTCCTGATCCTCACCCCCTCTGATTGTTAGTTGGAACTCCTACTGATCAAGGATCTTACAGACGGACAGAGCACGGTATACTTATGTTGATGTCGCCTTACATATTTTTGATAGCAACATATTATTCTATAAACGTTTCGTGTGAAATAAATTTTTATTACCTCTCTTCTTGAGAAACATGTTGATGCTTGTCCTCTATACGGAGGATTATTTACAAATTTTTAAACGCGTATCCTTTGATTGTACTGCTTTTGTGGTGAGTGGCCATGGAAATGTGGGCTTCTGTAAACCGGTTAACCACACCAATTGAATGACCTTTGTTACTTCAATTGACCGTCCTAAGTCGCTATCGTAACCGCAGCAACATCGAAGATTTTTGTAATGTCGTTTCACTGTGTATATTCCACTATTATCATGTTTTGTGTGCATGTCCTTGGTGATTTTTGTCATACAGCTTTGTCAGATGTCTTCAGTTTTTCTCTTTCAGAATCTGCGTGAAATACATGCCTAGTATCACTTCGTGTATATTTCCGTCGACAAGCAGTGTGATACCATGCTTCTCTTGCAACAAGATCTTGGTTCAAAACTTTATAAAAAAAAAAAAGCTGATCGTCACAACTGCGGCTTTGATAGGCTCTTCAGCACGATTAAGTAAAAGTCGTATAGATTATCTAATACAGGTATGTTTTCAATGTAAATAGCTGTCTTTGCTTCTCAAGATCTTTGCATTAAATGATCATTTAAGAAACTGCGTGCTGAAATTTTTAACCATAGATGTCGCCACCGTGTCAGTTAATTCTAAAAATTTGTACATTTATAACGCCGCCTACAATAGATATAAGGACAAATAATAACAGAATTCCAACACCTTTGTTAAAATACTACGGTCATTTCTCAAATGATTTTCCTCTTTTCTATGTTTTCGTTTTGGGTTTTGGGTTTTGCTTGTTTGTTTGTTTTATCTGTGTATTTGCAAAGTGTATATATACAGAAATTCCTATAACATGATGCATTTAAAATTCATAAATGATAAAGCATAAATGATTTTATTTTTATTCCACTATAATGGAAAATATTTTTTAATATCCCTTTTCAATAATTCATGAATGGGTAAATGGTATATCATTAGATAGATTAGTTATTCTATAACCATTAAAACAAATATTTTGACCTACACTAAAGCCCGATGGACGAAATGGAATAAAATAAGAAAGAAATGTATAAATTCTGCAAAAATAGCCCTTTAACCCAAAAAATAACATGTTTGATATATGATATGGTACTGAAACCTTTGTTTTTTTGTTTTTTTGGTTTTTTTTTTTTTTTTTGGTTTTTTTTTTTATTTTTTGGTTTTGTTTTTGTTTTTGTTTTTTTTTTTTTTTTTGTTTTGTTTTTTTTCTTTTTTTGGTTTTGGCAGATCTCATCAAGATCTATAAGATTACATGTTGGGTTTTTTTCATGAATTTATTGAATTGTTGACATTTTATTCAAAATTTCTAATTTTCAGCGATTTTTGTTGAAAATTCCCCCTGGGAGGAAGGGGGGAACAAGGGGATATGGCACCTCAAAGTCAAATTAACGGGGGTTGTAAAGCCCATGTCTAATCAAGATCCCTTAGTGACGCAACTCATTTCATTCATAATTGTTTAAAATGGATAGGCGTCAAACTATATTAATCATGTCACAGTTCTGCTACAACAGCCTGGAGTAGCCCAGAGAGAAAATGGTGCGTCCGGTGGTATGTGTGCAGGTTCGAGATTGCATGATTTGGTATTGTGTGCACCCTATTTGATGTGAAATTGAAAAATAGTTCGAGATTATTATAAACATTTTTGTAAAACCGTTACGGGTTTAGTAAATAGTGATGTCTTCTCTAGAGAGTAAGAGTGGGAGAGAAAGTAAGGGGTGGAACAGGAGACATGGGGGAAAAGGGAGGTGGAATAGAAATATGCACGTGCGCTGCTCAACGGGGTGAACCGTGAATACTTATTCGCTGTCCACCCACCTCAAGTAATCATCAAATACTTGACAAAGAATACAATTTGTAAAATATCTTGAAATATATCAGTAATTATTGTCCCCCGCTTTTCACGAAAGCCTGGGGACAATTAATCTCATTCGCCTGTCCGTCCGTCTGTCACAAAAACTTTAACCTTGGTCATAACTTTTTACCCGTAAGGCGTAGGGCCTTCATATTTGGCATGTGTGTCCCTCATTGCAATACCTTTCCGTCGTAACGTTTTTATCATGTGACCTTGACCGTGACCTTTGACCTACTTCAATGTAACTTTTTAACCATAAGACGTAGGGCCTTCGTATTTGGCATATGTGTCCCTAATTGCAATACCTTTCCGCTGGTACCAGAATTTTTGTTTATCAAGTGACCTTGACCGTGACCTTTGACCTACTTCAATGTAACTTTTTAACCGTCAGACGTAGAGCATTCATATTTGGCGTGTATGTCTGTAGACATGCACAACCAAGACAATATATCACAGATCCATGCACCCTTACTGATAGAACCCCCAAAGCAGGGGACCACAATTCTCTGAATTTGCTTGTTTTACTATAACTTCATAATCTGCTCGGTGTGTGATAACACGTATACCACGGCAAAACTGTATAAAAAGTTACATATTTTGCTTCACATATTTAGTAACCACATGATACATGTAAAATACTTACGGTAACACATTCATAGAAAGATTTTTATATAGATGCCAAAGGTCACGCAATACCTCTTGATTAATGTATTAATATTTCACGAGAGCACATATTCTTGGTTCTCTTATTAGTATTGTTACGAGGTAATTTATGGAATTGTCTAAAATGTTACTGCTTACCAAAACGGGTACCTTTATTTGAAAAATTAGTAATCACTACGTCACATAAGTTTATCTTACAATTCCATTGATGAATTTATAGTGGATGTTGTGCATACATTTTCACAATGCACTTGATTAGGTCACATTCAATAAAATCGGCTAGTTTGAAGCTAAATCACTTGTTTTTTAAAGCTATAGACATCTCGAGCGTTGTGCTCCGACTAAGATAGAAAATGGAACTCTTTGAAATCCCCTGTCCACATTTCTCCATAAGAAGCTTCTTATTTGTTTTTTCTTGAGGTCAATATATTATGTTATATTTTAATAAAATATCAAAGTTTGGTTTAGTTATTAACGGTACAATACAAGTTATTCACGATTATAAATTCATAACAAATACGCCAACCGCAAGTAGTGGTCCTATATGAATGATAGAGCCACGA
This sequence comes from Pteria penguin, assembly GCA_035048485.1. NCBI lineage: Eukaryota > Metazoa > Mollusca > Bivalvia > Pterioida > Pteriidae > Pteria > Pteria penguin. The sequence continues at coordinate 6,379,883 of CM068581.1, forward strand.
TTCCTTAACTTTTTGATAAACGGAATGTCCGGCGCGATTCTACGCATTTCGGCATCAAATAGAGCAAACATTTTATAAATATAAACATTAAGCTAACGATCGACAATAATAACCTACCCTCGTTCTGTCGTCTGAACGTATCACACATATTGTTTCCCAACCTGTGTCAAATTTGCTGGTTTGTTTACATGTAGTCTGAATCGCCCCCACGTTACTTGCATCTCGGTAGCAGAATCAAACATGTGGATGATTCAGACTATTGTCAATACACCGATCCACTTTTCAACACAGAAACCGGTGTTTGGTGCACTTTTGATTGTTATGCTTATGACGTCAAATTGTCCAACCTTGCGTGACGTCATCATAGTCGTATTTTGCGCTAAAGTACTTGACACTGGACGAATGTGGATCGTTGTATTGGCACTGTGATTGGGATGTCGTATCTATGTCCTCTTTGCACTTGTTCTTGTGTTGTTTAATACACTAGTATTTATTAAACTGGAATTTCAAGTGTCTACCCAAACAACTCAGGATTTTTCTCAAACTGTACAATTCCTACAAATATCGGTCTTGCACCGAGTATCTATCGATATATCTCCTTATACTGCAGCTTCCCCTTTTCGGGTATTATGCGCAGCGTGCGCGTCTGAGTTGTGGGGTTAAAAGATGCTGGATATAGCGGTGCTGGTTAAAAAAATTAATGAAGAATATACAGTGTTTAAAGAATTGTTTAAAAAACATTATAATGGTATTAAGGCCGGGGTGAGATATGCTAACAATGGCAGCCGAAAAGGCTTCATGCTTTGCTAGCATTACGGTGTGATGTGGCAGGTGGTTCCATTGGACTATACTTAACGGAAAAAAGAGTATTTATAGAAGTCCTTGGAAGTGGGTATCTGCCTGAAGGAGAGGGATGTGCAGTTCTGGGAAGTCTGGCGGGTGGGAAAATGTACCTGGGTAGGGGAACAACTACATGCCCATATACAATGTTTATGAAATAATGACAGTCTTGTACAGGATCTCCGATGTTCTAGTGTTTCCCACCCAAGTCTGTCAAGCATGTGGGTCATGTTGGAGGTTGGGAAGAGATCACATGCCGCCCATTTTGCAGCCCTAGGTCCGGCGCCATAAACTGAGAACATACTGAAGTCATATATTTCTTTTTAATTTATTCCATTGTCAAACGTTCAAATAAATTCTCATGCAGAGTGATTTAATTCTATTTATCAATAGAATAAAACTTAATAAAATCCAAATTCCAGTTATTAATTTATTGATGAACAGAAGAATATGAAATTTTGACCAAAGTATATTCTCAGTTTATGGCGACGGACCCAGCGCTGCATCATCTCAATTTTATCAGATAGGTCTTTGGTGAGGAGAGGCATATTCCAGCTGGGGTCTTACCAGTGTCTTGTACATGTATGTGGTGAATCTAATAGCTTGGTGCTTTATTTGATGTTTCTTTTAATAAAGCCTAGGGATCTATTAGCTTTACTATGTTGTTTACAGGGCTGTTCCATCCAAGATCAGAGGATCTTACCTGTTCCGGGAGGTCATTTAAATAGGTCAGGAAGAGGATTGGCCCTATGACTGAGCCCTGGGGCACGCCCGATGTTACAGGGGCAGGTGGTGACTCCTCTCCTTCGACCACTACTGTCTGCTCTCTGTTAAAAAGAAAAGATCTTACACGTCCGAGGTTCTGCCCTTCGACTCGGTACTGGTGGAGTTTGTAAAGGAGTTTCGGGTGATTCACCTATCAACGGCCTTGGAAAAATCTAGCAAGATAAGGTTTGTCTGCCTACCTTCCTGTAATTGTGAGCTAAGGTCTTCTATTAGCATCACAGGTTGGGTTTCGCATGACCGCTTCTCCCGGAACCCGTGCTGCAAGTCATAAAGAATGTTATTACCATTAAGGCGTTTTACAAAGTTGGTGGTCACTATGCAGGCAAGGGATATTGGTCTGTAATTTGCTTCAATGCCTTTATCACATTTTTTTTTTGTAAATAGGGGTAACCCTGGCCTTACTCCAGTCCTCAGGGACGGATCCAGTGCTTATTGACTTACACAGGATTACCTGGAGGATAGGTGCTATTTGGCCATGAAGCTTCTTGTACATGAGAGCCTCGAGTTCATCAGGGCCTGCTGCCTTGTTTTGGTTGAGGTTGTAGAGGAGTTTGTCCATGCCTGCTGTGGACTATACCTGCACTTTTCATCCTGCTGCTCAGTGGTTAAGGTTGCACAGCTGGCTCAGCTTGAGGGGTGATCTAGCACCGATTGACTAAAGACAGACCGAAATTGTTTATTTAGAATTTTAGCCTTTATCTCGTTATCAGTATGGAGGAGGCCGTCTCACTTCAGTGGTGCTACACCTTTTTTGGGCGAGAACTTACCTTTTGTGGTATGTGCTGTATCAGTTATAGCTAAGCTTGATCTTTAAGTCCTAGCAATCCTTCAACGTACTTGTTATACGACTGTTTTATGCAAGCACTTACTTTGTGTTTAGCATTGAGGAAGTCGCGCCTTTGGGGTTTTTTTGCTCCTTTTTTGTTTTTGGTATAAATTATCGCGCCTGCGGATATACCTCTATATTTGCTGTGTTACCCAAAGCAGTGACTTCTTGGTCCCTAGAGTTTTAATTGGGGTAACTCTGCTTATGCCCGCCTCTATAGTGGATCTAAATTCAACCCTTAAATCGTTAACAGACCTACCTTCAGACTGTTTTTTTTTAAATTCTCGCAGAAATCTGCGAGATATCGACCAAAGCTGTCCCAGTCTGCTTTCCTATAAATTGGAATTTTTTAGGTACTTGACTGTGTGTTTGGGATTTTAGTTGTACATCAATGTTGACGATGTCATGGTCAGATAGGCCAGGAAGGGTTGTTAACTTTGACACAAGGGAGGGGTTGGTGGTAAGGAAGAGATCTATTGTACCATCTCCCCTTGTGGGTTTGTTAACCATTTGAATGAGACTAAAGTTATTGATTAAATTAAATAATGTCATACTCTATATAGTTCATGGAAAGAAATATATTGGTAACGAAAATATAATATGCTTATAATAATACTAGTATTATACTAGTACAAATGTAAGCATGAATAAAACAACACAAAATCTTTTTTAAGTATTTTATTAACATTACACACAAATATTAAGCTTTTTGAGACTGCTTTTGCACTACTGTTAATCTACTTCTTCTTCTTCCCTGGTGTAGCTTTAATTGGTGTAGCGGAGACTGGAATGGAGTACTTGGCCAAAGATATCTTGTTTAAGTAGTACAATGCAACCATGGAAAAGATGAAACTGAAAGAGTCAAACAAGAAAATTAAAGACAAAATGTCAAACAAGAAAATTTAAGACAAAAAGTCAAACAAGAAAATTAAAGACAAAAAGTCAAACAAGAATATCAAAGACAAAGCACTCTCTATTATATACATTGAAGTTTGAATTGTTAACATGAAAAAGTTGAATAAACATATATTTATGAATTAGTGTAAAGACTAACAGATGAAGGAAATCCATTCCAAGAGCAAAATTCTTAATTTTAGATCTTTCCTCTAAACATAACCGAAGCATGACTGATTCATGCTACTTATCAAATTAATCACCAACAACTGATTGATCCATGCTACTTAAAAAAAATTCTTATCAAATTAATCACCAACAACTGATTGATCCATGCTACTTAAAAAAAAAATATCACCAATATATGACTAATTCATGCTACATAGCTGCTTATTTGTTATGATAATAACCATAAATGGACAATCTGTTTATCCCATCGCTTCTATTTGTCCCGTTACGGATAAAGATCTTGCGAAACTCCGTAAGGGGTCTTGTTTTGGTGAACTCTGATTTTCAGCCAATTAGTGAATCGGCTACAAATTTCTAGAAATGAAATTAACATGCCCAGCGTGCGTGACCTACAAGATAGTTTTTGAACAGTGTGTGTTATATATTGCGTCACTTGCATGTCCCTAGCCGAGTCATGATTGGCTATTTGAAATGACAGTTTCGGTGACTGGAACGTCATCCGAGATCACCATAACGTGACCCCTTATGGAGTTCCGCAATGGGACAAACAGATAAGTGGAATAAAGATATGGCTTTAATTAGATTGATGGACAGTTAAAGCTGAATTTGGATAAGGCCAAGTCCTGATCCACGAGCTATATGCATAACTGCAATCTCATGCCTAGCTTTCCAACTACCCTGAATTCATTCTTGAATATCTGTAAATGCTTTTATCACCAAACCTACCGGTACCCTTCAAAACTGTCTACTGACTAGTTCATGCATATTCAGCAGTTTCATTGAAACTTTTGCTAAATGAAATGAAACGCATGAAGCTTAAGGAAGACCTGTTTATTAAAGGAATGAAGGTCTCATTGTTGATGTTTAAGGACAATGAAGCCAGCATATTGTGATGGCCTGAAGAAGTAGTAATAACACTGAACTGGTTAAAAGCTTCGCTTTAATACTATGCATGCCCTACAGTATCATTCGTGGAATTTGAATGCCATAGTCCTCTGTATAGTTCATTGAAAGAAATTAATTAGTAATGAGTAATGAACGTCTTTTGTGTTTAATGCCACACCATGATTATTTCAAATAAAAGGTGACTGTCAGTGTTTGTTGGTGGCCCCAAGCATCTGCTGGTGGCAACCAGTGCCTGTTGATCACCCCCAGCATCTGTTGGTGGCTACCAGTGTTTGTTGGTTGCCCCAGCACCTGTTGGTGGCAACCAATGTATGTTGGTAATGGCCAATGTCTATTTATGGCCCAAACTTGAGTACTAGGAGATGACTGAACCACCATCTCTGCGTGGTCCGCTGGTTCTGTTGATCAAACCGGGACCAGACAGAGGTGAGGTAACAGCATTCTAGCACAATTTATCAACCCACTCTGGTTTGATCAAACCCAGATCTGAAACAGGGGATATTACATTAATCTAGAACAATTCAGTGATTGGCTCTGATCTGATCAAACCCTGACCTGACAGAGGTTAGACGACAGTATTCAAGCTTAATTCATTGGGTAGCTCTGGTCTGAGTAAATTCAGACCTAAAACAAGTAATACTACGTTTTCTAGCATAATTCATGTAGTGGCTATACCACTGACCCTTCTATAAAGCGCTCTCACCATGTACTAGCTCTACCATTGACCCCTCTATATAGTGCACTCACCATGTTGTGCTTCTATCACTGACCCCTCTATATAGTGCACTCACTATTGAGTGGCTCTACCATTGACCCTCTATATAGTGCACTCACCATGTAGTGGCTCTACCACTGACCCCTCTATATAAAGCACTCACGATGTAGTGGCTCTACCACAGACCCCTCTATACAGTACACTCATGATGTAGTGGCTCTACCAGTGACCCCTCTATACAGTACACTCACTATGTAGTGGCTCTACTATTGACCCCTCTATACAGTGCACTTACCATGCAGTGGCTGTACCACTGACCCCTCTATATAGTGCACTCACCATGTAGTGGCTCTACCATTGACCCCTCTATAAAGTGCAGTTACCATGTAGTGGCTCTACCACTGACCCCTCTATAAAGTGCACTCACCATGTTGTGGCTCTACCACAGACCCCTCTATATAGTGCACTCACCATGTTGTGGCTCTACCACTGACCCCTCTATATAGTGCACTCACCATGTAGTGGCTCTACCACAGACCCCTCTATAAAGTGCACTCACCATGTTGTGACACACACTCTATGTACAAGTCCTGATGCAAACAACGACAGCAATAGACACAAAATAACTGCAAAAGAAGAGTTGTATTACTTCAACTAAGAGGATTATATCTATCTACCTCATCATAAAATCAATCAATTCTACTGACACTGATACTACAATGAAGCCGTAGACAATTCAATACTCAAATTACAGTGTTCTAAAGTTAGGAAGAACATATATAAACTGTGAACTATGCTATATACATTTCATGTTTCTAGCTATGTGCATAATTTACTCATAATCAATAGTTTGGTAATAAAAGTTGCATGAATTTACAAAACATTTAAAGAGGATGAATCCTTACTCATAAATGTAGTTCATATGTATCAATATCAGTATGGACAATTTGGAACTAGATCTATTGCCAAATCCTCTGTCACTTGTTGCATCTTATTTCAAAATGGAGAGAAGATTCAGTTGTATGAGACAAATGAACAAGGACATGTAAATAACAATGCACACAAGAAGACACCACAAAAATATTGCATTGTAATGCAATTGTAGTACCAAGTAAAGATGTCAAATGAAATGATAACTGTTACTGAATTGGAGTGGGTAACCAGTTTACGGGTCCATCTTCTCACTTATTGCAACAGAAATGCAATAAAAAAAACACACATTTATAAATAATCCTATACAGAACAAGGACAGTCTACTCTAGTAGGAGAGGTTATAAAAATATGAACATAAACATTATTATAGAGTTCGTATAAATATAACAAAATTAAGTGGCATTAGCATAAGCAAACCTTGCTCTGCTTGTTTGAAAGTGAGTGAAACTTTCAATATATAAAATTTAGATATTTAAACCCCCTACTAAAGCAGTTTACTTATGAAATTTCTTCAATAAACATAAATTTATTCTATTTCATTTATTCTATGCATCCACAGAATTACTAAGACAACATGGTATGGAATTCAAAGGTAGGAGTTCTAATACTTCTCAATAAGAGGTACAAGTTCTGTTACTGTCAATAAGAGGTACAAGTTCTGTTAGTGTCAATAAGAGATCAAGTTCTGTTACATGTCAGTAAGAGGTACTTTTCCGTTACCTGTCAGTAAGAGGTACGAGTTCTTTTACCTGTCAGTAAGAGTTACAAATTCTGTTAACTGTCAGCAAGAGGCACAAGTTCTATTACCTGTCAGTAAGAGGTACATTACTGTTACCTGTCAGTAAGAGGTACAAGTTCTGTTACCTGTCAGTAAGAGGTACAAGTTCTGTTAACTATCAGTGAGAGGTACAAGTTCTGTTACCTGTCAGTAAGAGGTACATTTCTGTTACCTGTCAGTAAGATGTACAAGTTCTGTTACCTGTCAGTAAGAGGTACAAGATCTGTTACCTGTCAGTAAAAGGTACATTTCTATTAACTGTCAGTAAGCGGTATGAGTTCTGTTACCTGTCAGTAAGAAGTACATTTCTGTTACCTGTCAGTAAGAGGTATGATTTCTGTTACCCGTCAGTAAGAGGTACATTTCTGTTACCTGTCAGTAAGAGGTACAAGATCAGTTACCTGTCAGTAAGAGGTATGAGTTCTCAGATGAGGTACAAGTTCTGTTACCTGTCAGTAAGAGGTACATTTCTGTTACCTGTCAGTAAAAGGTACATTTCTGTCACCTGTCAGTAAGAGGTAAAAATTCTGTTACCTGTCAGTAAGAGGTACAAAGTGTGTTACCAGTCAGTTAAAGGTACATTTCTGTTACCTGTCAGTAAGAGGTACAAGTTCTGTTACCTGTCATTAAAAGGTACAAGTTTTATTACCTGTCAGTAAGAGGTACATTTCTATTATTTGTCAGTAAGAGGGAAAAATTCTGTTACCTATCAGTAAGAGGTACAAGTTCTGTTAACTGTCAGTAAGAGGTACAAGTTTTGTTACTGTCAATAAGATGTACAAGTTCTGTTAACTGTCAGTAAGAGGTACAAGTTCAGTTAACTGTCAGTAAGAGGTACAAGTTCAGTTAACTGCCAAAAGAGATTACATACACAAAAGTTACAAGTTCTGTTACTGTCAGTAAGAGGTACCACTTCTGTTACCTGTCAGTAAGAGGTACAAGTTCTGTTACCTGTCAGTAAAAGGTACATTTCTATTAACTGTCAGTAAGCGGTATGAGTTCTGTTACCTGTCAGGAAGAAGTACATTTCTGTTACCTGTCAGTAAGAGGTATGATTTCTGTTACCCGTCAGTAAGAGGTACATTTCTGTTACCTGTCAGTAAGAGGTACAAGATCTGTTACCTGTCAGTAAGAGGTATGAGTTCTCAGATGAGGTACAAGTTCTGTTACCTGTCAGTAAGAGGTACATTTCTGTCACCTGTCAGTAAGAGGTAAAAATTCTGTTACCTGTCAGTAAGAGGTACAAATTGTGTTACCAGTCAGTAAAAGGTACATTTCTATTACCTGTCAGTAAGAGGTACAAGTTCTGTTACCTGTCATTAAGAGGTACAAGTTCTATTACCTGTCAGTAATAGGTACATTTCTATTACCTGTCAGTAAGAGATAAAATTTCTGTTACCTATCAGTAAGAGGTACAAGTTCTGTTAACTGTCAGTAAGAGGTACAAGTTTTGTTACCTGTCAGTAAGAGGTACAAGTTCTGTTACTGTCAATAAGATATACAAGTTCTGTTAATTGTCAGTAAGAGGTAAAAGTTCAGTTAACTGTCAGTAAGAGGTACAAGTTCAGTTGACTGTCAATAAGAGATTACATACACAAAAGTTACAAGTTCTGTTACTGTCAGTAAGAGGTACAACTTCTGTTACCTGTCAGTAACAGGTACAAGTTCCATTACCTGTCAATAAGAGATTATACACACTGAAAGCCTTCATGTCCTCTACAGAAGAAATTACTAAATGAACATCATATACCTCCAGAAATATATTTAGTTATTACTTTCTACTGTATTCTAGAAGTCGTTTGTATTGTTCTAATAATATTTTTGTAATGCCGTTCCTTGCATATTCTACTATTATCATTTTTTGTGTGCAGGTCCTTGGTGATTTGTGTCATACAGCTTTGTCAGATGTCTTCTGTTTTCTCTCTTACCTTCAGGGAAAAGCTTTGTTTGAAACCCTGAACCAAATAATGCTGCCTCTGTATTACTGACACCCTAAATCTGTTAAGGAATGTAATAATTGTAAGATGCTGAGTGCCCTAATATAGTTTTACTTTTTCGGCATGATGTACAATATTAAGATCATTTTGTAAGTTTTCCTTTTGAATTCTTGTTTATATATAAATCCTCTACATACATAAATATATGTATTATTATATTTCGTGATAAGTGACACCACTAGAAAAGTAAGAGATACAAATGAACCAACACCAGTGGGGGCGGGCCCCCCTTTTGGTCACATAATTTCTAATAAAAATCCAGATTTTGCACCAAAAATTACTGAGAAGTTTGTCTAATACCCATGTGGGCCCCCCTTTTTTGGTAATCCTGGATCCGCCACTGCACACACACTGGATACCACCATACTGCAACACAGCCTACCATAGGGTGACACCACAAAAGATACCATCAAACACTGGATACCACCATACTGCAACATGGTCTACTGTCAAATGATGCAACCAAAGATACTAATGAACACTGAATACCACAATACTGCAATGTAGCCTTCTGTAAAGTGATACAATCAGAGATAGCAACAAACATTGTATATAACCATACTGCAACATACCCTACTGTTATATGATACCACCAGAGATACCAACAAACATATGGTAACCACAAACTGAAACACAGTCTACTGTCAAGTGACACCACCAGAGAAGATGGAGATACCAAAGAACATTGTATATTACCATACTGCAACATAGCCTACTGTCAAAGTGACACCACCAGAAAAGTTGGAGATGCCAATAAAGATTGAATATTATACTACTGTAAAGTGACACCACAACCAATGAATATTGGATACCACCATAGTGCAACACAGCCTACTGTCAAAGTGACAATGTGACATTACCAGAGAAGTTGGAGATGCCAACTAACATTGGATACTACCATACTGCAACACAGCCTACTGTCAAATGACACCACTAGAGAAGTTGGAGATGCCAACTAACATTGGATACTACCATACTACAACATAGCCTACTGTCAAATGACACCACTAGAGAAGTTGGAGATGGCAACAAACATTGGATACTACCATACTGCAATATAGCATACTGTCAAATGACATCACTAGAGAAGTTGGAGATGGCAACAAACATTGGATACTACCATACTGCAACATAGCATACTGTCAAATGACACCACTAGAGAAGTTGGAGATGGCAACTAACATTGGATACTACCATACTGCAACACAGCCTACTGCCAAATAACACCACTATAGAAGTTGGAGATGGCAACAAACATTGGATACTACTATACTGCAACACAGCATACTGTCGATTGACATCACTAGAGAAGTTGGAGATGCCAACTAATATTTGATACTACCATACTGCAACATAACCTACTATCAAATGACACCACTAGAGAAGTTGGAGATGGCAACAAACATTGGATACTACTATACTGCAACACAGCATACTGTCAAATGACACCAACAGAGAAGTTGGAGATGGCAACAAACATTGGATACTACCATACTGCAACACCGCAAACTGTCAAATGACACCACTAGAGAAGTTGGAGATGGCAACAAACATTAGATACTACCATACTGCAACACAGCATACTGTCAAATGACACCACTAGAGAAGTTGGAGATGCCAACTAACATTGGATACTACCATACTGCAACACAGCCTACTGTCAAATGACACCACTAGAGAAGTTGGAGATGGCAACTAACATTGGATACTACCATACAGCAACATAGCCTACTGTCAAATGACACCACTATAGAAGTTGGAGATGGCAACAAACATTGGATACTACCATACTGCAACATAGTTTACTGTCGAATGACACCTTTAGAGAAGTTGGAGATGCCAACTAACATTGGATACTACCATACTGCAACACAGTCTACTGTCAAATGACACCACTATAGAAGTTGGAGATGGCAATTAACATTGGATACTACTATACTGCAACACAGCATACTGTCAAATGACATCACTAGAGAAGTTGGAGATGCGAACTAACATTGGATACTACCATACTGCAATATAGACTACTGTCAAATGACACCAATAGAGAAGTTGGAGATGGCCACAAACATTGGATACTACCATACTGCAATATAGCCTACTGTCAAATGACACCACTAGAGAAGTTGGAGATGGCAACAAACATTGGATACTACCATACTGCAACATAACCTACTGTCAAATGACACCACTAGAGAAGTTGGAGATGGCAAAAAACATTGGATACTACCATACTGCAACACAGCCTACTGTAAAATGACACCACTAGAGAAGTTGGAGATGCCAACTAACATTGGATACTACCATACTGCAACACAGCCTACTGTCAAATGACACCACTATAGAAGTTGGAGATGGCAACAAACATTGGATACTACCATACTGCAACATAGTTTACTGTCGAATGACACCTCTAGAGAAGTTGGAGATGCCAACTAACATTGGATACTACCATACTGCAACACAGCATACTGTCAAATGACACCACTAGAGAAGTTTGAGATGGCAACAAACATTGGATACTACCATACTGCAACACAGCAAACTGTCAAATGACACCACTAGAGAAGTTGGAGATGGCAACAAACATTGGATACTACCATACTGCAACACAGCATACTGTCAAATGACACCACTATAGAAGTTGGAGATGCCAACTAACATTGGATACTACCATACTACAACACAGCATACTGTCAAATGACAACACTAGAGAAGTTGAAGATGGCAACTAACATTGGATACTACCATACTGCACCAGAGATTACTTTCAAAGATAAGAGGCAACAGTGGGTTCTAGCAAAAGAAATATTCTACTCTGCCACTCCTTCTCTAATCTATAAAACACATCAGCGATGTAAAGTGACAGAGCAGGATGTGTAAACTCTATGTACTACAAAGGGCTTAAACCTACTGACTTCAAATCAAACATGTTACCAGCTCCAATAATGATAAACATAACAAATAATTTAGAGAGGATTCAAGATACTGTAATGTAATAGATACAGTAATGTAATAGATACTGTAATGTAATACTGTAATGTAATAGATACTGTAATGTAATAGATACAGTAATGTAATAGATACAGTAATGTAATAGATACTGTAATGTAATACTGTAATGTAATAGATACAGTAATGTAATAGATACTGTAATGTAATACTGTAATGTAATAGATACAGTAATGTAATAGATACAATGATGTAATAGATACAGTAATGTAATACTGTAATGTAATAGATACTGTAATGTAATAGATATAGTAATGTAATAGATACAGTAATGTAATAGATACAGTAATGCAATAGATACAGTAATGTAATAGATACAGTAATGCTGTAGATACAGTTATGCTGTAGATAGGGATTTATCTATTGCACATATATGACCTGTTTTTGCAGTTAACACACTTATGTTTATGTGTCATGAAATCATGTTAGTAGTAAAGGATACAGTTAAAATGAAGAAGAATAAGACACTGCCAATTAATCCTCCAACGATGGTCATGTACTCTGTGGATGCCAACTGCTGCTTAAACGTCTGCATCCCAGCGAACACAATCAGTGAAATCGTCAGTGACAAAATAGAGGATGTTCCACTGGATACAGCTAGAACAGAAATATACTCTTACAACCATACAGTCACTTTCTGGAATATCCTAATTCACTGCAAGGATAATCAACTAGATGTTTGTCTATGAACTGGAGAAATACCCCTGCGACAAAAAATTGGAATAAGATGAAAAAATTAAATGGTCGGATTATGAAGCATTGACAATTATTGAAAACAGAATGTGTTTTGAAACACTATACCTATACCCTCAGAAGCAAAAAAGTGCAATATAATCTATTTTCGTACTAAGGACATTTGCTCTATATTTACACGAAATGTTAGAAAGACTCCAAGTCTCATGGTCTTTACGTAATTGACTAAATTCAAATATGCATTGGCCTTTAAGTGAAGGGTCTCAAGCTCAAACCTCAGTGAATCCCTCCTGTTACACTGCAATATGCACTTGACCTTGAAACTAAGTTAAGTCCAAAGGGTTGCAAGTGATAGAGCTCATCAATAACTAACCATGTGTGAACTTTAAAAGATCTAATTCTTATGGTGTAAGTTCATTTGGGAGGAGGGGGAGAGGGGATAATCATACATTTGACTTTGAAATGGGGAACCAATCTGTGTGAGATTTTGAAAGACATAACTCTCCAAATTTCACTTTAATTGAACTAAAGTCAACAAAAGTTGTCCTAACGGCACAATACCCCACCCCCACCCCCCGGGTCAACAAAGTTGAAACATACAATAATTCATCCCTTTACTAAAAGACAGTAAAGAGGAGTAGTCCACATAGCTTGATAGGGAGCTGGACATTTGGTGTATATTAAAGAGTCTTGTCACAAGAAATTTATCTGTACAAAATCCCCACCTAGACTTTTCGTACCAATTACTTTTGGGGTGGGGGCAAGAAGTCCACCAATATATCACATGATATTTACTTGTAGTAAGTGGGGAATAACCCTAGGGACCCCAAACTTTTACCATACACTTCTTATGTCATGAGGAATAAGAAAATACCTAGTTTAGTGGTGAGGATCTGAACCAGTTCTGAGATAACTCAAGATTTCTGAAGTAAGAGGGATGGGGAATGACCCTTGGGATCCCTGACTTTGACTATACAACTTGTCTTGTCATGAGGAATAAGAAAATACATGAATTAGGGGTGGGGATCTTCACTATTTTTGAGATAATTGAAGATTCCTGAAATGATGGGGGTTGGGGAATGACCCTTGGGATCCCTGACTTCTACTATACAACTTGTCTTGTCATAAGAAAATACATACTATCTTCCAATCAACATCAGTGCCGCAGTTAACATGAACTCAGAAGGGGTCTATATAACTCTGTTTTGTACAAAATGTATTGCAAGTGGAGATGAATGATAATGAAGTCCAAAGAGAACTTGAATTGTTATAAAAATTGTGCACTTTCTTTATTTACAAATAACAAGTATAAAAAAAACTTCAGGCTTGTGAAAATCTGCTCTCGGACATGTGATAATTTGCCTTAAAAATTTGTGTCATTTTACTCTGAGTCTGACATCACTATGCTAGCATCTACATCATAACGAAAACTCAAGCAAAAAGTAACGTCTGGCATAGGACCCTTTACATTATGTAATATAACTGCTTAATAATTACTGTGCAGCTATTGTGTTACAAATGTATGTGCAGCTTATTGCTTATGGCACACTGCTTTATTGCTTTCTCTTTTATGTTTACTAACCTTTATCTATGAATTGTCTATTGTTTTATCATGTGGATTATATATATGTATTAGTATAAATTTTTTTCTCTAGTTTTATGCCATGTAAATGATGTATTAGGCCAGTTAAACTTAATAGGTAGATTTTCATCAAACCTCGTGAAAATATATGGGGCAGGTGGGTGGAATTTATTTTTTACAATTTATTTTTCTTGTATAAAAAATGTGTGCCATAAAAGCAATAGCAGTACTATTCTGTAAGAATATCGTTAAAATTCGAAGCAAACCAGCTTTTCTTTTCGTTTATGCCGGCAACAACTCTCACGACAGCGAAAACCATTTTGTCAACTACCAGAAATGGCGAATTAAAATACCGGAATTCAGACGCGCCGGATTTGTTAGAAAAATAAATAGTTCTGGGGCGGGACGATTTTTTAAGGGCGGGGATGAAAATCTACCGATTAACTTTAATTGGCCTTAGTGCTGTGGTTTCTCTTTCACTGTCTTAAATTAGTATTTAAATTACATACATGTCTTGTTTAATTTTAGTCTTAGTATAACAGTATCGATGTACATGTAAATGTTAAACACTGTACATGTATCTTTAATATTATGACAATTATGATATCCATGTCTAGTTGGTAAATAGCTATTTAGAGCTAATGTTACATTGTTATGAATAGATCTATGTGTGGGACTCTAAATAAATACAAGTATTATTTGATTTTGATTTGATGATACATTGGAAAAACATCTATTAAAGCCCACCCAACCTCATTTTCTTATACTTATGGAACCCTTCTCTTCTACAAACTCTCAACTCTGTCAAAATCATTGTTTAATAGCATACTTCTCTCTTTTCTGCAATAAAATATTGCGCCATTCAAAAATATTTTTCATTTTCACATCAATTTAAAAGAGAGATGGTGTACATGTAGTGGGTAAAGTGTTGGACTTGAAATCTGAGGGCCTCACAAGGTATGGGTTACATTCCCGTCAATACCCAGATAAAACTTTTTCAATTTCAATTTCTTATCCAAATACCACCTCTGCTCTCTCTCCAGCCACAGTAGATTAATGGCCAGTGTATCTCTGATGCTGTAGCACGGGTATTCTGCTGTGGTGGCACCCTGTAATAATAGCCGTTGGAAATACGGATCATCCAACAGTGTTTCTGAAGGTTCGTCGGACATGTCTTGTAAAAATGGCTTTGGTCCAATAAACTTCAGAATCGCACCGGACCTAACGTCCGGTAAAACTTCCAACCAGGGATCAAGCATTAATCAAGGTATCTGCAGTTATTTGCGATCGTAGTCACAAAAGCAAAGAGTATGTAGTCTCTATCTAAATCAAACGTGAAACTCCTGTCGGAAGAGTTAAATTCCAAAGCATCAATGTGTCCCCAGTTGAAACTAAATACATCTGATTCCTTGCACTAAGACACCCCCCGCACTTCCCATCGCCCTTCGAAATTCAGCGAGTGTATGTGTGCATGTAGGTTATGTGTATCACATTCTGGAGTGATCAAACTTGTACAAACAAAGCAGCTAGTATTAACTACTGTGGCTGTATGAACAGTAGGTAATCTTGTAATACTAGAAGTATTTATCTAGATTGCATATGTCCAGTCAACTGCGTTATGCAACCCATTAGCAGAACAAAGACGAACTATCATTTTTTTGGGCACCAAAATGTCATCAAGCTGAAAATATCAGAGTTATTTCCCTTTGAACTGTTTCCTGTTTAGACACAGTCTTCTAATGGGATTTCCCTCTATCAAGTATGAGTACCCACTATTTGGTGGGTAATTAAGGAAAATTTTGTAAAATTCAATACAAAGTCGTGCTTTCTGGACAACATCTTGATAACATTGAAACTATTTCTGTCACAAGAAATGACGTTTAATATTGAAGAATATATGTCAAACACAATGAAAGCTGACTTTGAATCTACCTCTTAACATTAAAGTCTTTTTGATTTTGAGAAAGTTGAAGATTAATGTTTTCACAAATTGATTTGACACTTAAGAGTTGTCATATGATATGGATGTCTTTAATTCACATTTAATTTTTTTGTCCCCGTGATGTGCACACCATGGCATGCTGGGGTATAGGCAGCTACGCCCCTGAATAGGAGTTGTACTCCGCTTTTTAAAAATAGGAGGAAATGAGGCACCCCTAAGGGGAACGGTCTGGAGATAATACTCTGTAATGGACAGTTGGTCAATGAATTCCCCGATACTAATAAGATTAATACAGCAAAATGATCTGAAAGAGTTCTGCCAGGTGCCCAAACAAGTGGAAGTAGAAGAATTTACCGTATTTCCCGCATTTCCTCTGAATTATCAAAAGTAATAATCATTTGGAAATTTGAGCCAAGCAAAAAATATTTGCATTGCATACAATCAATATCTAATGAAAACGCTTTAATAATATAAACATCATATACATTGAAAAAGATGAATATTTACCCATATCTATATCTGCCGGCGATTGTTGACGACGTGTACAAGAATAAAGTGAAAGTAAGTTCACGGAAGATAACTCCTACAATTTTCACATCACAGTGTTTCACAAGCACTCACATATGCATCGATAACAGGAAATGAAATCAAGGGAAACAGATAATGACGAATCACTAATTGAACAAGTTTACCAAATAAATGCTGAAACAGAGGGGAAATAGTGCAAATACAGATGAATTAAACAACAGAAATAAAGATGATATAACAAGAATTAAAGAACTAGAAAGAGATAAAAGAGCGGAAAGAAAAACAAAACACTAATTTATCAAAACAACTAGCCATAGCAAAATTTTACATTATTAAACTAGGTCGAAGACTTAATGAAAAGGTTCTTTCATCCAGTATAAAAGACAGAGCAAATGAAAACGTAGATAACTTTACAAATAAAAAAGTCCATGAAAGGCAGGTTATATATGTCTCTGGTTAGATTAACACCCCGTTCTCACTTATAACGCGCAATCGTCTTTATTCTCGTGTAATTCTCTAATGAATATATGAATGATAAATATCATAAATATAAGTTACGTGGGAATTTTTTTTAAAATGTCGGGAAAATAGAACATATTGTTGCACTGAGAATATAAAAATAATTCTCCAAAGTCAATACTGACGTACATGCACTGTCACCAGGTTGTAGCCATTGAGTAAAGTAACTACAGTCAAACTTCGATATCTCGAACACTGATATCTCGAATACCCGGGATATCTCGAAGTCGAACGTCGGTCCCGAAAAAAATCCTTCATATTATGATTAAATTCACCCCGGATGTGTCGAACACTGATATGTCGAATACCATGCTTATCTCGAATACATTTTCAAGTCCCAAAGTTCTTATTTACCCGGTTTATCTCGAAGTTGGCTTCTTAATGACAATATTCCCCGCGGCGTTTACCCTAAATAACAGGTCGCTCGCGTGGTGTGATCAGTTGACCGTGTCGGTGTACAAAGCCGCAGTAATTACATAATCGATCGCGTCCGTGCGTACCCTGTTATTTAAACCAAATATTAATAAGTGATGAAAGTTTATTAAACTCGACACAAATTGAGATAATTAACATTAACTGTAATTAATGCCTTTTCATACCTGCGTTTAAAGAAATTTCTTTACACTGTTCATTATTACTATTTGCAATCCGTGTATGTCTACGTATTTTTATGCAAAGTAATAGTAATTAAATCAAATTATGACGTGTGTATTTATCTTGTCTTACGTGTTAGCCCGTCCTCGGTTTTAGGTATAGTATAAGACGGTTATATCCAGTATTGGATTTAAGTTACGATGTTACTGAAAAGGAAACATGACGTTTCCAGTTTTGGAGTATATTCTCTATATATTCATAAAATATGAAAGGTATGATGAGATTTAGATTAATTATTTAGGAACAACACGATATGCACATCTTCATGCGTATTTATTGATAAATACATGTATATCTCATACATCTACTATAATAATCACAAATGTCAAATGAATCGGCGTACATTAACAACTGCAAGATTTGTGATCCTAAACTCGAAATTTGGATATCTCGAACTACGGATATCTCGAAGTATTTTCCACGGTCCCTCCGACTTCGAGATAACGAGGTTTGACTGTATTTGTTAACTTTACCAATATTAAGTGCTGTTTTTCTTCCATTCTTTGCACTATAAATGATGAATGCTTGTTTTAAAAACTTCGGAATTCGCATTTAAATAACTCTAAATGTTTGTATTTGAATAAAATGTTTATGTCGGCATTGATACTAAGGTAACCAAGATAAATTTTATTCTAACCAAGTATCATACAATTCCTCAATCTATTAAACAAGGTTGAGTCCAAATGCATTTTGAATTATAAAGTCTGCGAATCCAGGTCATTTTCAGTGATTTGATGAAATTTTCTACATTAATCATTCTTCACCCCCTCTCTGGAAATCTTGAATAACGTTGCTATCAGAAAATCGGGGGGGGGGGGGGGGGGGGGGGTGGTTTTTTTTTTTTTTTGTTTTGGTTTTTTTGTTTGTTTTGTTTTGGTTTTTGTTTTTGTTTTTTTTTTTTGTTTTTGTTCCAAATGAAATTGTAAAATAATTTTTGAAAATAATTTAAATTATTAAGGGAGGGATTTGGAAGTGAAATAGAAAGATGAGTTAATTTAGGTAAAAGAATGGATTTTACAACTGTTATTTTACCCAGAGTGGTGAGATTTCTTCTTGACCATGATTTAATGTTTTTATTGATATCTTGTGCTTTCTTATCAAAGTTTATTTTTTCAATATTTTCAAGATTGGCAGTAAATTTTATGCCTAAGACATTAAAGGATTCATTTGTCCAACATAAGTTAGAATCAGTACATAAATTATTTCTACAATTATATCTCGAACCAATCCAGATAGCCTTTGTCTTGTCAATGTTAGGTTTTAGACAAGAGTATTTAGAAAATTGAAATAAAAGATCTAATGCACTTTTAAGACTTTTCTCGGTGCCATCTAGAAACAAAGCTGTATCATCAATATACTGTCATATTACAAGTACCTATGTTAATACCTTTGTCTAATAAGAATACCCATGGTTTCTACACAAAGCAGTAAAATATATGGTGAAACCAGATCGCCTTGACGACTGCCACGCCCAATTTTGAAGATTTTGGAGAAAATACCATTTTGGAGGACACATAAAGAGGCTTCATTATACAAAACTTTTACCCATTTATCCATTTTATCCAATGAATCTCCCTTTAAGGAAACCTTTTTGATTTTCTTAGATGAGGAAGTTGAATACAGATTTAATTCTTTTTGCAATACATTATGATAATAATTTATAAGAAACATTTAAAAGAGATATTGGGCGCCAGTTCTTCAGATATTCTCGAGGTTTGTTACTCTTGGGTAAAATTGAAATGATACCTTGTTTTTGAGTTTGGGATAAATTTCCTTTACCGAAAGCCACATTTATTGAGTTAATGAAATATGTTGATGCCTTTCCAGAAAAATTTGAAAAATTCCACAGTAAATCCAGCAGGGCCAGGCGACTTGTCGTTTTTCATGTTTTTTAATGCCATTGAAGCTTCTGAATATGTTAGTGTGCTATTCTCCAGAGAATTAGCTTGAACTTCAGATAAAGTATTGATATTTTCCTTGTTAATAATATTTTCTAAATTGACACCTTCAGGGTAACTATCTTGATAAGAATACAAATTAGTATAAAAAAATTCAATTTCCTTGTTTGATCCACAATGACCACATTTGCAGAGTTTAGAAATTGTCGTTACAGTTTTGTTCACAAAATTCCTTTTTTCTAAACTATAAAATATTTAGAAGGTTTCTCACCATCTTCTATCCATTTTGCTCGTGTTCGACTAAAACATGTCATTGATTGATTGATTTTTGTTTAACGTCACACCACGAATATTTCACGTATATGGTGACGGAATCTGCCTGATGCGGGGCATACAAATTTTGACCTTTGCAACGTACCCACCCGAAGCAGTGAGGGATCTTTAATGTGCTATGCATACCACGACACGGGGCCTCGGTTTTTACTGTCTCATCCGAAAGACAGGACACCGGCATGACCAGAGAATCGAACCACGGCCTCCCGAATAGGAGTCCAGCACGATACCACTAGGTCACGCCGGATTACTAAAACATGTCATGATTCAATAGATATCTATTTGCTTACATATTTTATCAATAGCTCTAAACACTTCAGAAATCAGAAATAGGTGTAACAATACATACGTTACAAACACCTAAGTTAGGCCGAATAAAATCAGTTCTTAGCTATCACGTTGTTATCAAGCTTTTGAATTTTTGATCCTTAGAAAACGAAAGTACTTTAAAAGTTGGAGAATGGGATTATTTTGGTTGTGATAGAAACTCTGTTTCAATCTTTGAAGAGTTATTGATATATAGATGCATATATAAGTAACCATATCTAAGATACAGGGGAACTATTATACAATACATATATATCAAGTATATATAAATGCATGATTTAAAGAATCAGCGCAATTACCTATCTATAATTTGATCCTTACGTTACTCTAAGTAAAGTATATATCTTGTTGATTCATAAAGTATTAACCAAACATTATTTCAGTTGCTGAAATAATGATATACAATTTATATTTATGGCTTAAAGGAAAATTTTCTCTACAGTATATCAAATGATTTCATATATTAATGAGCTCAAATTTCTTAGCAAATACTATATAAAGACCTTTTCATTTTAACTGCGGGACTGAAGTTTGGGGTGGCAATATCATCACTGTTCCAGAGAAATGACGTTAGAGACAATCAATATCTTACTATAATGTCATAATTTGTACGGAAAACGTAACTATTTGCCACCATTAAAGTCAGTCCCACAGTTAACCTGAAAAGGTCTATTTTGTCTGATGTGAATTTGGTTTGTGCAAAAAGTATATTATGGAAATATGAGTGCTTATTGTATAATGATATATTCTGAAAATATTATCCAGCACTACTAATCATAAATCAAGACTTTTTATTGTGATATTGTGACCTTACATATAATATACAAGAGAAATAGATGTCATAGAAAAGTAAACAATACTCTACCATTGATGATAACGTATACATCGATACTTACGTTTTTATTTGAGTTTCTCTGTGTCGTTTGAAAAATAATATGTTTAAATATCGGACGTATTTCTTTTTTATCGAAAATATTACCATTTTGATGAACTTAATGGAAAACAACAATAATTATGTCCAAATCAAATTTTAGTGAAAATAAGATACCTACGTTGCAATGTGTAAATATGTTTCAGATATTCCATTTTTCATTCAACTATACTGTTCTTCAATTTATAAATTGAATTTGCCGTTAAGTGTGGTCTAAACTTTCAAAAGAAAAAAGAGGAGTTACCGGCTCAGTTATGTGGCAGAAGTCACCATGGAGCTATACAATGCATGAATATAAATAATATAATAGAACATTTAACACATTACAAAAATATTTGATTGTAGTGCAATTACGATACCGACTTAGGACGGTCATTTAATTTGACAAAAGCCAAACAAATGGTGTGGTTAACCGGTTTACGGGCCCACCTTCCCACTCACCGTAACAGCAGAACAATCAAAAGACGTACATTTAAAAATTTATAAATAATCCTCCATGTAAAGAACAATGGTCAACAGGTATCGCATATTGAGAGGTCATAAAAATATAAACACGTAAGGTATTGTAAAAAACATAATGGTATAAAAATATATGCGACATCAACATGATAAACTGTGCTCTGCCAGTCTGAAAGCGAGCTAAGACCCTAGATCTGTAGGAGTCCCGACTAACAGTCAGAGGGGACGAGGTTCAGGACCATGTCTCCTCTGAAAGAGGTTTGGACAAGGCCCGTCATATAGTCCCCACCGCCCTGTTAGTCAGCGTGCAACGTTCAAGTAAAAGTCTGCATAAGGCTGTAGAGGGGCCAAATACAAGACCTATAGTCTTTTTGATGATCTCAATATCATATTGTCTATTTAGGAGACGTTTGACTATTTTATTACATGATAAAATAACGTTATCGGAGCCTTTTACTTTCCTTAGTTTATATACGAGATCACCGTAAAAATTAGGATGGGAAATTCCATTGGATACATACTGTTGAAAAGAAATATTTCCAAATTTAGATAGAAGTTCTGAATAAGATCTGAAGAATTTGCCGAATGTTTTTCTTAGCTTGTGATATCTGTAACCCTGAATTAAAAGTTTAGTAGTAATTTGTAAATTTCGTTTATGAAAGTCCAAAACATCGGTGCAGCCTCTGACAAATCGAACTAATTGAGATATATAGATACCATATGATGGGAGTCGAGGGACACCGCCATCCAAGTAAGGGAAATTTACAATAGGAAATCCAAAATCCTCACGTTTATCATAAATATTAGTATATATTAGGTTGTTGATAATTTTGATGTTTAAATCTAAGAAAGGTGTAGATTTATCTCAAGTATTAGCTTTATTCAATGTGAGCTCTGGTGGATATATTTCTGATATAAATTGTTCGAATTCAGGGTTGTCGATAACCAAAATGGCATCCAGATATCTGCAAGTATTATTAAATTTGTCAATGAGGTCAAAACGTTTAGATTTTTGAATAGAAACCATAAAATCCCTCTCATAACAATAAAGAAATAAATCTGCTATCAGAGGCGCGCAGTTAGTACCCATAGGAATCCCAACTATTTGTTGATATATCTTGCCATCAAATTGCACAAAAATATTATTCATGAGAAAATCTAGTGCTTTACATAATTCCTTGCAAGTCCAGTATTTATATGAAGTATATTGTTTGTTGGAAAAGAATCCAGAGTTATTGGAGGTACATATGTACGTTTTAGATTCTCTGTGAAAACACCATTGTATAAGAGACAGCAACTTGCTTTTAATCAAATCATGAGGCAGAGATGTATAAAGTGTAGAAAAATCAAATGTAGAAATTTGAGTCGCTTTGAAATTTAGCGAAAGAAGTTTGTCTATAACTTCATGAGAATTTTTAATCGACCAAAAGTAATTGATGTTACTATTATGAAATGCGACATCACAATATTTGATAATATGATCTTTTATAGCAGTAAGAGCAGACGTAATATGTTTCGATAGTACCGTAGTAGAGCAGTGGCTAGAATTAGATATGAAACGTGATTTATATGGACTTTTATGTAGTTTTGGGAGCCAATACATGGTTGGTAGATCAGATTTATCAGTTTTAATTTTGAAGTCGGACATGGTCATGAGGTGATCGTGCAAGGTGCTCTCTTTTGAGGTAGGGCTTTCCACATATGTATGAGTGGAGTTTAATTCGTTTTTAAGTACTTCAATATAATATAGTTTTCAAACAACTATTATGTTATTACCTGCTTTATCAGCGGGAACAAAGACATATTTAGCATGTAAGTCAGCTATCTTCTTTTTAATAGAATTTGTCGCCAATGTATTAGGCTGTTGAAATAAATGCGGATTTTCCGTAAAGTTCTTAATACGGATATCGACAATTCTTAAAATCTCGAATTTCCAATCATTAAGAGCATGAACCTTTACCTGTTCTTTTTTACACCAACGTTTACAATATGTAGTTAAAGCATCTTCTATAACGTCACGGCATTTATTGAAATCTATCCTGGACGGTAACCTATATTTAGGTCCTTTTCCAAAAAGGGGTGCGCAATTTCTTGTCCGAAATACAGTTTAGGTCACCAGTAATAACATGACCTGCCGGTTTATAAACATATTTAGAATTTCCACAAGAACACGACGAAGGAATAGAGTCTGAAACATCAGGGTTAGATGTAACTTTATTATAATTTAAAATAAGATTTCTAATAGGTTTTTTGTACTGGTAACAAATAAGTGGAGGTTCTAAATTCTCAAAATATTGGGGGATTTTAGATGTGACTCTATAATCACGGAAAATATTAGAAATGTTAAGTAGATCGAAGCACATATCGAACTTTTAAATCAGAATCGAAGAAGTACCAAACCGTTAATCATGCTCAAAGTCCAAGGACAGATACAAAATTGTGTAAGTTTCAAAAAGGAGATGTTGTGAACCCCGAAATACTGAAAAATTCCGAGGTGAGACCAGGTGCCCGGGGAGAGTAAGCGTCTCCTTTCTGCATGCATCATCCGTCACAGCAGTTCTCAAGAAACATGTCAAAATCAAGAGTTTTGGTTTCCTAATTGTACATACGAAAGTACAAAACTGGTATACAAAGTCATATTTGGTGTTCACTGAACAGGTCATTCAGTCGCATTCCAGAATATTATCAATCATTCCAGAAAGAGGTACATCATATTTTCGTACGAGTTCCCCATAGCGACCGTAGAACTTCCTCAGTGACGATTTCAGACGTTCTTTAACATATCCCTGCATGAGCAACTTAGTGGCCAGTCGTTTAGCCCTTGGAATAAAACCGTCGTTTAGAGAACAGGCTCTTGCGTAATTTATAAGTTGAGATAGAAAAACTCCATAGACAGGCGAGGACGGGATATTGCTGCAAAGAAACGAGAAGTTAGTTATTCATGGAATGACTGTCTGTTTTTCTAGGTTCATAGGGAATGAACATGGGTGAGAAACAAAGAGATTACGTGAACCGCGAAGCGGTTCTCCAATGATTTGTTTGTTTCTCACCCAAGTTCATTCCCCATCAACCTAGAAAAAAAGATAGTCATTCCTTATATTTACAATGCATTTTAAAAGGTTCTTTTTTGACAACAAAATATCAAATTCCCCGTTATCAAACTGGCAAGGACCGAATTTTTCCTGAAGTGGAAAGTACTTCCGCCACGCAATACAGTGCATGTCTAGAATGCTAAAATATTCTATCTATTTCTTTAATTGCTCAAAATTGACTGATGCATTAATTTCGTTATTACAATTCTTATATTTAATTAAGTAAGCCCCGCCTCTTTTTATATCATGTGATTTGCCATACGTCGGATACTACTTCCATGACCTAAGTTCATGGCTGATGAACCGAGTCTGTTTAGCATGGTTCATCTAAGGAATTAGACTAGCATTTTAAATATTTGGAAGTTGAAATCGTTACGTTTGTCATACAGAGAGGTGTTCCAATGGCCGTCATTGTCGAAAGTTAAAAATATATCCAGATACGAAACGGAATTATTGCTCTCGGTTGTCTCTTTTATCCCAAGTTCATGAGGATAGATTTCATGTATGTAATCCTTAAAGTTAGGATTATTGATTGACAATACGTCGTCCATATATCTATACGTAAGATTAAAGTAAGATGCAAGGCTTTTTCTGCCTGTGGAGAGCATGTTTTGAATAAATTCTGCTTATACGAATATAAGAAAATGTCAGCAAGAAGAGGGGCGCAGTTAGTTCCCATGGGAATGCCAATGATTTGCTGAAAAATGTTCCCTCCGAACACTACGAAAATATTGTCTATTAAAAATTCCAGCATTTTGATGATTTGATCTTCGATATACTTGTGCTTTGCATCAGAGTGTTCTTTTACAAAATATGTATCTTCTCGCCTAATGACAAGATATTTATATCTACGATTTCCACTTTTATGGAAAAAAGAATTTCGAATAATTATAGCAAGTCTGTTTTTGAGCTTTTGATGCGGAACTGTAGTGTAGAGCGTTGAGAAATCAAAAGATTTGATGCTGAAAATATTACTAAATTTCGGAGATTTTAGATTCTCTAAAAGTTGTTTAGAATTCTTGAGGATCCACATCTGATGTATTCCGCTTCTGGAGTATGCGGTATCACAGTAAATTTGAAGACCATGCTTGATGTGTGTCAATGTCTTCGTTAGCAATATGGATAGAGGTTTGGTGGTACACTTGGAAGAACCAGCAATGAAATGATGTTTGTAAGGGTTTTGTAAGTCCCCTCTGACTGTTAGTCGGGACTCCTACAGATCTAGGGTCTTAGCTCGCTTTCAGACTGGCAGAGCACGGTTTTTCATCTTGATGTCGCATATATTTTATACCATTATGTATTTTACAATACCTTACGTGTTTATATTTTTATGACCTCTCAATATGCGATACCTGTTGACCCTTGTTCTTTACATGGAGGATTATTTATAAATTTTTAAATGTACGTCCTTTGATTGTTCTGCTGTTACGGTGAGTGGAAAGGTGGGCCCGTAAACCGGTTAACCACACCATTTGTTTGGCTTTTGTCAAATTAAATGACCGTCCTAAGTCGGTATCGTAATTGCACTACAATCAAATATTATTGTAATGTGATATATGTTCTAGTATATTATTTATATTCATGTATTGTATAGCTCTATGGTGACTTCTGCCACATAACTGAGCCAGTAACTCCTCTTTTTTCTTTTATTGCATTTTTGGAATCCAATAAATATAAGGTAATTCAAGGTCAGGGTTTGTCGTGGTAATTCTAAAAAAGTCAAGGACAGATTTGTGGTTTTGAAGTATTTAAAAAATAGATAAATTTGTTATAGTGTATGTTGGATTTCCAGGTGCAGAGTGTAATCCAAGTTCCTCTAATCTTTTGCAAACGAAGCGATAATTGTCTGCTGCTTTGTCAGCTGGGACAATAATAAATTGTTCGTGGAGTTCAGAAAGTTCTCTGGCTACATCAGGGTCATTAAATATAGACTCGTGTCTGGTTCTTACCGAATGCCCGAGACGCACTATTCTTCTCCGATGGATTTCATCCACTCGGAGAGAGTGTCAGTCTCCACTTCTTCTCTATTTGACCATCTCCTGGCATATTCCTCGCATGCATCCATAACAATTTTGAGATTTTCACGCCATGTGAACGAATGGGACTCTCTATATTTAGGTCCTTTCTTCAGGAGGTCTCGTAATTTCCTGTTATGTACTATATTGAGGTCACCAGTTACAACACGGCCGCATGGAGGGTAAAGATACTTTGATGTGGAACATGTACAGGGTGGAAGGTCTTTTGGAATGTTATGTGAATCAAGACACTGTAAAACACTTTTATTATTAAATATTTTAGAGGACACTGAAGATGTACAATGTATAACTGTAAGAAATACAAGGCGACTCCTGATGTTTAAAATATGGAGGGATTTTATCCTTGACTAACCTATGGTTCAAAATGTTACTCAAATTAAGAGCATTAATCCCCTTATTTGCAAATTTCATTTTAAGGAAGGGGCGAATGTCATCACCAATAGGTATATCGGTTTTAACTGCCTTGAAAAGTCTGCTAGACGATATGTCCATAATGATGCTCTGCAGTCGATATTGTGGGGAACTAGAGTCGGTAAAATGTAAGGATGTAAAGATGATGGATAAATCCAAACCACAAGTCCAAAAATCATGAAACCATAGGACATACAAAATCAGTGAAAATGAAAAACAAATGGAAAATAACAAATATGTATGATGAAATCATACATCAAATAACAGATATTGACGATTCGTACAATTCATATAATCTTTTCAAAGGAAGGGAATATAACTTGGTACGAATATGATGAAGCCCTAATGGTAGATGACAAATGGTAAAAGGATATATTATGGATATGGGGCTTATCATACCTACGTTTTCCATGACTTCTACGCCTTCTTGATGTATGGCCAAATAATTGAAGAACATTCACCGACTGGTTCCCAGGTTATTTTAAGTTTCCTACTGTATCAATGTAGTCATTGTAACCATAAGGTGCCATGGTACCTTAATGTATTTCATGTTGATTCCTTATTAATTCGCAGTCATCTTTAATAAACTTTTGAAAAATACATTTTTTTTGTATAATATCCTCTTATTCATAGTCAAATTATACTTTCAAATAAAATGGTTATATTGTAATCACTGATGATTTGACAGTCAGAAAACTTTCTTTCCGATAAAAAATAGATATAAAGGTCAGGGTAACGTAAAATTTTGACTTAAAAAATAAGAAGGCTACCAACTTTGGTATTTCATTTTTGGAGTGGTGCTGTTGAAGAAACTGTTGACGTTGAAACAAGACAACGCACGTCCGCACACGGCTAGAGTAACCTTAAACTTTCTAAACATCCAAGGAATTAATGTAGTGGTTTTCCCAACACGTTCACAATCCTATGGAGCACATGTGGGATGAGTTAGGGAGACGCTTACGTAAACGTCACCGTCAACCAAGAACTGTGGATGAGTTGGCACGTGCTCTTCAAGAAGAGTGGAATAATATTCCTATGAAAGAAAAAAGAGAGGAGTTACTGGCTCAGTTATGTGGCAGAAGTCACCATAGATCTATACAATACATGAATATAAATAATATACTAAAACATATATCACATTACAAAAATATTTGATTGTAGTGCAATTACGATACCGACTTAGGACGGTCATTTAATTTGACAAAAGCCTAACAAATGGTGTGGTTAACCGGTTTACGGTCCCACCTTCCCACTCACCGTAACAGCAGAACAATCAAAGGACGTACATTTAAGAATTTATAAATAATCCTCCATGTAAAGAACAAGGGTCAACAGGTATCGCATATTGAGAGGTCATAAAAATATAAACACGTAAGGTATTGTAAAATACATAATGGTATAAAAATATATGCGACATCAACATGATAAACCGTGCTCTGCCAGTCTGAAAGCGAGCTAAGACCCTAGATCTGTAGGAGTCCCGACTAACAGTCAGAGGGGACGAGGTTCAGAACATGAGAACAAATCGAACTTTATGTCAATTCATGGGGTCCAGATTGCGTGCATGCGTTAAAGCAAATGGGGGGTATACTCGTTACTAAACAAAACACATGAAATTTTGGACGTGGTATACATAACTGATAAAATCAAATCTTTTTTTAAAAGAAACGTGTGATAGTATCAATCATATTGTCAAATATAATTGAAATTTTCGAAATAAATCAAGTTTGATGCAATTATTTACCCTAGTTGTTGATTAAATTATAATGATATTAGATAGGCGTTTTTAAAGTCGCTGAGTATATTATATTGAATTACTTAGAATATCTCAGGTAATTCTTTATAATAATAATAATACGAGCACACCTGTATCTGGTACAGAGTCCGATCAATTCGAACAACTAATTTCTACAGCATATGTAGAATCACCTAAATAAATGTAATAATTACTTTAATAAAATATGAATATACAAAATATACAAAGTTTTTTGTTACCATTCATTCCAAAACGCATTATGTCACACTAGCTTTAATAACATCTCTCACTCGAATAATTCAAAGCATATTTTGAATTGTCATTTATATAATTTTAACAATCAATAAATATTAAACCAATATTAATATTTATACGTACGTTTTATTTCAATCACTTTCTCACAACACACACACTAATAATTGAAATGATTTGTAATTGGGAAATTAGTCAATTTACCAATTATCTGGAAGAAATATGTTAATAAATATCTAATACTTACAGTCAATCACATGTCTTGTAGTGACACGTAGAAGAAAATTGTGTAAGACGAATTATGACAAAATGGCTGCACATCGTTCAAGTATCATTTGGTTTTCTAGTAATTGAACAAAGTTTTTGCGGGAAATCATGATTGCCAATGACAGTGTATGTTATATCATGTATGTATGATATGTCCAATAAAGTGTAATGTTATAAAATATAAACTGGACAATCCCCCATGATGACCTATGTGATCACTCAGGTATAAACAACATATAAACTTTAAGGGTTATGTGTGATTTCATCATACATAAGATTATAATAAAAATAATATCCAAATTTAAATAGATAGATAGATAGATTATTGTTTTACGTCGCACCGGGAATATTCCACCCATATGGCGACGGTTCCAAATTTAAAGAATCTAATTTCTTTATTTCATTGAAAATATATACATCAATACAAAATATACACAAACCTATCACACTATATCATGAAGAATGGTAATAGTGCTGATGGAAACAATACTACACCTGAACAACTAAAGTATGGAGTGCCGGAAGGTTTTTAGATGTTACATGAAATCATTAACAAATAATTAAAGAGAAAGAGATACCATCATCCTTCAAATTTGGGATAATATCTCCAATATACAAAAAACCAAAACACAAAATAAACCGATAAATCACCCAAATTCCTACCAGAGAATAACAGTTTCCGATACGATAGGGAAGATATTTGAGAAAAGTCACCTCCACTCCGTTATAAAAGTCACCTCCACTCCGTTAGAAAATAATTAGAAAACCAACAGTCTGCTCTCCAACGAGAATTCACGAAAGGGATATCACCAGGATTAGCTGTTCTGTTACTCACTGAGACAGTAGCAGAAGCAAAAGACCAAACCCCCTCTCTATGCTACATTTCTTGATGCCTCAAGAGCTTTTGATGTTATTTGGCATGACTCGATGTTTAGGAAACTCTTTAAGGGGTAAGCTGGCTTTTAATGAAGGACTGGTACTCAGATATGAGATCACAACTATGTTGGGAGGGGGAACTGCCAATATATTTTGCTGAGCACCAAGGAGTTAGACAAGAAGGGGCATGTTCCCGTCCCCGCTCTTAAACCCTTCGTTAAATCTGTATAACTCCCGCAATATAGCTATGAAGATAGGTAGAAGTCCAACCTGTGTATATGACCAACTTCTACCCTCTTTAGTGAAATATGAACTAGCAATTATCACAAATGTACAAGAAAATTATGCGAAAAAGGAACAATATAGTCTAAACCAGCAAAAAAAGTCAGGTCATGATTTTCAATGGGAAATAAATGAAATGCAAGAAAACAATCCTCTCATACTAAACAACAAAGAAGTAGGATTAGTTTATGAATATACCCACATAGGAGTCAAAAGAGCCAACAAATCTAATTCACATAATTATAGAGGAAGCAATTGCAACGGGAAGAAGAACTACTTATGCATCTATGGGAGTGGGATAACATGGTTAACCCAAAATAGCACAACAAAATATGGAATATTTATGTTAAACCAAGAGCACTATATAGATTTGAGAAGATAATATTAACAAAGCAAGACATTAAATTAAATTAAGAAATTAACCAATTATCATAAGAGGTTCTCTTACAAGATTATAGCTTGCCCCCCACCCCCCCCCCCAAAAAAAACCCCACACACACAAAACAAAACAAAACAAAACAAAAACACAGCAAATGAAGGAGTATATATTTTGACTTGAGAGTCCCCCCTTTAGAATCTGATATTGACAGAAAAACACTCAGTCAAATAATGCAGATCCTAAATGGTCATAAAATAGATAGAGACATTGCAGAAAGACAACTGTCCATAAAAGATACAATGTAAGAAATCAGACAGTTGATTCATTTATGCTGCAAAGATATTACAAAACTATAGTATACCATCAACATATAACATCCTAAATGAACCTATAAAGAAAGAGAAGTGGAAATCCATAGTAAAACATCTGTAGGACATGTCTGGATACTAAAACTGAAAGAGGGAGCAAAAACTAAATCGTCGCTATAATACCTAAAATGTAAAAATTAAATTGAATATAAGGACAACGCTTTTCATCTGGGAAGTTGTATTGCTTACACCTGTAAGAAAAAATACAACCAAAGCCAGAATATTAAACGGTACATACCAACTTCAAGTAACAAGATCAAAATTTAACAACATATGGGAAAATGCACAAAAGGGGACCCTGTGATGCAATGCATTAAAAAGGATTAAGTATGATAAACTTGCTATATACTGTATAAATCTATCAGTCTGAGTAAAACGCCTCCACAGAAGTCCAAGCTTAACCCTTCTCAATGTTAAATATCTGCTTTTGATAACTTTAATACAAAACAGTTTTTTCAGCAAAGGGGCTGTTTACAGTCTCACTCCTTTTTATAGACGGGATTTATTATCTTATGGCGTTGTCTGTGCGTCCGAGATCGTGCTTTCTGGACTTTTTTCTGCTGTCTTTCAAGGTATTCGATTGAAACTTCGTATATAACTTTATATCAATGAGAGTAAGTAGCAGTTCGGTATAATTGACTCGGTTTTGCTAGAGTTATGGCCTTTCAAGAATTTTACACTTTCCGGACTTTTCTTTTCCGTTCTGTCAAGGTATTAGATTCATATATATCTTTATATCTATGAGGGTAAGTACCAGGCATGATTGACTCGGTTTTGCTATAGTTATGGCCTTTCAAACTAGATATTTTTTCATTGATAGCATTATGGCAGTTTCTGTGGGAGTAATAATGAATTGATTTTCATAAAAGTTATACAGAACACTCTGATAAAACAAAAGAAAAATGCCCTTCCATTTCGAAAATATCTCCTTTGTCAATACAGAGTTAAAAAATATTCCAGGTTTACTTTTGTTTATAGATTTTGAGAAGGCATTTGATTCTGTGTCTTGGGAATTTTTAAGTAAAGTCTTAAAGTTCTTTAATTTTGGTCCTTCGTTTCAAACTGGATTACTGTATTGTATAAAAATATTAAATCAATAGTGAATCAGGGGGGAAATCTATCAGATAGTTTTACTTTACAAAGAGGATGTAGACAAGGAGATCCCATTTCACCTTATCTTTTTATACTATGTGCTGAAATTTTGTCTTTAAAAGTAAGAAATGAACCAAGAATTAAAGGAATAACTGTAAATAGAGTAGAACATAAAATTTCACAATATGCAGATGATACTTCCCTTTTACTCGATGGATCAGAAGAATCATTAAATACTTCGCTTAACATTTTGAAATGGTTTGAAGAAATATCTGGACTTAAAGTCAATTTTGATAAAACACAAGTTATATGGATAGGTAATAAAAAGTACAGTAGGGAAAAACTTTGTAAAAATTGGTGCTTAAATTGGGGGAAATCGAATTTCACTTTACTAGGAATAGATTTTGATGTAAACTTGGATAATATATGTGAATTAAATTATAGAAAGAAAATGATAAAGATGCAAGCCATTTTGAAACAGTGGGATAAAAGAAATATATCTGTAATAGGACGTATTTCTATTATCAAATCGCTTTTATTATCACAGTTTAATCATTTATTTATTTCATTGCCAAATCCTGACAATGACTTTCTGAAGAGTTTGAACTTCTCTCTTTTTAACTTTCTTTGGAATTCAAAAAACGATAAAATAAAAAGAGATATAATAGTTAAGGATATAGAAGAGGGGGGATTAAATATGATTTAAAAGCTTATATAATGGCATTAAAGTTAACTTGGATTCGAAGAATTTTAAACTCAGAGGGTATATGGCAAAATCTGATATTACAAAACGTAAATATAAAATTTCTGTTACAATGTGGAGAAAAATATCTTACTGAATTGATTAATTCAGGAAAAAACAAATTTTGGAAAGATACAGTTACTGCTTGGAAAGAAATGCTAGATAAATAAAATAATAAAATTCAAGATACATACAATTTAGATGAGAAAGAAAAAAAGAGGAGTTACCGGCTCAGTTATGTGGCAGAAGTCACCATGGAGCTATACAATACATGAATATAAATAATATAGAACATTTAACACATTACAAAAATATTTGATTGTAGTGCAATTACGATACCGACTTAGGACGGTCATTTAATTTGACAAAAGCCAAACAAATGGTGTGGTTAACCGGTTTACGGGCCCACCTTTCCACTCACCGTAACAGCAGAACAATCATAAGACGTACATTTAAAAATTTATAAATAATCCTCCATGTAAAGAACAAGGGTCAACAGGTATCGCATATTGAGAGGTCATAAAAATATAAACACGTAAGGTATTGTAAAACACATAATGGTATAAAAATATACGCGACATCAACATGATAAACCGTGCTCTGCCAGTCTGAAAGTGAGCTAAGACCCTAGATCTGTAGGAGTCCCGACTAACAGTCAGAGGGGACGAGGTTCAGGACCATGTCTCCTCTGAAAGAGGTTTGAACAAGGCCCGTCATATAGTCCCCACCGCCCTGTTAGTCAGCGTGCAACGTTCAAGTAAAAGTCTGCATAAGGCTGTAGAGGGGCCAAATACAAGACCTATAGTCTTTTTGATGATCTCAATATCATATTGTCTATTTAGGAGACGTTTGACTGTTTTATTACATGATAAAATAACGTTATCGGAGCCTTTTACTTTCCTTAGTTTATATACGAGATCACCGTAAAAATTAGGATGGGAAATTCCATTGGATACATACTGTTGAAAAGAAATATTTCCAAATTTAGATAGAAGTTCTGAATAAGATCTGAAGAATTTGCCGAATGTTTTTCTTAGCTTGTGATATCTGTAACCCTGAGTTAAAAGTTTAGTAGTAATTTGTAAATTTCGTTTATGAAAGTCCAAAACATCGGTGCAGCCTCTGACAAATCGAACTAATTGAGATATATAGATACCATATGATGGGAGTCGAGGGACATCGCCATCCATTGTGAGAGTCCATTGTGGATGACTAATAATATTATGATTAATGGAGAATGTGTATTTTATAAACATTGGTTCGAAAAAGGAATAATATATATAAATGACATGATTGATCATAATGGTAAATTTTATTCTTATGAAAAATTTATAGAGAAATATAATATTAGAACAAATTTTCTAAAATATAATGGAATAGTGATTGCAATTAAAAGATGGTGTGAAAAATTTGAAAGAAAAAGATTAGACAAAGTGTATGGACCTTGGATACCATATAATATTTTTAACATTATTAAATTAAACAAAGGGTCAAAAGATATGTATAATATTTTAAAGACAAAAAATGTAATCATAAAATCCCAGCAAAAATGGCATAGTGAATTTACAGAATTTAACCAAAATAGCTGGAAAATAATTTACCAATCATTAAAGTTAATAAAAGATCCAAAATTACAATGGTTTCAATACAGAATAAATCACTATATTTTGACAACAAATAAATCTGCGTTTAAAATGGGACTTACTGATAACCCACAATGTACATTTTGTGATCTTGAAATAGAGACAATTCAACATCTTCTCTGGGATTGTGATATAATTAAAGCTTTACTGGTTAAAATTCAAAGTGAATTTGAAAAGCATTCTATTGAAATGGATTTGACTAAACAAAACTTTTTGTTAGGACCTATCCATAATTCAGCAGATAGTTGTGTATTATTAAATATAAAATTCTACATATATAAAATGAAGTGTCAAAAACAGCTACCAACTTTAAAGGGATTAAAAATATACTTAAAGAATGTTTATCATGTATATAGACTAATATTTATTTCAAAAGGAAAATATGATAAATTTGTAACAGAATGGAATAAATTTATATCAGTTCTTGACATAAATTGAGTTGCACTTCAGCCACGATAATGATAATAATTGCTTTTTATTATAATAATTTTGAAAAGGTTACTAATATGTGTATCTACAGTATAAATAAAGATATATTGATATAATTGGTACATGCTTATAAGTATTAGCTAAGGCTAATTGGGATGTAATGTATTTCAATATAAACATCATTCTTAAAGTTGTCACACTTTAATCACATATATTTGTGCTTATATATATGTACATGGATACCTAAGGTAGATATGTGGGTTTTTGTGTATATGTGAATACTGTGTGTGTAATTGTATATTATTTAGTATAATCTTTGGTAGATAAACAAAACATAATTGTTATTTTATAATTCTATAAAAATAACTCTTAAGAGACTTATTGTCTTTCAGTGTATTTACTTAATTACTTGATAAAACCTTTATATAGAAACATTGTTTTTCATACATAATTTGTAATATCATTAGATTGTAAAGGTTTGTATATATGAAAAATAATAATGTTTCAAGTTATAGAATTCCTATAATGCATATGAAATACTTGCATCTTTTGATCAATTCTATTGTTTTTATGTAAATGATATACATGTATTCAGTTGTATGGAAATAAACCATTAAAAAAATACAGAGTTATCCTTCTTTCATTTTTTTCTTTATCTTCTAATTAGTGAAAACTCATTTCTCACTCAATCTTTTTCAAATTTAAATTTGTACCAAAATTATATATGAACTATTATATAAATACATATTACTGCATCTTATTACTTCTGTAGTTTTACGTTTGATGTAGATGAAAAATGGGGGTGTTGTGTTATACTGCCTACTGGATTTCAATAATATTACACAGGGTTGTTGCCTTGGGCCAAAACATGTGTTATCTTGAGTCCTGAATAATTGTGTGTGTGTGTGGGGGGGGGGGGGGGAGGGGGGTGGAAGAACTTTCACACTTTACAATTTTTTCCCGACAAACGGCGGGCCAATTATGTCACGCTAGACGTTGCTTTTGTTAAATTTGTAACTGTACATTTTAAATCATGAGAGAAACATTTTAAAAGGTACTAAAGTTTATGTTAGCTAGTAACTGTAATGATAGAGGAGAAAACTGAAGACTTCTGACAAAGCTGTATGACCAAAATCACCAAGGACATGCATGATAATATTAGAATATCCACGGAAAAACGACATTACAAAAATATTCGATTGTACTGCGGTTACGATACCGACTTAGGACGGTCAATTGAAGTAACAAACGTCATTTAGTTGGTGTGGTTAACCGGTTTACGGGCGCCCACCTTCCCACTCACCGCAAAAACAGCACAAACAAAGGACACACATCTAAAACTTTATAAATAATCCTCTATATAGAGAACAAGGATCAACAAGTTTCTCATAAAAATCCTATCAAACACGAAACGTTTATAGAATAATATATTGCTATCAAAAATATGTAAGGCGATATCAACATAAGTAAACTGTGCTCGGCCCGTCTATAAGCCGAGCTCAGATCATTGATCAATAAGGATCCCGACTAACAGTCAGAGGGGACGAGGATCAGAACCTTGTCTCCTCTGAAAAGGTTTGGACAAGATCCTACCGCCCTGTTAGTCAGGGTGCAACGGTCAAGTAAAAGTCTGCATTGGGTTGTATACAATACAATAACTATGGCCTTAGCGATGATCTCGGGGTCATACTGTCGATGTCGAAGGCGTTTAATTATTTCAGAACCCGCTGATATGAAATTATCGAAACCTTTGACCCTCCTTAGTTTGTTCACTAGATCACCGTAGACATTGGGATGGGATATTCCGTTGGATACGTATTGTTGAGAAGTCACATCTCCAGATTTAGATAAAATGTTTGAATAAGACTTGTAAACTTTTCCAAAAGTTTTTCGAAATTTATGATATATATAACCCTGAGTAAGAAGTTTATAAGTAATCTAATTTTTTTTTTTGCGTGAAAATCCAAAACGTTAGTGCAGGCTTTAGCGAACCGAACTAATTGACTAATATAAATACCATATGATGGAAGTCTAGGGACATCACCATCTAGATAAGGGAAATTTACAACAGGAAATCCAAAGTCGTCACGTTTATCATATATGTTGGTATGAATATTGTTGTTAACAATTTTAATATTCAAGAAAAAAGAGGAGTTACTGGCTCAGTTATGTGGCAGAAGTCCTCATGGAGCTATACAATACATGAATATAAATAATATACTAAAACATATACCACATTACAAAAATATTTGATTGTAGTGCAATTACGATACCGACTTAGGACGGTCATTTAATTGACAAAAGCCAAACAAATGGTGTGGTTAACCGGTTTACGGGCCCACCTTCCCACTCACCGTAACAACAGAACAATCATAAGACGTACATTTAAAAATTTATAAATAATCCTCCATGTAAAGAACAAGGGTCAACAGGTATCGCATATTGAGAGGTCATAAAAATATAAACACGTAAGGTATTGTAAAACACATAATGGTATAAAAATATATGCGACATCAACATGATAAACCGTGCTCTGCCAGTCTGAAAGCGAGCTAAAACCCTAGATCGGTAGGAGTCCCGACTAACAGTCAGAGGGGACGAGGTTCAGGACCATGTCTCCTCTGAAAGAGGTTTGGACAAGGCCTGTCATATAGTCCCCACCGCCCTGTTAGTCAGCGTGCAACATTCAAGTAAAAGTCTGCATAAGGCTGTAGAGGGGCCAAATACAAGACCTATAGTCTTTTTGATGATCTCAATATCATATTGTCTATTTAGGAGGCGTTTGACTGTTTTATTACATGATAAAATAGAATAAAACTTTTACTTTCCTTACTTTATATACGAGATCACCGTAAAAATTAGGATGGGAAATTCCATTGGATACATACTGTTGAAAAGAAATATTTCCAAATTTAGATAGAAGTTCTGAATAAGATCTGAAGAATTTGCCGAATGTTTTTCTTAGCTTGTGATATCTGTAACCCTGAGTTAAAAGTTTAGTAGTAATTTGTAAATTTCGTTTATGAAAGTCCAAAACATCGGTGCAGCCTCTGACAAATCGAACTAATTGAGATATATAGATACCATATGATGGGAGTCGAGGGACATCACCATCCAAGTAAGGGAAATTTACAATAGGAAATCCAAAATCCTCACGTTTATCATAAATATTAGTATATATTAGGTGGTTGATAATTTTGATGTTTAAATCTAAGAAAGGCGTAGATTTATCTCAAGTATTAGCTTTATTCAATGTGAGCTCTGGTGGATATATTTCTGATATAGATTGTTCGAATTCAGGGTTGTCGATAACCAAAATGTCATCCAGATATCTGCAAGTATTATTAAATTTGTCAATGAGGTCAAAACGTTTTGATTTTTGAATAGAAACCATAAAATCCCTCTCATAACAATAAAGAAATAAATCTGCTATCAGAGGCGCGCATTTAGTACCCATAGGAATCCCAACTATTTGTTGATATATCTTGCCATCAAATTGCACAAAAATATTATCCATGAGAAAATCTAGTGCTTTACATAATTCCTTGCAAGTCCAGTATTTATATGAAGTATATTGTTTGTTGGAAAAGAATCCAGAGTTAATGGAAGTACATATGTACGTTTTAGATTCTCTGTGAAAACACCATTGTATAAGAGACAGCAACTTGTTTTTAATCAAGTCATGAGGCAGAGATGTATAAAGTGTAGAAAAATCAAATGTAGAAATTTGAGTCGCTTTGAAATTTAGCGAAAGAAGTGTGTCTATAACTTCATGAGAATTTTTAATCCACCAAAAGTAATTGATGTTACTATTATGAAATGCGACATCACAATATTTGATAATATGATCTTTTATAGCAGTTAGAGCAGACGTAATATGTTTCGATAGTACCGTAGTATAGCAGTGGCTAGAATTAGATATGAATCGTGATTTATATGGACTTTTATGTACTTTTGGAAGCCAATACATGGTTGGTAGATCAGATTTATCAGTTTTAATATTAAAGTCGGACATGGTCATGAGGTGATCGTGCAAGGTGCTGTCTTTTGAGGTAGGGCTTTCCACATATGTATGAGTGGAGTTTAAACCGTTTTTAAGTACTTCAATATAATATAGTTTTCAAACAACTATTATGTTATTACCTGCGTTATCAGCAGACATATTTAGCATGTAAGTCAGCTATCTTCTTTTTAATAGAATTTGCCGTCAATGTATTAGGCTGTTGAAATAAACAAAGTCCAAAAAATTGTTTCCTCATCGGAAGTATTGGCTTTGTTTAATTGAGGTTCAGATGGATAATTGTCAGTAATATAGTTTTGAAACTCAGGGTTATCGATAACTAAAATATCATCGAGATATCTAGAGGTGTCATTGAACTTATCAGTAAGGTCGAAACGTTTAGAGGTTTAAATAAAATTCATAAAGTCTCTCTCATAACAGTACAAAGATAAATCTGCTATAAGGGGAACACCAGCGTATGAGAGACAACAATTTGGTTTTGATTAAGTCATGAGGTAGAGAGGTATTTAGTGTCGAAAAATCAAAAGTAGAAAAGTTGTTTGCCTTAAAATTTCTCAAACGGAATTTTTCAATGACTTCGATAGAATTTTTGATAGACCAAAAGTAGTTGGCTTTACTATCGCTGAAGACAGCATTACAGTACTTGATAACATGGTCTTTAACTGCAGTAAGAGCGGAGAGAATATATTTAGAAAGCACAGTTGTAGAGCAAGGACTAGAATTTGATATAAAACGTGATTTATATGGATTTTTGTGTCATTTGGAAAGCCAATACATAGTTGGAAGATCGTTGTTACAAATGGTTAAATTGAAGTCACACATAGCTTTACAATGGTCAGATGGGATCTTGTCTTTAAACAATGGGGTTTCAACATACGTAGAA
Source organism: Pteria penguin (assembly GCA_035048485.1). Classification (NCBI taxonomy): domain Eukaryota; kingdom Metazoa; phylum Mollusca; class Bivalvia; order Pterioida; family Pteriidae; genus Pteria; species Pteria penguin. The sequence continues at coordinate 6,420,154 of CM068581.1, forward strand.
GTAGAATTTAATTCAGTTTTATGAACTGTAATAAAGTATATTTTTCAAACAATGATAAAATTATTAGCTGCTTTGTCAGCTGGTACGAAGACATAAAAATTATGCAATTCATTTTTTATTGACTGGACTGGTATATAATGTGGCTGTTTGAATAAATGGGGATTAATTGTAAATAATTAATTCGAATACCAATAATTTTTCAGATTTCACTTTCCAGTCATTCAAGGCATGTATTTTTACACCTTTTTCACACCAACGTTTACAATAAGTGTTTAATGATTCTTCAACAATATCCCGGCCTTTGGAAAAATCTATCCTCGAAGGTAATCTATACTTTGACCCTTTATTAAAAAGTGAACGAAGATATTTATCCGAAATACAATTAAGATCACCTGTAATAATATGGCCCGCAGGCTGATAAATGAATTAAGAATTATTGCATGAACAGGACGATGGAATAGAGTCAAATTAATTCAGATTAGATGTGACTGGATTGTAACTGAATATAAGGTTTCTAATAATTTATTTATTTTTTGTTTTGTACTGATAGCAAATCAGGGGTGGTTCAAGATGCTCGAAATACTGAAGAATTTAGATTTGACTTTATGATCACGAAAAAATAGTAGAAATATTAAGCAGATCTAAACCTTTATTAACAGATTTAATCTTGATAAATCGCGATTTAGGAGGAAGCAATGGTATACGTGGGTAAAGTGTCTTATATGAAAATGCTATAATCATTTTAGGTCTAAATCAATCCGTGTAACGTAAACTTCTTAAATCAGCCTCATCCAGAATATGTTCTAATCTGATGACCGGAATACATGATAATGCATGAAGAAGTTCGTGATGACCGTTATTTCTGACTATCCACAGTAGATCGTCTAATGACTTATTTGATCTACCATGATTACTGCGGTTGCCATTACGGCAACAACCGTGCGACCTGTCTTTCCTATTAACGTCTGATCTAAGTGAAAATATACTAATATTGTTATGGTAAGACGAAATGTTACCTTGTTTAAAAATTTGATCATTGAGGCCAGGGGGTATGGTGTTTGTGGATGTTTAATTCAACAAAGTTCAGCAACTAAACGTCGTTTTTTTTCATTTCAGATTTAGTTTCTCCAGGTGGTTTTGTAATGTTTTCAATAGGGGAAATAATAACGTTATCAATCTTGTGATTATATTTGATGAAGTGATTGTAAAGAAAGTTTGTGTACAGGCATTTTGGGGATTCCGGGTCATGACGAGAATGAAAAACATTTCACTCCCGAACATATGTTCTTAAAATAAATTGGTTTATGCCATGCTGTTAGTTGCTCATCATTTGCAAAGTCAACCACAAGAACCGCGAAGCAATGCGTATCGCTCGCGAGAAAACGGTCGTGATTTTGATCCTACAAGCTTCGATTTGACCAAGATATCTGGAAGCAAGCAGTTTAAAACAAAGATTTTGCTAAAGAAAAAAAATGGTAGGTAAGTATTTGCAAAGGTGCTTATGTGCAAAAGTTACCTGCATATGTGTTTAGTTTCCCACAAAAGTCTCTCCATTATTCTCCATAACGTTAAATATAAATTCAGTCCAAACAAACGACCATCGTCCTGCTACAGTTACGGGTCTTTGCAACTGACGTCACGGAGTACAGGGGACGGTGTAAAAACTCGATAAAACGTGTCTATAACAGCTGGAACTGACACTCATTTGAGTTACCTTTCTTTGTATGGTAAATTTACAACATTATGACACATGATCTCTTGTTTCTCCCTTAGAACACTATTTCATATGTTTGGAACATGTGGCATTGAGTATTAATGCATTCAGTTATGTAAAGCTATGTTGCTTATGTATTATTATGCAGGTACAGGAAAAAAGTGAGCGGGTTTTCATTGAAGAGGCTTAAATTAATATTGGGCTCTCCCAGACAAAATCGGTTTGAGAGGGCTTGGACGCTCTTGATAAAAACTATAAGGAAACCATGCAAATCTTTATTTGAAATTTGGTGACTTTCTTAGGGTCTCATGTTAATCCGGTTAGTAATACATGTACCCACCAGACCACGTCTTCATCTGAGACGCCCCAGAAGACAACATCCCTTTTCAGGGATACAATACCGGTCCTTTGTAGGGTCGACAAATTCTTCGAAAAGAAGTTAGTAAACTATAAATACGTGCATCTGACGTCCGAAGACGCCTTTAACCTCCTTGCAACTGAGGTACACCCACTCGTGGTGAGCGACTACTGGGACCAGCGACCGTCCGATTACATGTCCGACACACTAACCACTGGGCCACGGCGGGCTTGTATTTTTCTATTTATAGAGGAACTGATATCAACATTGAAAGGATCGTCGATGAAGTTTCGTGGAGGAAAACACAAAGACTTGCATTCAAGTAGTCACACACAGAAGTATTCCCATGATCCGATACACAAACTTGCGTATAACTCCAGTTTTTTGTATTCATTTCGTACTTATATATTATATGTGTATTTTATATACATAATGAAGATGGAGTGAATTCCCATTATCATTGCAGTTTTCAAAATCCATAATTACATCATGAGCTTACAATTAAAAGGCCTTGGGGGACCTAAGCCGGAAGAATGGCTCACAATTTAGTCAAAAAGCAAAACTACAAATTTTGGCAAGGTGATACTTTTCATATAAAAGATACAGTACCAGTCTATTAATCTTACGCATATTAAGTCATATACATGTAACACGTTGAGTGTGTCCTTTTTAGGATGCTGAAAATGGTTAAGAACGAGGTTTTGTGCAAAATAAACTCATATTTTGGGGATTTTCGTTGTGAAAGCCACCTTTAATCAAAGAACGATTGGTGACTATATGAGCTTTATATAGATAAGTTTTAGACACAAAGTTTAAATATTTTAGTTGAACGTTCCTGTGTTACAGCAGGAATCAACTTTTAAAATTTGTTCCATCTTAGTACACTATGGTCAAATATTAAATTTAAACTTCCTTCCTCAATATCCCCGCTAGCAGTTGGTAACGACGTATGGGTAAAGTTGATGCATCGAGCTGTATGTTGCTGGTTCGAATCTGAAAAATATCTTAAGTTTTTTATTATTATTTTATTTTTCTTAGGTCGTACTTGTTGTTTAATTGTTTAATTTAAGTTTTTATATTTCAAAAATTAATGAAAATATTTTCTGTTAAATGGGGTCCATGTATTTGTAACTGAAAGAACAATGCTTAATGTGTTTGTAGTGTAATGCGACGTGAATACGGTGTTTAATTCCGGATGGGCAATACTAGGTGCCGTGGGCCATGTCGCCAACTCCTTTACTATATCCCCTGGCCTCAAAATCAGTTAATCACTCTTATGTTTCATTATCAGAAATAGATGTGTCCAACGGAAAGTAATGCTCGATTTTCCAGCATTCTTGTCATATAATGTATATTCAAATATTTCTTTCTTTGTTGTCCACAGAAAGATATGCCAGGGAAAAGGAAAAAGAAATAGAAACGGTTGTTGCTGGAGAAAACACAGGAAAGAAGAAAAAATACAAATACATGCTTGGCTATCCAGTTCAACAGGACAAGGCAGATAGAGTACGCAAGGCACTGACTTTAGTAGAGAAAAAGATACCAATAAGAAAAGCTGCAAAGGAATATAACTTATTCTATAGTTTTCAGCAGAGAAGGACCTCAGGAGAAGTGGAAGTGGACAGTAGAAATGGACCAAAACCAGTTTTCAGTGGGGAAGAAGAAGCAATGGCCACCTGGCTGTCGGAAGTTTTGAGGAGGGGCATGGGACTGACGCCAAAAGAGTTCCTGGATTTTATTCAGAAGGTGGTCCGCTAGGAACAGTTATCTTGTGGACACCATTCCGGAAACCCCGCTGGAGATCTCGAGGGCCAAACTTACCAGACAGCAAATAGATAAATGGTACGCAGGATTCCGATACTTCCTGTCATCCAAGCCCCTCCTCACCAAACCAGCTCAGATCTGGTATGCCGATGAAACCGGTTTCAGCATGGGGACCAAAGCTTCCAAGGTTATTGGACCCATCAAAGCAACCAGCATTCCCCATGTTACTGATGGATCCAGTAAGGAACCCCTGACAGCAATTTTCTGTGCCAATCCAGATGGAAAGATGATGCCACCGTTCTTAGTTTATCCAGGATCCAAACCACAAGGATGTAATCCCGTCATGAATGGTATTACCGGTACAACCCTGGAATATTCGAAGTGGGGTTGGATGACGGCTGAAATATTCCAGAAGTCCTTGCAACATTTTAATGAGCATGCTGGACCAGAGAGGCCCGTTGTTTTACTCAATGATAGTGTAAACAGTCACATCAGCATGGAAGTATTCCAACAGGCCATTCAACACCAGATAAAGATGTACAGAATTGTGCCTAATGCAACGCACCTTATGCAGCCACTGGACAAAGGTGTATTTGGTCCCCTCAAGACGGCTTGGCACCAGATCACCCGACACCATTACAGGGAAAATCCAGAAGTCAAATTTGATCGCGTGAACTTTGCGGAAAAACATTGGAGACGCATATCTTCAGTTCTACAAACCTCTTACTATAGTAAATAGTTTCAAGTCAAGTGGCATCTACCCTGTAGACAGCACTGTCATAAGTGATGACAACCTGAAGCCGGGACTTACATACACTGATCAGGCATTGGATGAGGACAGCTGCACGCCCGTGCAGCAAGTCCAGAAACTGGTCACTGAGGATGAAGAGGTCGCAAAAGCTAGAGGGGCACTGGAGGTTTTCCAAAGCGTGTTACTAACTCCTGTGAAAGAGAAGTACAGTCAACGTTTACAAGAGAACTATGATATTGTTGGAAAGTCTCCCGGTTTTGATGCATATAAAGCACTGGCCGAGAAAGCCAAATTAATACAGACAATACAAAATGGATTGGATTTTATTGATATTACTTTACACATTTTCAGACTGAAGCTGTGAAGAAAACAACTTCTGTCATAGAAATACAAAACAGTGTTGTAAAAAGCTACCATGACTTCAAAATAAAACCGCCCATTAACACTATTACACTCCCAGTGGATAGAGAATATAGCAACATCCACGATCCTTGTGTCGATACCAGATAATGTTGATATGAGTCAATACGAAATGGTGACTGACTCCTCAAGAAATCTGTCATTAAAAGACATCCTGGGATTACCCTGTGGCCGTGTTCCAAGAGGTCTAACAAGTGGGTTAGAGAACTATTGAACGCAGGAAATGAAATTGACGTTATTTTTGTAATGTGTTATATGTTCGAGTATATTATTTATATTCATTTATTGTATTGCTCCATGGTGACTTCTGCCACATAAATGAGCCAGTATCTCCTCTTTTTTCTTTTATTGTAAAAAGACAACCAGTCCAAAGTTTTCCTCCATGGCCAAAGGTCTTTGAATCCGGCGGTGGTCTTGTCATCCCTTCCATTGTGAAAATGAAGGACAAACAGAGCAGCGTAGACTTAATAAATAAATGTGTCTTTCGAATGAAAGAGGGAAAAGTCATGAAACTCATTATTTAAATACAGAGACATACAAGCACTAGTATACCAGTGGTACATCTTTTATTTACCAAGTCTCTGACATTTCTAAATAAATTGATCCGCTTATAGTTAGAATTTGCAATACGAGATGAGAGAGGTCTACAAATATTTAATGGGCTGTTAATATATGATTTTCTATCAATTTGGTGTTTCATACAGGATGTCGTAACTATATGTCTGTATCTCACAACTTCGTTTCGATTATTAGGCACCGTCCGTTTGATAATAGGGGAACCCGGGTTTTTTCTACAAAAAAAATCCTTGCCCCGATATTTACTGAAAAAAAAATTGTCTTGCCCAGTGACACAGTGAAAAAATAATAATCTGCCTCCTATACTGTAATTTAAACTCCATTTTGGGGAAGCGGAAGACGTCAAAATTTTATTCGCTTGCCGGAACAAATTATTTAAAAATAATCTGGATTCGATAGTATGCGAAAAAAAAAAATCGGCCCGGACACCCACGAAAGGCATCAGTGTTCTTTGTGGTTTAGAAACACATATCTTCTTTATCTGTATTTCTTTGGGGATTTTATAAAGTCTTGCGACCTTTGGGCCCTGGAATTATTAGACTTTCAAGCCTTCGGACTACTGGACCTTCGGTATATCGGGCCTTCGGACTATCGGACCTTCAGACTATCGGAATACTGAGTGGTCACCAGAGCCCCCCTCCTCCCGCATTGGCGTTGTATACTATGACGGTTGAAAATAACGAGGTAAACTCGAACTGTAACAATTGCGGTGATATAGTTTCATCAGAAAAATTATTAAGCTGCATGTGATATATATTACATATTTGATTCTACAGTCAAATACATACGGGGTATGATTATTTTAAAAAAATATATTCATGATACAGCTGTAATTTAACCGAGACTGGTGGCCGGTATATAGCGTGATGACATGATTGGATTATTGTTTTGAAATGTCTTATCTTTCAGTAAACTGAAATACATTCAATCGCCTGGAAAGGAACAAAGAACACCAGTATTAACGTTGATTCTCGTAAAAATTCTGCCAATTTAGAAATATATATTAGGATTATGGATATGACGTCGCAAATTTCAATGGAATTCCTGACGTGTCAAAATCGCATTTGATTAAAAGTCCTATCGCAAATTTTAAACAAATGACAGTTAAAAGAGTAATTTTAATATAATCAATAGCAATTGATATGGAGTAGTTAACAATATTTCTGTTTTGATACCGTCCCTAGAAAACCGTCCGTGTCGGTACCAGCATGCACCTTAACTTGACCCGGAATTATAGTATTTGCCCGTAACACCAAAGGTCGTCACATGTTTTCCATCGTGTGCTCTGCCAAGAAGACGCTTACACAAAAAAAATTGTACATGTACATGGATTAACTAAGGTATGCACTCCATGATTATATTATAACACTGCATAGTGGTATGCGCGCAACACCACGAAACACGAAAATGTAATTTCTGACCCAGAACCCCAAAATGCCTGTATCTATGTTTAGAATTATGTCTCATTTTATATGAATGATTACGAAAACGGCATTTCAATGTTTGGGAAGTTTCACCTATATACTGAGCCCCACATCCCCTTGCTACTCAGGTTATAACGTATATTAAATTGGGGGTATTTCAGTTGATATCTTCGTATTATTTATTATCATAATTGTTTCCATTGACAGTGGATTTAATGGTGGACTTGCAAGAGATGTGATGGCAAGTAAGACATCTCTTAGCGTTGCAAATAGAAATCTTAGAATGTTTAGATTTTATGGATTTTAGAATTATTTTGGATTGATTATAAGTTTTGGAATAGAGGAGAAATATTAACTTTAGTGGTACAATTTTATACAAGAACTGTATATTAACTCAAGAGACACATTTTAAAAATGCACTAATGTCTACGTTATCTTTAGGTTTTAAGTTATGTCAGGTACATTTATTCTTACCTGTACCAATGTATACAATTAATAGATAGAGTTTATGGAAGAACCAGGATATTATTAATTTTAGGCTGTTAGGTAAAATCATACACCCTCTTCGAGCAGTGGTTTTCAAGCAGTGGTGGAATTTCAACGGTAACAGTAACAGCAGTTAATAGGCAACAACAGCTAATACGGCAACAGCAGTCAATACGGGCAACAGCAGTCAGTACGGTAACAGCAGTCAATACGGACATATTTCACACAGTGTAAGTTTATCTATTGCTGGAATGTAACCAATGGTCTGCTGACCCTAAATATCCACTCTTGTGTTAATGCTCTATCTTTGATCTGTATTAGGGATGATGCAGGTAGGGTTAAATTTGATATCCCGATTTCTCCAATGTACATTAAATCTTCTCCAAAATATATTTACATATTGAATACGGAAAGCTGTTCCATACATTTATCAGTCAGGGACAAAACTGACTTCCTTATGTTAACTATGGTGTTTAGCTAAATTGTATATGTAATACCATGTTCTTGTATTTTCTGATGATATTAGAAGGTTACTGTCCCTCTGGTCAAATCCTTTTATGTATTTAAATGCTTGAAATACATCAGCTCTTACTATTGTAATATTCTTATGAAGGTATCTCAAGGTTTTTAATCTTTGATTATATAACAAGTGACTGACTTCTCTAACAAGTTTAGTTGCCCTGCGCGGTGTGTTTTCAATGAGTGCTGCGTCTCTTTTATTCCACATACTCCAGACTGTAGAGGCATATTCAAGATAAGGTCTTACTATTGATGTATAAAGTATTACGAAGAATCCTTCATCTAAATAGTGGAAGTTTCTCTAATTTTGGTTGACTTTCTTAAGAGGGCGGAAATTTGATTCTGAAGAAGGAGAGGGCCAGTGTTACATAGTAGTTTTTCCCCCATAGTAGTTTCCCCCTGGGAAAATGGCTATATAGTAGTTTTCCCCCATGGCGGAAAAACTACTATATAGTAGTCTTTCCCCCTAGTAGTTTTCCCCCTTACGTAACGGTTTGGAAATTATACACGTTCGTTCTGTATCAGTCAGAAATCATTTGAAATACAAATGTACTATAGTTATTGCCTATGGATCAAATCGACGGTGTTATGGTTAATAGGTTTCTACATACTGTTAAGTGTTTTGTTTGTGTGTGTGTGTATTTATTTTTTGATTTATTTATTTACACGTTTTTATTTTAACATATTTACCATAGCATGCTATTTTCTTCTATTATTTCATTGTAAAAATTGTCGTTTACTTACGTATAGATGTTAATCATGACGTCAGGCTGTGACTCAAGATTCGATCCCATACAACTTGTAATACATTATAAGTAAAATAGGAATTTATCAATCCAAATGTTCTAATGATAAATATAAGAATTGAACGTGCAAGAATTCCTTGAACATTCATTCCTAAATAAATTAACACTGATACATTACATATCTCACAATATCGCTCATCATGTACAGAGTACATGATGAACATGAAAATAACAGAAAGGAATTCCACCCATGTGTCCATGATTTGCAATCTACGAGAAGGCTTGTCTAGTCACAGTCAAATCATGAACACAAGAATGTGATTTCCTTGTCCCTTACGCAAAGTATGAAAGGTTTCATCTTAAAATATCTATATGCTAAGTTTGAAAGCTCTACACCCTTTTGTGTAGAAGATATAGTCAAGGTAAAATTGTTTGAAAAGTAGGTCACACTATAATGTCATGGTCATTAGGTCAAAAGTCATGGTCCCAAATAAAAGATCTTCTCACAAGTAATCTATATATAAAGTTAAAAACCCCATTTCCTTTGGTACAAAAGATACAGCGAATGTTTAAGTCTTTGAAAACGTAGAGCACAAGGTCAAAGTCACTAGTTAAAAAATCATGGTCCCAAATAAAAGGTCTCATCAAAAGAAAAAAATATGTGGAGTTTCAAAGCTTTGTACCTCTTGCTACAAACGATATAGTCAAGGTTTTTGCCACAGGGTAAGAGTCACAGACAGGTCAAAAACTAGATGCCCCCGAATTTCATTCCGGGGGCATAAAAACGAACTTGTTTTTCTTTTTTCCATTTGTATATTTAGAGATTTCTCGGATTAAATAAAGATATCTCGAATGAAATTCTAGAGGATAAATCTCTGTTCTAAATACATGCATTTGTATTTGGAAAAGATATTAAAAAAGAGAAGACATTTCTACTTAAAAAATGAGATATACATTTCTACTTAAAAAATGAGATATCTCTAAATTAATTGGATATATCTCCGGATCAAAAGTTGAGATATCTCTATTTTAAATAGAAATCTATTTATTGTTAACAAGGTAACAACACTACTATATAGCCATTTCCCCGGGGCTAGGGGGAAAAACTACTATATAACACCGGTACTTTTCGGAAATAAAAATTCCGGAAATGAAAAATCTGTCTTTGACTGAAACGAAAATAAATATCCTGGCAGCTGGCGTGCACATATACGAGATGATGAAAATCATATAAAGCTCAATGTTCTTTAGACTACACGTTGATGTTTGTTGCCCATATTATATACTTTGTTATAGTTTTGGACATACCATGCTATTCAATATATTCTTCAAAGCTTAATAGAATTGTTGCGTTTTAAAAATATATATATCCATTTCCATATCCACAAAATATCCATTTTGAGGGGTGGACAGGTGACAAGGGCCCTACCCTCTGCTTTTTGAGAGATCGTTCACCTGAAACATAGAAAACATTGCAAAATGATATTGAACAATGCATGTATATGGCCATAAGTCTTTACTTTCTTTAATACTTTTTAAACATCTAAAATTGTACAGTACTTTGTTTAATACCTGCCAAGTTTCCTGAAATTCGGTCTAAAAGTAGTACTACGTTAGATCGGTCCATTTAGAATGTAATAATGATGGATAAATCCAAACCGTAAGTCCGAAAATCATGACACCAAAGGACATACAAATCAGTGAAAATGAAAATCAAATAGAAAACAACAAAAAATGTTTACTTGAAGAGCATATGTGAACCCCCTTGATGGAGTAAGATTAGGTGCCTGGGGAGACTGAGCATCATTTAAAATAACTCTCTGTTTCCTCTGATTTAGACATTCCTTCAGCCAAGCGTGTACATTACCCCTAATTCCATAAGCATACAATTTACTTAGAAGCCTAGCATAGGTAAGGTATCGAAAGCTTTCTGGAAATCCAGATATATAACGTCGATTCAGTTTCTGTTATCAAGCCATTTGGTTCTTTCATCAATTATTCCTATCAGTTTTATTGCACATAAGTAGGTATTGATATCTCGTAAATAAATAATTAGTTTCCATGTGGCGTACTATCTTATTTCTGTTATTCTTTTCTATTGTTTTGCAAGCAAATGGATGTCAGACTAATGAGATGATAATTTGACGGTATGTCCTTTGCCCCCTTTTTGTGTGTAGCCGTTATATTAGCATTTTTCCAGTCAAATCAAATGATAAGTTGAACAGTTTGGTTACTGGATTGCTGATATCTGCAGATGTTTCCATCATAAATTTAGTATGAGGGCGAACACCTGCTGGAGATTTCTGTGGGTCCAATTTACCGATTTGTTGTTAACATCTGTTTGGCTGAGTTATATATCTTTTAAGGTAAGTTGTAAATGGCCGATCTTCGAATTCTTGGAAATTAATGTTTTTTTCTGTGAACACTGCTGTGAAATAGTTATTGAGTAAATTTCCCTTTGTGTGTTTAGTCATCGACTGTATTTTCATATTGGTCGTCTACACTTTTAACATTATCATTGATTTTGGTTTTAGTGTTTATATACTTATTTACTTACTTTGTACTATGTCATTTTACTGCAAAAAAGCATTTCATAAATATATTTTATATATTGATTTTTCACATTTTCAACTTTTTCTTCATTGCTTTCAGACTGAATTTGAGGAAACTAAGTAGGTATTACGCAAAGATGGTCATGTACAATTTTAGATGTTTTAAGAGTTTTAAAAAAGAAAAAAGAGGCGTTACTGGTTCAGTTATTTGGCAGAAGTCACCAAGGAGCGATACAATAATATACTAGCACATATAACACATTACAAAAATATTTGATTGATTACGATACCGACTTAGGACGGTCATTTAATTTGACAAAAGCCAAACAAATGGTGTGATTAACAGGTTTACGGGCCCACCTTCCCACTCACCGTAACAATCAAAGGGCGTATATTTAAAAAAAATTGTAAATAATCCTCCATGTAAAGAACAAGGGTCAACAGGTATCGCATATTGAGAGGTCATAAAAATATAAACACATAAGGTATTGTAAAACACATAATGATATAAAAATATATGCGACATCAACATGTTAAACCGTGCTCTGCCAGTCTGAAAGCGAGCTAAGACCCTAGATCTGTAGGAGTCCCGACTAACAGTCAGAGGGGACGAGGTTCAGAACCATGTCTCCTCTGAAAGAGGTTTGGACAAGGCCTGCCATATAGTCCCCACCGTCCTGTTAGTCAGCGTGCAACGTTCAAGTAAAAGTCTGCATAAGGCCAAATACAAGACCTATAGTCTTTTTGATGATCTCAATGTCATATTGTCTATTTAGAAGACATTTGACTATTTTATTACATGATAAAATAACGTTATCGGAGCCTTTTACTTTCCTTAGTTTATAATACGAGATCACCGTAAAAATTAGGAAGGGAAATTCATTGTATACATAGTGTTGAAAAGAAATATTTCCAAATTTAGATAGAAGTTCTGAATAAGATCTAAAGAATTTGCCGAATGTTTCTCTAAGCTTGTGATATCTGTAAGCCTGAGTTAAAAGTTTAGTAGTAATTTGTAAATTTCGTTTATGAAAGTCCAAAACATCGGTGCAGCCTCTGACATATCGAACTAATTGAGATATATAGATACCATATGATGGGAGTCGAGGGACATCGCCATCTAAGTAAGGAAATTTTACAATAGGAAATCCAAAATCCTCACGTTTTACATTAATATTAGTATATATTAGGTGGTTGATAATTTTGATGTTCAAATCTAAGAAAGGTGTAGATTTATCTCAGGTATTAGCTTTATTCAATTTGATCTCTGGTGGAAATATTTCTGATATAAATTGTTCGAATTCAGGGTTGTCGATAACCAAATGTCATCCAGATATCTGCAAGTATTATTAAATTTGTCAATGAGGTCGAAACGTTTTGATTTTCGAATAGAAACCATAAAATCCCTCTCATAACAATATAGAAATAAATTTGCTATCAGAGGTGCGCAGTTAGTACCCATAGGAATCCCAACTATTTGTTGATATATCTTGCCATCAAATTGCACAAAAATATTATTCATGAGAAAATCATTCCTTGCAAGTCCAGTATTTATATGAAGTATATTGTTTGTTGGAAAAGAATCTGGAGTTATTGGAAGTACATATGTAAGTTTTAGATTCTCTGTGAAAACACCAATGTATAAGAGACAGGAACTTGCTTTTAATCAAATCATGAGGCAGAGATATATAAAGTGTAGAAAAATCAAATGTAAAAATTTGAGTCGCTTTGAAATTTAGTGAAAGAAATTTGTCTATAACTTCATGAGAATTTTTAATTGACCAAACGTAATTGATGTTACTATAATGAAATGCGACATTCCACATTTCCACATTTGTATGAGTGGAGTTTAATTCGTTTTTAAGTACTTCAATTTAATATAGTTTTCAAACAACTATTATATTATTACCTGCTTTATCAGCAGGAACAAAGACACTAAAAACTAATGGCCATCGACAAGCATTGTTCCATATCATTGTGCAATGTTTTCTGTCTCATGTGAACGATATAGGTCCACTTGGGTGTCTTGTTACTTTGTTATCATGCATGTTACGTGAAGATGCACGTTTTGTTGGTTTTACTTTTGTTCTCATTTTATTAAAGTTATGTTTCTATTTTATTTTTTACATTTGAATATCTGTGTTAAAATCATTTGACAAATGTTTAGTTGAACTTTAGGTGTTTTGTGACATTTTAGCAATACTTTGTTCATAATACTTTTTCGCAATTTTTATTGCCATACTTGCATCATTCCTGGTTAATTTATCAATTTGGACGTTATACGTATTAGGACAATGTATAAGTTTTCGCCAAGTTTCTTTTTCTTTTTTTCATTGCTTTTCATTGCTCTTATAGCTTCTTTTGCATCTCCTGTCATCTACGATGCTTGGAAGTACTTCGAACCTGGCTTTGCATTTTCTCTGGTACAGTTTTCTTGACTAACTGTTATATTTATGACATAAATTTGTCCAAGCGTCGTCCATTGATGTTCTTTGTAACTCTATTCCCCAGTCTATAATTTCCATCCTAACATTTATATAGGTTCTTTGGTTCACTTTTCGGTCATTTTGGTTTCAACACTGCTCAATCATTTGGCCACGAGCATCACTGAAGAGACATAAGTTGTTGAAATGCGCATATGGTGCACTAAATTACAATGTATATATGTTCTATATTATTATTGGATTGTAGTGTGCTTTGAAATCGAGATTTTCTCTCTTACTTTATAATTATATACATAACTACATGTAATTTTAAACATAAGACAACAGACTCACTTGAGACTGATGGAGCATTTGTGACATTTCCTAGTACATGTGTGTCTGCATCGGATAAAATTAAATTCAGAGTAATAAGTTGGATGTTATCACGAAATCTAGTATATCCCGTTATGTTTTTATTATGCGGTTATACTGATAAAGATATATGAATGTAGATTGGATGTGGTTTACACTGGCTGTACTATATTCAGTTTGCCAGTTTATTTCACTCATGTTAAAATCACCGACTATTATCCTAAATCTACAGGCCATGTCCTCCAAATGTCTTTAATTTCATCAAGTGACAAATCGCTGCTGTTCGGACTTCTATCAATACAACGTATGGAGAGCGTTTCTGTTTCTTGACTTTGATATTGATACCTATTTTTTCAATTTCAACACAGATGTATTTTATTTCATGAAACGGATATTGTCTTTTATATACATAATAATCCCCCGACCACTATGGTCGTAACCATTACTAATAAATGTGTACCCGTCCATTATCCATTCACAATCTTCACAGCTCGAGTTGTGTCTATTCTTCGGAAGACATTCTGTTACAGCAACTATATCGTAATGGTTCTTATTCATAATTGCGGAACGTTCATTCATCTCATTAAACAATGATCATTGTTAGCACACGTGATGTTGAATGAGGGTTCAGTACATGTTCGGGTGTTTGTGTTATTAGTGTTAAAATCACTATAACATTCTCCAATACATCGCTGCCTAAAGCGTTACAGGATTCTGCATATGGCAGGATTTGACTAGATCAACACCAATGATAGTCTCTTTCTTTAGTGCTTCTTGGTATTTGTTTACTATCTGACTTGGTGCTATATTAGTCAATGCAAGGTCGTGATGATGAGTTGACATTTCTCATCCCAATTTCTACAGTATTTATCGATAGAATAAGTTTTGACTTAAGTATTTTATTATAACCCCGAACCTCATCCCTATGGCTATTAGTGGAGACTCCTACAAATGAAGGGTCCGAGCTCGCTGACAGAGCAGCAAACTGATTAACCACATCTATTGAATACCGTTTGTTACTCAATTGACCGTCGGTAAGTCGGTATCGCATCTGTCGTACAATTTTTCATGCATTTCATTACTTTCCATTTCATTACAAATCATTCGGCCACGAGCATCACTGAAGAGACATAATTTGTCGAAATGGGCATATGGTGCACTAAATTAAAAGGTATATATGTTCTATATTTATTGTTACCAGGTTTTGTTGTACATCTCCTTGGTGACTTCTGCCCTACAGCTAAGTCATATGTCTTATATCCTATCCCTTCTGTATACGTTGCCCTATTGCGATCTTCTATATTGAGATTTAGTAGGGGGGGTATATGAAGCGTCGTGTTTTGTGTATGTGTGTGTGTGTGTGTGTGTGTGTGTGTGTGTGTGTGTGTGTGTGTGTGTGTGTGTGTGTTGGTGAAATGCTGTTGACATATTTTGTTCTTTTTGTGTGGTGTCATGTGTCATATTTTTTGTATAACTATTCGTTTTTTCATTTGATGCATGAAAACGCATTTTTTACCCATGTCTAGTATTTGCTACCTTTTTCTTAACTACACTGAGAGGTTGACATTTCCCTACGTCTACTCTCCCTTTTCTTAACAGTTTTAAATTCAATCCCCTCAAGAGACAAATGAGTTAGGATCTTTGTTAATGTTGCCTTGATAAATTTTTTTCTAACTCTTTTTTTTTTTGACTTGTACTTTCACGCACATTAAATAGTTGTGGTGTTTTTCTATCGTCATTGATCCTTTAGGTCTTTCTCACCAGTCTCTTTCAGTTGTGATAATTCTTGATTTTTGGAACCTATATTTTTTCAATGTTGTTAACTATAGATTTTAGTGAGTCTAAGCTTTAGGTATTTTTGGTATCCAAACAATCTATTGATATTTTAAGGTTATTGCAAGTTGGAACGTTCGTTTACATGTGCGATGCAAGTCCGTTTTAGATTCCGTTGTTAGGGAATACTTCAGCTACTTCAATAAGTATTTAAGAGCAGTTTTAGCTTTGTTTATGTTTCTAATGGTTATCGTTTTCCACCTTTTATTGTTAGATCTCATGTTCCAGTCCATAAGAAGAAAACGATTTTGTTTTAGATTTCAAAAGCACAAGAAAGTCCTCTCATCAGAAAAGAGACTCCCCATTGGTGGTGGCACCATTCTCACACCATAAGTCTAGGGGAAAGTTTTCCTTATTTGGATTTCTTAAGCTATATCCTTTACTATCTGACAAAAGGACAGGATGGAAGTTTGGAATTTCTGTATAGAAGTTGAATAGTATTCCAAATATTTCATAAGCTTCGACACGCTCTTCTAAATGGGAGATAGCGGAAAATAGCTAAATGTTCAATTACATGTACCATGTCTCTGGCAGTTACAGTCTGCGTAATTGAAGTAATATACTCTGTGAGTGATTTCTGATTTTCAATGAATATATAACTTGTGTCTGTCAGTTATAATCCATGATTAATCTGGACATTACTCTGTGAAAATACATAGTTGGCAGTAATAAATTTCTTAATTAAATCAGATTTAGTTTTTACTAAACTTACATTGTATGTTTCTTGGTTCTAACTTACCTGATAGTTTATTATATGACGATTTATTAAATTTCTATCAGAGGAAGCTCTGAATTTTTTATTGGAGGGGGGGGGATTCAATCAAATTCCATTTTATATTCTCATTCAAAATCACTAGTAATAATAATATACTAAAGTATTTAATAGACAAGTAGTTGATATATGTGCCATTTTGTAGTCATTGGTAACCAGGGATTATTTTGGCAACTGGAATGCAACTCGCTGCAATGTTCGAAATTCTACCTTATATCTACAGAGGAATTGGTACGAAAGCCGATTAGACTCAATCATTAAGAAAAAAAAACATTATATTTTATAACGAGAAAAGATTTCGAGTTAATTATCTCGAAATAACGATAAAAGATCTCTAAATAACGAGAAAAGATCTCTAAATTACGAGTTAACTATCTCGAAATAACGAGAAAAGATCTCGAAATAACGAGTTAATTACCTCGAAATTACGAGATAATTATCTCGAAATTACGAGAAAAGATCTTGAAATATTGAGTTAATTATCTCGAAATAACGAGAAAATATATAAAATGTTTTCTTAGTAAGTGAGTCTAATCGGCTTTCGTATATTGGTAATGATGATCTCCAATTAAAACAAATGATACAGGTTTTATTGTGATATGTAGCGGTGTTACATGGATAGAGACGTTCGAAGTCGGAACGCAGAGTACAGCAATAAGATGTGACAATTTAAACTTTGAACCAGTTCTGGAGTCCTGTATTTCAGTTGGATTAAGGGAGCAACCGTTTGATTTTTAAGGGGGGTGGGGGGGTGGAGCAGGAAGACTTTCACCGGACTGAATATTTTCTTGCCAAATTTCAGAGCCCGATTATTTATTTATCAAGTTATTGGTTTGTTTTTTGGGGTTTTTTTTGGGGGGGGGGTTAGGGGTTGCCGGCCTTTTTCCCCCAAAATTTGAGCCGGACTTTGTTTTTTGCAAAGTCTTCCTGCCCTTTCCCCCCCCCCCCCCCTCTACCTATTGCACTCACATAAATCGCAATTTGTTAGATGTGTGGATCTGCAAAAAGAGCGAGTCAGAATTTGTATATTTTTATTATGAAAATCAAAAACGTATACGTATTAAAATTTAAAGAAACAAATCCTGGCACAAAGAACGTGAATACCTCTTCTAATACCGAATACATTTCAGTAATTTCCTATACTATTCAAAGCATCCAGAATAAAAAAGAATAAAATAAATAAATGGCCTCCTTTCAAATGAACTTTGAGATTTTGATGCATTATAAATATTAAATGAAACCTTGCTTATATAAGAAAAAAGAGGAGTTACTGGTTCAGTTATGTGGCAGAAGTCACAATGGAGCTATACAATACATGAATATAAATAATATACTAGAACATATAACACATTACAAAACTATTTGATTGTAGTGCAATTACGATACCGACTTAGGAAGGTCATTTAATTTGACAAAAGCCAAACAAATGGTGTGGTTAACCGGTTTACGGGCCCACCTTCCCACTCACCGTAACAGCAGAACAATCAAAGGACGTTACTTGTATAACTAACAGAATGGTTTCTTACTAATTGGAGATTTCAATGAATATCAGTTGTACACAAACATTAAAAATAAAAAGGCTGCATAATATTTGATTGACGTATTTCCTAAACCAATATATAATCGAGCCAACATACCACAGAGAACATAGTTCTTTTCTCCTAGATACCAATATGTAGAAATTAAAATTGAATTCAACAAGCTCCAGCTTCTGATCACTTCCTGTCAGCAAATAGTTAATCTTTCAAAAACTAAAACCAAGAACGACAAACGTAAAATCTGGCTATATCGCAAATGCAATTATGAACTGTACAGAAATACAGTGCAGGAAAATACTGTTCAAGTATCAAGAAATATGCTGCTTAAAGGGACTTTCGAAATATGCATTAGTGATTCGATTTGATTAATTGATTGATTATTATTTTATATCACTCCACCATTATTTTAAGTATATGATAATGGCGTCTGCCTGATGCACTGCATAGAAATTGATACCTTTACAACGGACCCACCCGAAGCAATTCTTTTACGTGCCACGCCTACTGTGACACGGGACTTTGATTTTTATGGTCTCATCCGAAAGACCATCGCTTCATCCACTGGGCTACACCGGCTTTCGATTTTTTTTAAAATGTATTGCATTCTATATTGGACATAACATAAAACGGGTACAAACGTATACACCAAACCCCAAGTAATGTCTTCAGAGTATTGTAAATAAGACGGTAACCCACCAAAGGAGTGCCGTTTTTTACTCAATTGACCGTCCCTAGTCGGTATCGAATCTGTTGTACAATCGATATCTTTGTAATGCCATTTCATGTATTTCATTACTTTTTACCAGGTTTTATTGAACATCCCTTTGGTGAAGTCTTCCCTACAGCTAAATCAGATGTCATACCCTTTCCCTTGTACTGCTGTGATTTTCAATGTGTATGATTACTATGTGTTTAAAAATTATATTACAGATGCAAGTGTTCTCTTCTACTTTGTTTACAAACTTGTTGGTATGGTTATGCCCTATTTATACCATGCCGGAAATTGGATGGCGTACATTTCATGAAAAATTCGAAGCTAAGGTGTATCTCGGAAATCCTTAATTATATATCATTTCGTGCGACCTTCCCTCCTATATACCGATACTGTAGGGTTCACATTCTGCTTCAATATATTACGAAACAGGCCTGGCACCCGTTTCATCTAGAAGAAAATAGCATTATTTGATATCTTTATATGAAAATTTTTCTTTGTAATTCTTGTCTTTTTAATAATAAAATTCTTGTCAGTCTGTTCATTTACATAAATACAATTTCATTCTTAATATTAACTAAACCAGACTGCATACAAATTTATGAACTAATAGAGTGAACACAATTGATAGAAATAAAATAAGTTACATTTTACTACCATGTAAGTTAACTGTGTATGTATGTGTGGATTGTACTTGTAGAATGAAGTATAGATATTTACTGTCTAACAGGAATGTTCAGTCAAGGGTGTAGTACCTGTACTGTGAATTGTTATATATGTAATTGATATATCTGTGTGCAACAATAATCATAAAATATTTTAAATTTTTTATATGAATTGATCATCATCAACATATCTCTAACTTAAGTCATCTTTAGTCCCACTTCCGTATCTCTAAATATACCTTTCTCCTGAACACAATAAATGACTTGGTCCTTATGTCTTCTGCTACAAATAATTTTAATAGAGTATTATTACTTTATATCATGCATTTTAATCATACTGTGTTTTGAAAATAAGTGCATTGTACAAGCTTTATAAATATCAAATTATTGTGGTTGCTATGGTTATGTAGTAAACTAGTGTTTTCTCTGAATGCACCATTAATTATTCAGTGTTTTAAATAGTATAGTAGGTTACAATCGACCAGAATTTGGATTACAGCTAAGAAAAAGAGCTTACCCGGGTGATAAGGATTGTCTTTGTTAAGGTATCGCTAACTATACGACAAAGGCATGCATAAGTTATGAATAAGTAATAAACCATTCAGAGGATTACTTACTGCACTTAGATAACGCTCTGTGTCTAATATTGAACTTCCTCGGACTTTTTGTAAAAAGTTATTCAGTACTCTTAAAGTTAATATTTCTCCGCTGAAATATAACTAACCTTATAAGCAGTCCAAAGTAACTTCAAAATCCTTAAAATCTATACATAGCGGGTATTCTAAGATTAGTATGAAGAAATATCATACTTGCCATCATATCTTTTTGCAAGTCCACTATTAAATCCGCTGTAAATGGTAACACTTATATTATTGAAATAAACGAAGACATCATTTGAAATACCTCCAATTTAGTATATGTCAAAACTTGAGTAACATGGGGGTGTTGGGCTCAGAATGTAGACGAAACTTCGCAACATTGAAACACCGTTTTGGTAACTATTCTATAGAATCACACATAATTCTGGACGTACATATAGGAATTTTCTGTACAAGAACTTCATCAAAGATAATCACAATATTAATAACGTTGTTATTACTCCTGTTGAAAACATTACAAAACTACCCGGCAAAACCAAATCTGCTTAACTTAATTGGATTAAACATTCATAAACCCCATATCCCCTTGGTCTAAATGACCAAAATTTTCTACGAGGTAACATTTCCTCTTACCATAACAATATTAATATATTTTCATTAAGACAAACGTTAAGAGGAAACACAGGTCGCACGGTCGTCGCCGTAATGGCAAACGCAAAAGACATCCTAGATTCAATAGGTCATTATCTATTTGGTTTTCATTTTCACTTATTTTGTATGTCTTTTGGTTTCATGCTTTTCGGACTTTTCAACAATACATATCCAGCAGAATATCCCATCCCAATTTCTACGGTGATCTAAACTACAAACTAAAGAGGGTCAAAGGTTCGGATTATTTCATATCGGCGGGTTATAAAATAATAAAACGCCTTCGACATCGACAGTATGACCCAGAGATCATCGCTAAGACCATAGTTTTTGTATTGGGTCCCTCTACAACTCAATGCAGACTTTGGCTTGAGCGTTGCAATCTGACTAATAGGGCGGTAGGGACTCTGTGACGGGTCATGTCCATACCTTTTCAGAGGAGAAGGTCCTGATCCTCGTCCCCGCTGACTGTTAGTCGGGACTCCTATTGATCTAGGACCTGAGCTCGGCTTACGGGCAGAGCACGGCTTAAATATGTTGATGTCGCCTTTCATATTTTTGATATTATATTTTTCTATTAACGTGTAATAAAAATGTTTATGTCCTCTCTTCTTGAGAAACCCATTTACCCTTTTTATATGGAAGATTATTTATAAAAAATTACATATTTTTGATAGCAACATATTATTCTATAAATTCTTCGTGTGTAATAAATTTTTATGGCCTCTCTCCTTGAGAAACCTGTTGATCCTCGTTCTCTATATGTAGGACTATTTATAAATTTTTAAATGTGTGTCCCTTGATTGTGCTGCTTTTGCGGTGAGTGGGAAGGTGGGCGCCCGTAAACCGGTTAACCACACCAATTGAGTGACGTTTGTTACTTCAAATGACCGTCCTACAGTTAGGTGCAGTCCTAACCTTACATAATGTGCACTTCAAGTTAACTTTATGACTGCTTTTCAAGTTTACTTGGCGACAACAGAGTAAACCTGGAGTCAAGTTTGGTAGTAAACTTGATTCCAAGTTTAGTACTAAAGTGCACTTCATGTTTAGTTTACTTTCTATACACATGTACATTTACCATATTTTTCTATTAAAACAATTGTATATAAAATATGCAATTGTACATAGTAAGACAATTATATCTGTTATACGAAACTGGATAATTGTAATAAACAAACGTGAAAAGTAAAGTTGGTGTCACATGATAGTAAACCTGAAAACGGAATTACTTTAAAGTAAACTTGCTATCAAGTGCACTTGATTAAACCTTATGACTGGTTTTCAGGACGAAAAACTAAACTTAAAGTGCACTTGAATGTAAGGTTAGGACTGCACCCAACTGTAAGTCGGTATCGTAGCCGCAGCACAATCGAATATTTTTTTTCCCTTGTATATTCTACTATTATCATGTTCTGTTTGCATGACCTTTGTGATTTTGTCATACAGCTTTGTCATATGTCTTCTCAGTTTTCTCTTGTAGTAATTGCAAATATTTTTGTAATGTGTTATATGTGTTAGTATATTATTGATATTCAGGTATTGTATAGCTCCACGGTGACTTCTGCCACATAACTGAGGCAGTAACTCCTCTTTTTTCTTTTATGATTTGCGTTTATCCATCATCTTTACAATAGACATGAAATGATTGTAGCATCTTCATATAACAAACTCGCAATTTATTAAGATTAAATTTGCAAACAAAGGTTTAGACCTGCTTAATATTTTTAATATTTTCGTGATCATGTCGAATCTAACATTTCGCAGTATTTCCAGAATCTTGAGGCACCGTTTATTTGCTATCAGTACAAAAACCTATTAGAAACCCTAGTTTTAATTACAGTGCAGTCACATCTAATCCTAATATTCTTTGCTCTAATCCGCCTTTCTGCTCATGCAATAAATGCATGTATAAACTATTTATCAGTCTGCGGGTCATATTGTTACAGGTGATTATAAATGTATTTCTGACAAAGATCTACGTTCGCTTTTTAATAAAGAGCCGAAGTATAGATTACCTTCCAGGATAGATTTTACCTAATGCCAGGATATTGTTGAAGAAGAAATTAACACTTATTGTAAACGATGGTGTAAAACAAAAGGTTTAAAATAAAATGCCTTGAATGACTGGAAAAGTGAAGTCTTGAAAATAATCGACATTCGCATCGATCATTTCCCCCATATATTCAAACAGCCACATACTACACCGGTCCAGTCCATAGAATAGAAAATGGCTGATTGATGCTTATGTTTTCGTACCTGCTGACAAAGCAACTAATGATATTATCGTTGTTTTAAAAATATACTATATTGCAGTGCTTAAAACTGAATTGAAATCTACTTCTTTGTATGTTCAAACCACATTGTTAAGGACAAGATTATATCTGACCGTGGTATAGCCCTGTTCGACTTCAGTGTAAGCATTCATGAAAATGATCTTCCAACTATGTATTGGATCTCCAGATTACACAAAAGTCCATATACATCGCGTTTCATATCAAATTCCAAATTACACTCATTGCTATGAACTATGTTTTCTAAACATTTAAACATCCTCTCTAACTGCAGTTCAAGAGCATGTTATCATATACTGTAATACTGTTTTAACAATAGTAACGTCAATTACTTTGGTCCATCAAAAATTCTATCAAAGCCATTGATAAATTTCGTTTGAGAAATTTTGAAGCTAATTAAGGTTCTACTTTTGATTTTTCGACACTATATGCATTTCACAACTTATACGCTATGCTAGGGCATGCTCTTAATACGAAACTTTTATCATGAGAGCTTAGCATCTTGCCACGAAACTACTCTCACAAGCAAATATTTGATATATTTATACCATGGACTATGAGATATGGTTTACACTTCGGTACTTCTTCGGTTTTTACTTGAGAAACGTTGGAAATTGTCACTGAGGAAGTTCTATGGTCGGTATAGGGATCTACAATATCAGATTCCTCTATCAAGAATTTTAATCGAGATTTTGGGATCTGACCATACAAACTAACCATTTTAACTTTTTGACTATACTTGATTTGACAAAATACGTATATTTATAGGCATTTGTTCACGTGCATTTCCGATACCGGAATTTCAGTTAAACAACATTTCATGCCTTAACAGGTAAATTTGATCCCGTGTTCTTGTCTCCTTCATATGTTCATGCGTGTATATTTATGTATTTACTTCCTAGGCTTGAAAAGTTGTTGTAGAACTTTTGCGACGGGTGTTGTATGCAACCAGGGGACGCTTACTCCTCCCGGGCACCTGGTCGCACCTCGATTTTATTGAGTTCGCATTTGAATCTGAATATGACATTAAACATGATATTGTCCTTTTATTCCATGGACTATGAATTATGGCTTACCCTTCGGTACTTCTTCGTTTTTTACCTCTCTATCTCATGAATTGATCAAAACCAAGTTTTTGTTTCTCATACGCAGGTGTTTCAACAGAGAGTCTAAATCATACTTATGTACTTCAGTTACATCTAGATGTTTCTCAAATAATTATACATACTGGACTTGGAGTGAGCTATGTAATATCATTGCATATTTGATGGATAACATTTTGTGCAATTTAACGGCAAGACATATAAAGAGATTATTGGGATTCCTATGGACATTGCGCTCCTCTTACAGCAGATTTATCTTTATATTTGCTATGAGAGGGGACTTCATGCATTCGATTAAACCCTCGAAAAGTTTCGAGCTTAATAATAAATTCAATGACACCTTTAGATATCTTGATGATATTTAGTAATCGATAATTCTGAGTTTGAAAAATACACTACTGATATTTATCCACCTGAACTTCAGTTGAACAAAGTCAATACTTCTGACCAGGAAACGCCTTTCTTGGACTTAAGTTTCAAAATGATTAACAACAATACCTATACCAAAATATATGATAAACGTGACGACTTTGGATTTTCTATTGTTAATTTCCTTTATTTAGATGGCGATGTCCCTAGACTCCTATCATATGTTATTTATATTAGTCAGTTGGTTCGGTTGCTAGAGTTGCACTAATGTTTTGGATTTTCACGCAAAAAAAATGTTCCCTTTCAAACTTCTAACTCAGAGTTATAGATATCATAAATCTTATTCGGATATTTTCTCTAAATTCAGAAATCTGACTTTTCAACAATATGTATCCGGCGGAATCCCCCCCCCCCCCCAATTTCAACGGTGATCTAGTCAACAAGCTAACGAAGGTTCAAGGTTCCGGAAAGTTTAACTCCAAAATCACCGCAAATACCATAAGTCTTGTATTGGGTCCCTCTACAGCTTTATACAGACTTTTACTTGAGCGTTGCACACTGGCTAACAGGCCGGTGGGGACTATGACAGGCCTTGCCCAAACCTTTCCAGATGAAACAAGGTCCTCGTGCCCTCTGACTATTAGTCGGGACACCTACAAATCAAGACGAGAAGAGCACTGTTTACTTATGCTGATATCGCCTAACATATTTATGATACTAGCATATACTTCCATTCTGCGTATCGCGTGTTACAGTGTTTTAACATTAGATTTCTGAGACTTAGTTGCAGTTGGAGAAAAGGTGGGGGGGGGGGGGGGGGGGGGGTAATGTTTCACAAACAGTATTTGTGTTGATGGATACTAAACTCTATGACCTCTCGTCCTGAGTACCCTGTTGGTCCTTGTTCTCAATGTGGAGAATTATTAATATTTTTTAAATGCATGTCCTTTGACTGTGCTGCTTTCAAGGTGCATGGGAAGGTGAGCGCCCGTAAACCGATTAACCACACCAATTGCCGGATCGCTAGATTGATGTTAACCACGCCCATCGTAACGACGCTTGGCAACCAAGCGCCGGCCCGTCATGGAATGTAAACAAAATGGCGGAAACGATATTGCTCAAAGACATCCCAGATTCAATATCATCCTCATACTTACCATATACCCCAACATTAAGACAAAAACAACGGGCAATATCGTTTTATAAAGCTTCATACATTAAGAGGGTTAATTTTTATAAAGAAAATGATAAAATAATAATAAATGCCAAAGTATATAGATCACAGAAAAAATCGGAGGACCCACACTCGGTCAATATCGACATCGACAGCATCCTTCAAAACATAACTGACGCCCATTGTAGTTGTAAAGCAGGGTATGTACTCTTCAAAGGAGATTTAAACGTGTTTTTCTTCTAAATTGTTACATGTCAGGGCGGATCCAGTTTTTTATTTTGACAAATGGGTCCGATCAAAACGGGTACATTTTTCTCTTTTGAGGAAGTGGAGGGGGGGGGGGGGCGGTCTAACCCCCAAAAGACTTTTATTTTGCAAAATTTTCTGCCTCCAGGGGGTGTGGTTGTCTTGAATCCCCCTTTCATACACACTGGATCCGCCCTGGTCATTTTTTATCATATTTTCTAAACTGGTAAGGCAAAGTATGACACTCAATTATGAGTACACTTCATACCGGAAGAAAGAAGCAAGTGTAAAATGACATCACAGATATATGTTATACAAGTCAGTGCATGTAGTTCTGATCCAGAAGTCAGTCTTGGGTGTTTGTTCCTTTAAGGGTGAAGTGTTTTTTGTGGTGGGGGGTCTTGAATTTTTACAGGAATTGTGCAAAAACTATATCAATTTACCAAATTTTTGGTACCATGGGGTGGGATGTGTGGTGTTGTTGGCATTTCTGGAACAACACCACCCACCCTCCTTTTGATCCACCACTTTGATCTCCTTGCCTAGTTTAGTAGTTAAATAATTGTTTAATTTATATAATTGTGCATGCATTTTGAACATGAATATTGTTTGATGTTATAATTTTTAAACATGCTTATTCATGTATTCTGCTACATTTTTTTATCTTATAGAAATATTTCACTCAAAAAGAAGGATATAGAGCATCTGCAATCTCTCACAGAGTCTCCAATCTCATATCTACTAGAGTCATACTCTTATGACAATATGGAGTCTTCACAAAATAGCACTGGCTCAGCACTGGACTACCATGTGAGTTTTATAATGTGCTAATAAAGAATAAATAAAGACATACCTGACCCAATAAACTAAATTTCATACATGAGAATAAGATTATTACAATGTGATGAATGATTTGGTGAAATTTTGAATGAATAATTTATTGACCTTGAATTCTTACACAAAAATGAATGGAATTCATCTTCTTTAAAAAAAAGACCTTGATCAACATGACAATGTCATGATTTATTTGCACAAGATCAAAAATAATTTACATATCGTTAAATGCACGACATCACATCCTTTGGCATACTTGTCACTATAAAGAACGAGTATATGGTCCCTAAAACATGAATTTGCATTGTGACGTCACAA
Source organism: Pteria penguin (assembly GCA_035048485.1). NCBI lineage: Eukaryota > Metazoa > Mollusca > Bivalvia > Pterioida > Pteriidae > Pteria > Pteria penguin. The sequence goes on from CM068581.1 coordinate 6,447,364, forward strand.
CTGAACTACATGTTTAACACATTATATCTAGTATTTGACTATCCCCTAATTATCTAGAACATGGAATAAATTGTCAAAATCAAATTGAAATTATTGTTCATCATTTATCAAGAATGGCATAAAATCAGTAAGTAAGCAACAAGTTAACCATATTTGATTTACACAACTAAACATAGCCAAATTTATTCTATTTGATAAAATTTTGAATTGTTTTATACGAGCAATAGCCCTCTCAACATGAACTCTGTGTTTTGCAATTTTTATGGTTTTAGATACATCTTGAGCCTTCATTTGAGTACCACTACAAGCAAAAGGTGGAATATTCAACTTCAGTCCAATTTTATTAATTTCCTCTTCAATGGTGAAGCCTTTATCAGCTAATATTCCATCACCTTCCAGTATTTTACCCTCAGCTTTAAGGTTTTTCAAAAGTTTCAAAAATCCACTTTGTTCAGTAATATCTTTATCAGAAATAGAACCAGAAAATAGCATAGAGGCAAAAATAATTGAGCCCCTTGGATCTACACCCACTAGACCTTTCAATGTATTGCATGATTTATAGTCTGAATAACATTGACTCTGTCTATTCAATGCACTAGGTCTTTGTATTTTTACTTCAGTTCCATCAATTATTACTAATGTATTTGGAAAATCATTTTTGTACTTTAAAGGCATTTTCTCTATTATTACATCTCTATGTGGCCATATAACAAGAGACCCAAGTCTGTAATACATATAACTAATCCAGTTAAAAAATAGTACTACAATCCTGCGATGATAAAGAAAATAAGTGGCCTATATGTACAAAATCAAAGTTCTGCCTTAATTTAATCATCACTAAAAGAAATTGATCTTTTAAACTCATATCTCTAATACAAGAGAGTGATTTCGTCCATTTAAATGGGTTTTTACATCCATCAGGAACTAGAAAGTTGTAAATATTGTTGAATCTCTCTTCTGAAAAGCCAGAATAATATTGAAAATCTTCACTTTTTAATGAACTACAGCAAAAAGTTGTATTCACTTTCTTCACTTTATCATGCTCCTTACATGTTGCCAATTTCCTTTGCAGCTCTTCATTTTCGACGAGCACTTTAGCATAGTCCACACTGTACTGCTTGTTGGTTTCTCTTAGCTTTTCATTTTCTGCCACAATTGATAAAAACTCAAGTGGGTCCAATACTGAAAAATAAATTAAATAAACGTCTAAAACCTTTAAATTTTAATGATATTGAAATTATTCATTTCAGACTCCCCTCATTCAACCTATTGGGAAACCAAGAGGAGTGGATGCTAATATATGTGGTGATATATTTTTTCCAAAACTGATGTCAAGTTTAGTAAACTTAAAAGATTTGGATGACAAGAAATACGAATGGCAACATTTGGAGCTTACTCAAGAAGAAGCAGTTAAACTGGAGAGGAGTACACAAGGGCAATCACAGGACTCTAAATGGTTTGTTGAAAGAAAGAAAAGGATAACAGCCTCAAATTTTGGTAAAGTAATCAAAAGAAAAAAGGAAATAAACAATACATTTATGAAAAACACATTTGAAAATAACTTTAAATCATCTGCGCCAACAACCTATGGAAAAAATAGTGAAAAAATTGCCAAACAGATGTATATAAATAAAACAGGAAATCACCTTCATGATGTAGGACTTGTTGTTAACCCTGCATTGCCAATATTAGGGTCAACCCCAGATGCTTTAGTTTGTGAAAAGAAGATTACTGGGATTGTGGAGATTAAATGTCCATGGTCGGCAAGGGACATGAATATATCAGAAGCTTGCACAACTATAAAGGATTTTTTTCTTCAAACCATTGAGGATTCGCATACATTAAAAAAAGACCATATTCACTGGTATCAAGTGCAAGGGCAGTTGTTAACAACAGGGGCACCATTTTGTGATTTCGTAACTTATACAAGAGAAGAATTGATTGTTCAGAGGATATTTCCAGATCAACCTACCATGCAGATGATTGTCAACAAACTTTCTGAATTTTATGTGCACCACTTTAAACCATATTTTAATACATGAATATTCTAAAATTATGATCTCTAAACTCACCATTTTTCACTGTTTCACTATTTGTATTTTCTTTGGAACCACTGTCAACATGTATCTGTATTGCCTTCTGTTGTTCATTGCCACTAATAAAATATATAATACCTATGTATAAATATTAAAGCACAAACATACTACAGCTAACAAGGCACCCTATAACTTCACTGATATTGGTTTCTGAGCTGGTTGGTACCCAATCACCTATTTGCCATGCATCCAAGCATCTAAGCTACGGAGCTTTCGGGGCTTATATATATATATAAAAGCACAAATGGAAAAACAATGAACGCCCGGCAGTACTACGGACCTTGGATCTCCATAGGAAATACATGAAGAAAATAAATATAATTTCACTGTAAATCATTCCCCGTCTGGGAATTGAACCTGCGACCTATGGTACCAAAAACACCCAGCTGCCATACATCCAACCATGTAACCGAGTGAGCTATCAGGGCTCTACAAAAATTGAGCTTCGATAGCCAATCATTGCGTAATGGTATATATATATATATATATATATATATATATATATATATATATATATATATATATATATATATATATATATGTATGTATGTATTTACAATTTATCTCCTTTGAAATAATATAACATAAAATAGAAAAATAGATTAATTCAAAATTATCTCATAAAAATATATTACAATGTCATGGTACACATTGTCACAAACTTGTAACTTCCCTCTATAAGGGGTTAACGATGCCATTCATAAATATAAAAGACACTGGTTTCCAGTATGATATTTTGTACTACATTCACCTTTCAACTTCCTCCAAAACCTTTTTACACTTTTTTGGAAGCACTGCATTTATCTGACTTCTTTGTGCTGGCCTCTTTCTGGATGGTGTGAACTTTTCATAGGGAAGGGCTGGAGTTGGATCTGGAAATTTTTCCGATGGAAGACCATCTACAAAATGCTACAAAATGTAGAATTTTATTAGTTATTTAACATATGAGATGAAACAGTTAAGGGGGTGGGGTTAAGTGAACTTACATGTTAAGTACATGTACTAATATATTTTAGTAAATTATTGTTCCCTATAGAGTGTTCCCATACAGCCCTGTTTTCCTCAAATTAGCTAGAGTTATCTCCCTCATTGGAGTACAACTCTCGGGCTTTATCCATCAATGCTCATATAAAACTGCTTGATTTAACTTAATTTTATGTAATAATCGCATTGCATATCTAAATGTTTTACAGAAAATTTTCAACTCATTGAATATATTTACTGATTAATTAAGACTGAAGTCCCGAAATCTACCCTGATAGATAGTTAAATTCTCAGAAATTTAATGAAGTTTACATGGAAGGGATCGAAAAGTCCGAGAGTTGTACTCCAACATGGCTGCTAATGCTAGTAGTGTGACATCACATGGGCAAACTCTATTGACCCTAATAACCTAAATTCTAATGCACTTTGTTTGTAACACGATCTCATTGGCTGTCCGATTTAAAAACTGCAAGGGTATTCACGATACCCCTGCAGTTTTTGATATGACGTCACGATACCCTGCAGTTTCTGATTTGTGACGTCACGATACCCTGCAGTTTTTCATATGACTGTGATTAGCGAATTGGCTTAGAAAACCATAACTCTGTGCTTCTAGTTGTAATTATTTTGTCAAATGCATTAGAATGGGGTTACCATGCTTGTGTTTTACAAAAACTGACAGGGTATCGGCAAATACCCTGTCAGAAATATCCGTTTCACAGCTGGGCTAAGGCCTCGCAGTGAAACTCAATTTCTGACAGGGTATTCACTGATACCCTGTCAGTTTTTGTAAAACACTCGCATGGTAACCCCTAATTAGAATATTTGAATGCTTCAGTATGTATCACAGGAGTACAGAAAGTTAATCAAGGGTGAGGGGGAATATTTTGGATGATGTATTTTATTTTGAGACCCCAAGTTATTAATATATCCCTTCTCCATAACTGAGAATAAAGATTAGTATAGTCCCCAAGTCCTTTACAGTAAGTGACCCAGAGTGAGAGTGGTTGCTTTTGTTTAGTGTGTTTGTGGGTATGTACATGTGTGGGTGTGGGTGGGTGTGTGTGTGTGTGGGTGTGTGTGTGGGGGGGGGGGGTTTATTCTACAACAGGCCTTTGTTAAATAAGTAGTCAGGTAAATAAAAGACTGTCTGTGATTGTACGTATCATTGCATTTAGCTTTAATGTAGATAACAAATATAGAAATAATGTGATGATTTGTGTCACTGTGCATTGCACTGTAAACTGAGTGTACAACATTCAACAATGTACGTCGCGTCATTAGACATTACGATTATTGTGAGGCATTAAATCGTAAAGAAATATCCATTGTGTTATTAATCTATTCATATATAATTTAAAACTTTGCATTCTATTTCTTATGATACTTTGTTATTTAAGAAAAATACCTTTGAGCAAACAAACAGGTGTTTTGCTTTCCTCCTGTCCTTCAAGATTTCCTCGTTAAGTTGTTTGTGTGGCCTGCCACATAAACGAATCCATTTTCTCGCTTTTTCTAGGTTCCTGCCTGGCTTAGGAAAAGGAACAAATATTATGCCCCCATCTAATCGCTCTGGGTACCTGCTGTCTGTATTACAGGTTCCATAACAACATCTTTTAACCATCTTAATTTATGTCCGACATTCATAGTTTGACGGGCAAAATGGCGTCGCATTTACGCGCTACTAATGCAAAATATTACGCGTTGTTTCATTGGTCAAACTGATGTGTCAATCAAAAATCGGCGATCCGCCAATTGAGTGACTTTTGTGTCATTATACCCTTTTTCCTAATGTTATGCGGCAGTGACACTTTCTACAGTGTTTGTTCATATACAGGTATATATACAGTACTAATTATAATTGTTTCGTCTGTATTTAAGAGCATTCACGGTGGGTGTGGCTAGCCAGACAGGAGACACTGACTCCTCACGGGCACCTGGTATCATCGTTGGTATCGTGACTACAGTACAATCTAATGTTTTGTTATGTCATTTTCTGTGCATGTCCTTGGTAATTTGTGTCATACAGATTTTTTAGATCTCTTCTGTTTTCTCTTCCATTAATTAAGTAAACTGAACATTGATTAAAAGAGTATTCAATGTATCATAGAAGGAATTGATGATGAACGCCTTCATTGTTATAATGTAGCATTGTACTTCGCAGTTGTGTTAAGGCAGTACTCAACTATATACTGTTGCATTATATAAAACCTGCATAACATGACGTCATTGTGTCGTCATTATGGCCTATTGCATTATATAAATTGGGATAAACTGCAAAAATCAACATGCCAAGAAAAATGCTGTAGTGCAACCTTTTCCTCATTTATACTCAGTTATGCCTTTTATAAGCTGTGAATATTATTGATAGGCTTCCATTTTTGTTTACAACAAAATTTGATTACCAAATTGTTCAACGTATCCCTTGCACTTTTTGAATGTGTATTGTTTATACTAAGTATGTTACATACTTGATTGAACAGCCAGAGATTTGATTTTAAAACTTATTAATAAATATAAAATATATATACCCTCCAATTTTGTGCACCAGATGAGCATTTCGACAACTTATGTCTCGTCAGTGATGCTCGTGGCCGAATTCGCATTTTTACATTTCTGCATAAATAAACTACACTCAGTAATAAATATACTATATATATACCTTTTAATTTTGTGCACCATATGCGCATTTCGACAAGTTATGTCTCCTCAGTGATGCCCGTGGCCGAATGATTGGAATTCTCAAAATATATAAAAATATGAAGAGCAGTGTTGAAACCAAAATGACTGAAAAGTGAACCAAAGAAGCTATCTAATGACAGAGATATGCATGAGGGAGAGACTCCTTAGTTTTAGAATGATTTACTTAATTTTATGACTGAAAATGTGAAGTATATATTTCATGTCAGTACAAAAGCACTGAAAACTAGACTTATGATGCCCTCAGGGACTATCACTCAGTAAGTTATTAATTCTTTTAGTAGACTATAATGTCGATGTGGTCATAGAGTGCCTTAAGCTTACTGTGTTGTTATGGGTTGTTCGCGAGAAAGAGGAGCACATCATAAAAGCAGTGCACGAGGTTTCCCATCGGATGATGATATTCAACTGTTGCGTTCTTTGAATCGGCCACTGCCTGAGGATGCTGATGTCATTGAGTCAGTTATATATGGTACCAATTTTGCTGTGATGTTTGTAAATCAAATGAAGTTGCCAGATCAGCAGATCGTTTATCAAGCGGAGGATAAAGGTAAATAGCTTAGGAAGCGTCAGTAGTTAAATATGTTATATATGCATTTATTTATGGTGGTGAAAATTATTTTCATGCTTCAATTCCATGTATGCTTTGTTATAACTGCAAATGATAAAGCAAGATCAAAATTATTTCTGAGCAAAAACTTGTACCTCAACCAGATGTGTTTCTGAAACATTGTGTCCCCAATGGGAACAAAGTCATTTGAAAGGATTTCCTTTCTGCAGTCAACATGTTCAACTTGACGTTTTACTGGTATGTATCACGATTATGATTTATTATGGCTGAACAATCAAACTTGCAGTCAAAAGAATTTCTAATCCAACTAATCCAATTGCAAAACAAAACATGTAAATATATTTAGTGAAAATTTCGTCTATAGTCACCAAAAGGAATATACATTCTACGTTTTATGATCATCTATACTTTTCAGGCAAATTAAAGTTACTGATGAAGGGTATATTGGCTCCAAAAAGTTTATACTTGAAGGCTTTGCTTTAATTGTTCACCGTGCTCAAGGACGCTGAATAACGTGGAAACTGATAGCGTTTTTTGTTCTGTTTAGACTCAAATATACTGCGAATCATCAATTTTAATCTCAAAGCAGCTAATTAAAGGCAACAAGATATTGTATATCAATATTATGAGCAATGTGGAATTGCTATTGTTGATGATTTGTCATGTTGTACAAACGCTGTCCCATCATCTTAGGTCTACCAAGAGTCTCTTGGCTGTCCGACCCATGATGAATCATCTGATGTAGGAGAGACAACCGTGAACCCTGGTCCTTCTTATCTCTAAATTCGCTACAACATCAATGAGTTTGTGTCAGGAAATAGAGGTTATGAATCCATCACCTCCTGTAATTCAGAAATTTTGGATTCAGACATATTTCAGTCCCTGGTAAACTATATATACAAAGGTGAGCTATTTGTTTGTAGTCAACAAACTTGCGTCCAAGCTATGGCCATATATTTACACCCAAAGGAATAAGTTTTTAAGTGACTTCCACATTAGATCATTTGAATACCTATTTAATGTGCAGAAAATACAAAACAAAAATCAGAACAAGTTTGCTACCAAACGATTTTCTTACTGAAAAAGAGATAAACAGACAACGTTCATATTTGAAAGGCAAATTGTTGCTTCAACTTCCAGGAAATGATTGGAGAGTTTGTACTGTCGGCAGCAGCAAAGTTAAAACCAAGATACGTTGCTAAAGCTTGTGTGCATAGAATATCGTGCAGACTTGTTCTTGACTGATTTACTAGTCCATAGGCAATTTGGGTAAATCTAAAGATCTCAAATTTCAAGACAGTCTATGTACAGACAACACCAGATTCCGAAACAGATTAGAGTGTGTGAAGCTGAGTGTGACCTCAAATATAAGTTATTCATGGAAATTGAGAACAAACAGTGGACCAGTCGTGGACTGTACAATGTGAATGATATGTTTTTGCAGAGTTTTTAAAGATTTAAAATTTTAGCACCAGACATTTTTTCATCTACATAGCGACAATTTACATATACAATGTAGAAATGCTTTAAACAGTCATGTTGAATTTACAGACAAATGGTTGTCATTATTTACTAATCAAGAGGAGGAAGATAAAATTTTCATCACCATGGTGATGGATTTCTATTTTGATGTTACAAAGTACCTCCCACAGACTCCAATTTCTGATTTTCTGAAGAAATTAAAACTAATACTACCGAGGAAAAAGAAACGAGCACTGAGAAATATGTTGAAAACTACAGGTAAAAGAGAAAACAAAAGACATATAATAAAGCTGTATGACAAAAACCAAAAAGGACATGCACACAAAACATGAAAATAGTAAAATATATACGGAAAACGACATTACAAAATATTCGATTGTGCTGATGTTATGATACGGACTTCGGACGGCCAATTAAAGTAACAAATGTCACTCAATTGGTGTGGTTAACTGATTTACGGGCTCCCACCTTCCCACTCACCACAAAAGCAGCACAATCAAAGGACTCACATTTCAAAATTTATAAATAATCCACCATACAGAGAACGCGGATCAATAGGATTCTCCAAACGAGAGATCATAAAACTTTTTTTTTTCACTAATGAAACGTTTATAGAAAATATGCTGTTATCAAAACTATGTAGGCGACTTCAACATAAGTTAACGGTGCTCTGCTTGTCTGTAAGCGAGCTTAAATCCTTCATCAAAAAGGAGTCCCAAGGTAAGAAAGTTCCAAAGGAGATGTGGAGGGAGAACATGAAGAGGAATCCTAAAGTATACATCTGTGACATTTGCAATTTCATATGTGAAGACAAACCGGAGGAAATGAGCAAATATAGCATAGGTTGTGACAAATGCAGAAAATTGTTTCATTATGCAAATGTTAAAATTATTGGTGATGAAGCTTTCTTAAGGAACAATTCCAGATGGTACTGTCCAGGCTGTAGTAAATTTGGGAAAGGACTCGGCAAAAGACAAAATTGTTTATCACTTAAGGTCTTTAACATACCTCTTATCGCTTTGATTGGTGGTAAGTTGGGTGCAAGATACACGTGTTATTGCTGAATATCACCTACTTAATAAATATCCTAGATTTCTGAATATCACTTCATTTTATGTACCTTCTAACTCTTATTTGGCAAATAAATCTACCTTAAGATTAAGATCTCCACCAGCCGTTCCTTTTCCCTAATGACTGCATTGTAACAAGTAGGAAGTATTCATTTGCATGTTCAAATTTACCGGGCTGCTACATCAAGACAATCTGTCATTTTTCAAGGCTCAGTTCGTGTGTAAATTTCCATTGCCGCAAAATAAAACTAGGAGTTACCTGCCTTTTCCTTGCCGATAAACAAGAAATCAATTGAAATGAAAATCCAAAAGCTTGTCCACTTACATTTTACATTTATTCAATACTTTAATAATCATAGGGTTTCCATTTTAATCCGACATTAAAAGAATTTAGATATTCATCTTCACTCTGTTATAACGACAGTAGATTATGGATGGCTGTTGATTGAAAGTCAAGCTCAACATTTCATATCGTGAATAGATAATTTGCCTTAATGGTCTTATATCCTACATGTGCTCATATGTGTGTGTATATACAAGTATTTACTACATGAACTTTAATAGTTGTTGCAGTATTTTTGCGACGGGTGTTACATGCAACCAAGGGACGCTTACTCCTCCCGGACAACTGATCTAACCTCAATATAATTGGGGTTCACATTTGTCTGAATATGACATTATACATGATATTGTCCTTTTTCCATGGACTTCGAGATGTGGTAAACCCTTTGGTACATCTTTGTTTACTTACTATATATCGTCTTTCTGCAATTAGAACAAGTACCAACCTCGGAAGTATCGATCTTTTCACTTTCACTGAAATCCCTCTGTCCGAAATGCACGTGTACAAATACCTGTATGTATACATATAATGTCCAATTCAGTATTGTCAAAAAATTCAAGATGGTTAGTTTGTATAATAAGATCCCAAAATGTCGATTAACATTCTTGAAAAGGATATTTCATTGGCACCAGATCCCTTTGTCGACTATAGAACATCCTCAATGACATTTTCAAACGTTCCACAATGTATCCTTATAAAAGTAGGTTTCCCTATCAAGACGAAATCTTCGTATTTAGAACACGCCCTGTGGCATAGTGTACAAGTCATGAAATGAAGACGCCATATTCGGGAAAGGAATGTATGTTGCTACTCAGGAAAAGGAAGTTGGTAATAATAAAATTGAAATCGTCAAGTTTGTCATAGAGGTAACTATCTAACCATCATCACTGCTTGTTAGGAATATATCGAGGTATGAAGCAGAAGGTGTGCTCTCAGTTGTATCTATGATTTCGAGTTCCTTTGGATTTATGATGTTGAAGTGATCTATAAATACTGGGTTGTTAATCGACAAAACGTCATCGATGTGTCTGTATGTAAAGTTGAATCGACATGCTAAATGCTTATTGCCTTTGGAGAGCAGAGCCTGTATGAATTTGATCCGTATGAATACAAAAAAGCCAGAAGTGGTGCCATTTTGCAATGTGTACACATCGAAATGCCAACAATCTGCTGGTACACTTTCCCACCAAAACTCACCCAAAAAAATCTATACGAACTCCTAACATTTGATGACCTATTTTTCTGTATACCTGTAATCAGAATGTTCCTTTGCAAAATATGTATCGTTGTGGCGTAAAACGAGATACTTATACATGTGTGTTCCATTATTGTTTTGAATAATTAATGTTATTCAGTTTTTTTATCAATTTTAACCATTTGATTGACTTTTATCGTATCAAATGACCGTCCTAAGTCGGTATCGTAACTACACTATAATTGAACAGTTTTTCTCCAGTTTTAACCACACCTATTGAACGACTAGTGTCGTATCAAATGACCGTCCTGAGCCGGTATCGTACCTGCACTATAATCAATAATTTTTGTGATGTCCTTATCATTACAGTCTATACTGTATATTTCCATGGTGACTTGTGTCATACGGATGAGTCAGTAAATTTTCTTTCTCTCTTGATAATGAATAATAGTAAAAAGAAATGAAAAGTTAAAAGATTTAATGCTAGTGACTTTAAAAATTTTGGAGATTCCATGTGCTCTAGAAGTTCCTTGGAATTCTTTAGGATTTACATCTGATTGATGCCGCTTCTCGAATAAGCAGTGGAACAGTATCTCTGAAGACCGTGTTTGATTTCTATCAAACTTGGTGGAACACTTGGAATATTCAGCTTTACATCGATGCTTATATGGAGTTGTGTGCATCTTTGGAATCCAAAAAAGGTATGGTAGCTCGGGATCAGATTCATCTGTGGTAATAAACTGAGAAACGACCTGTGGTTATCCAATACCTTTGAAGGAGACAAATTTTTAATTATGTAAGTAGGATTACAAGCCGCTAAATGAGGACCAAGTGCTGCTGTAAAACAGTTTACCAATGACGAAATTTTTGTGAAATCTGGACAGTTATCTGGCGACGATGAAGTCACAAAATATATGCTTGTATTTACATACATCGAATCACCCCAGAATTCTGAATACCTGAACACTGTAATTATATAACATGTTAATTAATATACCTGTTTCAACCGCTCGTTTTGAGAAAGTACAGAGAAAACACCAAATTACAGCCGGAGTCGGTCGTGACCCTAAAAATCTCGTTGCACTCCTTTCGTTTTTAGGTTTTGTTGGTTTGGGGGGAGGGGTATTTTTATTATTTTTTTTTATTCTCTACAAACTTTAAGCACGCATATATAATTAATTAAAATGAAATAAATAATATCTTTCATCACAGCAAATCACGACAAAATCCTGGATAAATGAACAATGTAACATGATAATATCAATCAAATTACATTATAATAACATTGTATTCTATAAAAATTAAATGTGATATATAATAATAATAATAATAATCTGTAAATTAAGCAAATATATAAACTACGTGTTGTCAACTTAGCGTTTACGTATCGAATGACTAACATGAGAACAAATGGCACGCTTGGTGCGGAAATAAAAGTGCTATCTATAATAATTCGAAACTACAAGAAATTAATTTCATTCAAATGGGCTCTGTTTAAACGAATGAAATTGTATTTTTATGTAACTAAGATCGAATAGAAGTATATTATCAGCGTATTGTGGGCTTTCTGATGATAATCATATGGATAAATGCGTCCGTTTTACTAATTTGCAAATCTGCCATATTGGAATTCTTTAGTCTAATGTGCTATAAAAGAATATATAAGGAGCTAATCAGAAAATCGCTAGAAAAAGGAAAATACATTAATCCGAGTTTTTTTATTTTATTTATTTGTTTTTTGTTTGGTATTTTTTTTTTTTTTTTTTTTTTTTTTTGCCATGGTAGTGCTGTTTCCCCTACACCGGTACGATCAAAATGATGTAAAAAGCTTATTTGTAGGTCAAATATAACTTCGGCGAATTGAAATTGAAATTTCCTGGCGAAGATGACTATAAATTCTATATAAATGTAGGAGAATTTACGAAATCGGGACATTTTAACCCCAACCCCCCCCCCCCCCCCCATTATTCTAACTGATGTATGCGGCTTACCCTGGGTGGATCCATTTTTTCTAGATACAAATAATCTATGTAAACAAACATTATTATGGAATATATTTTCGGCAAATTACAGCTAAATACAGTATGTGTGAAGATGTGACTTTTTCAACTCTATTTAGAAAATTCACGGGGCTTCAATTATATAGTTTAGTAGTATAGTATATGTTATATAGCTATATAGTTTAGTAGTATAGTATATGTTATATAGTTTAGTAGTATAGTATATGTTATATTTTTAATATTGAACATACTCAATAGCCCACGGACGTCCTATTTATTTTGAACAGCAGCAAGGAGATCATCAGGGGATTTGAATTTTTTTTTCATTTTATTTCATATAACATTTATTGACACCAGCGCGTAAAACGTGTAACCGCGTCGGGGGCCTCATACCAAATATCGGAATACGTGTCATGAAGACAGGATTATTTAAAATGTTTTCAGTTCATTTTAAAACTGTTTTGTGAATCAATGATGTAGGTTATATTTTTTAAAGTACTCAACTATCATAACATTTGTATTTTGTACATTTTATATCCGAATAAAACAACAAAAATAGCTCATTTATTCTAATGAAACTCTTTTGCTAATTATCATTGCCACAGAACATTTTTCTGTATATACGTCTACATATTCACGATTTTGCTGCATGCGAATGGGACACGCTAACATTTTTCTGTAAATAAGTCTACATGTTCACGATTTTGCCGCTTGCGAATGGAACACGCTAACGCGAGTTTATAAAATTTCATCTTTCTTCTCCATTTTTACATTTCTGTGGCATCTAGTGGAACTCTTCGGTGTCGTCAAAATCATGTGGTTTCGTTCATGAATATTAATGAGAAAAAGCGGGGACGCATTTCTCCATTTGTATAGGTACTAACATTGTTTCTCTGTTTATACAGAACTTGTACTTGGATTTTCAAGTCTTTTTGATGAATTTTCCCGTCTTCTTGTTCGTTTGTTTACAGTGGAAATAATTAAATGCATTGTAAAGCATAGCCCATTAACGACTTGATTCGGCTATGAGCAGGAATTGTTCTAAATGAAACCTGTAGTCTTTAGGTGTGGACATATGAAGAAGGGAACTTTGAAATACATGTGTATTTAAATAAATATATTGATTTCCTCCAAAACTAAAAAGGTTTCAAGCGATATATGTACATCACAGTCAATGTATGATACCGGAAACGACCGATGTGTCCAGCTATATAACGTCCAGTTAGTCGAGGATGTCAAGGAATGCTGTAAAATGCAGTATCATTTTTTCAGCATGGAAGGTCACTTTTAAATATCAAAGTACTGATGTACTGATGGAAGGTGATTAATGAAGAACACTGTATAGTCAACAATAGCAACGCCTAGCATGGCATTATATGGCCGTCACTAAGTTTGAAGGGATGAATTTGAAAGTATAGAAACATTCCCACATTGCAAAACTTCTGTGAAATACTATTCAAATCCATGCAGTGGGTAAAAAGTTATGGACTAGACAAAGATTTACCCACCCATCATATACAATGTGACCTTGACCTTGCATATATAACTTTGGTTCAAAGTCAAGACACACCCTTGGTTCCTGGGCAACAATTCTGTGAAATATTACGTATACTCAAATCTATGCAAGGGATACAAAGTTATGGCTCAGACAAAGATTTACCCGTCATACATGTATGCACTGTGACCTTGACCATGCAGATATAACCTTGGTTCAAGGTCAAAGTTCACCCTTTGATCCTGATCCTAGGTAACAACCCTGTGAAATATTACTCAAATCTATAAAAGGGGTAGAAAGGTATGACACAGACTGATTTACCTATCAGATACATTGTGACCTTGACCTTGAAGATACATGTATGACCTTTCAGTCAATGTCATGACACACCCTTGGGCCCAGGGCAACAATGCTGTGAAATATTATTCAAATTCATGCATGACTGAGTGGATTGACAAATACTTGTTTTCACATCTGCTTCCCCCCACCCCCTTATTTCTTTTTCCTTTTTTTAAGCAATATTTTAATCCTGGATCCGTCACAGTTTATATCCTAAATGATGTATAGAATCTGAATCTTAGCAAACCACAGTAATACCCGCCCGAGGTAATACCTTTGACCTGTACTGTCTATCACACGCGTGCATTTTTCCAGAAATTGGTCCTTGCGTTCTGTTTGATCAGGGGAAGGCTGACTCTAGCGTGAGCGTTCCCCTTGAGGGGAAGGCTCACTCTAGAGTAGGACCGCCGGGCAAAGGGGGGGGGGGGGGGGGGGTCTGGCTATGGGGGAGGCTCACTCTGTAACACCGGCCATTCCGTTGATCAAAATTATAAGTTTGCGCAGTGTAAAGAATGTGTCCCTATCAATTTAATAGGGCCACGACTTGCGGCTAAGTTTAAATATACCACCTTGGGCGCAAAGTAGGGTATTATCATAATTAATCATAATGAACTAACAAGGTATTCAATTTCAACCGGGAAAATGCAGTTATTCCCAGGACAGTAAGAAGCATCATCAAGTCTGTATATGATTTTCCTCTATCAAAACCCACCTTTACTTCATTTCCCCCAGCTGACAATATCAGCAGGGAATTATATATCTAATATACATACCTGATCAAATAATTAAAGATTTCTAAACTGAGGGTTGGGTGGGATATGACCCTAAATTAATATCAAGATAAATGAATAAGATAAAAGCGATTATTTCATCCTTAATACATTTATATATTTATTGTATATTGTATATATGCCTTTACATGAGGTCATTGAGGGGATGTAAAGCACAAATAGAATCAGTGAAACACCTGGGAGTACTATGGACCTTGGATCTCCGAAGAAATACCTGTAGAAAATAAAGACAAATTAGACAAACATATAAAGCACAAAGACACTACAGTTAACAAGGTACCCTATATTTCACTTATATTCGTTCCCCGTCTGGGACTCGAACCCACGACCTATGGTACCGAATCACCTAGCTGTCATGCATCCGACCCTCTAACTGACTGAGCTACCCGAGCTCCACAGAAATGGAGCTTTAATAGTCAATCATTAGCTAATCGCATGCATGACAACACGGCCGCGGAAAGTGAAGGAATTTACCCGACGTAAACGCAGGCGGATCCTCTGGGAGGATACATCACTGAAAGAGAAATAAACATATAAAGCACAAATAGAATCAGTGAAACACCTGGGAGTACTATGGACCTTGGATCTCCGAAGAAATACCTGTAGAAAATAAAGACAAATTAGACAAACATATAAAGCACAAAGACACTACAGTTAACAAGGCACCCTATATTTCACTTATATTCGTTCCCCGTCTGGGACTCGAACCCACGACCTATGGTACCGAATCACATAGATAGATAGATAGATAGATAGATAGATAGATAGATAGATAGATAGATAGATATTTAAATGAAACATGTAATTCATGTCAATAGATATTGATTTCACACTTGCACGGATCTAAAAATAAATAAATAAATCGGGGGACGGAAGTCTAACTCGATCAAGGAATAAAGGCTATGATTGTCGGGAAATGATATACATAATTGTAAAAACAACATGCGTTTTTGTCCACTTCATTGAAATCAGTGCATGTACCATGGCATGTTGATGGATCATATCTCCTTTTCACTGTGTCAGCAGCTTCGATCAAGTTTTAACCGGCGGTAATTTTGAAAAAAAAATATGCAATTGGTAACATCTGTAGTGTATTATGATTGTTTCTGGCTAATGATTGATTTACTGTGAAAACATTTACTTAACAAAGATGTCTTTGTCGCCCACTCCCTATGCTTCCTGTCGGATGGGGGCACGTGCAATAGTTGAATCTGCACCTGAATCCCTGAAGTATAAAATTAGTTTAACTCTTCCAACTTCCTCTTTTTGACAATCGCTTAAGTGTTGATTAGAGATGGTTATAAATATCTAAAACCAACATAAATCGGTAGATCTAATGTTCACGAGATGATCTAAACAATTTGTACCATATATACAACAGACTGTGTCTGAAATTTGAAATTCAAACGGACAATATCAAAGCATTGCCTTATACCAATTATTGTAGAACGGATGGTGGGCAATTGTCAGTAATTCAGAAATTAGTTCTTCAGAATTTATTACAGAACTAAATCTAATTTTAAGGGAAAAATACGAAAGAAGTGCAAAATTTTGCACCTCTCTCTCTCTCTCTCTCTCTCTATCTATCTATCTATCTATCTATCTATCTGTATCACTTTCATAAGAATTTGAACGCCACATGCAGACTAGTTATATACAATGTTTGAATTTCCAGTCGTGTCTGATTTTATGATTATGCCATGCTTTGTCTGGACAAACATGTTAATTGAAATTTAATTAAAGGGGAATAATTCACTACAGCATGTAGATTAATACCAATTTTACAACATCTTGTGAAAAGCTATAGATCTAAATCTTGCAAATAAAATAAATATCGATGTACAAACTAGTGACACATATTAGGGATTAAAATTAGCGTCTAGAAAAGAAGAGTTAGGAAGGATTTTCAGAGTAACAGAAGAATAGTAAGGTCTTCCGTGACATCACAAAAGAAAATAACAAAAGAAATTAGAGCTAACTAAATACATATAAATGAAACTCGCATTTTTTTTTTATGTATATAATAGCAATATAGCAATGTATAAAGGTGTGCTTATACATCATATCACGATATTCTACTTGTCCTTTCGGACATTCCGGTCACCCCATAGTAATTTTCAAAGCTGTTTTTTTATATATATATACATGTACTAAGAGCTCAAACGCACCCGACTTACAGAGAGTAGAAATACTGTTGAATTATTCACAGTGACAAGAACAAGTTCTTTATGAATATTTTGTAAATGAAATGCATTTGATCTTCTCTCTATGTTTACTTTGACGTTGTCACTGTGTGAAATAATCGTTTATGTTGACATACGTCATGCACGAACAAGGTTTCAGTACGATGTTTCAGTGCATAGGTGTATCAATATTATGTGTTTGTACAATTGTTCATTTTGATGTACATAGGTTTCAGTATATTCCGAGACAAAAATGTATAAATTAGAATGGTTTAACAATCACAACGACCATTTCGAGGTTCAAGATATTTTCTTCTTGTACCGAAACGTCTTAATTCTGAACCGAAACGACAATGTACCGAAATGTTCTTGCATCGAAACATCTTGTCTATACTCCCTTATACTCAGTCCGAACGACTTGGAACCTCTGACTAATTATATAAGTAAACATTGCAAAAGACTATGTACAATATAGAAGATGTTTAGTCGAATAAACAAATGAGGTCATGCACACAAGTGAAGATGTGCATATATATCAAACATATTAAAAACAAAACAAAATGATCGATCTATCCTTAAGCGAAAAATAGCCATGGTTAAGGAATACACTTGTACCTTTTGACACGACATACTGTAGCGCAGGAATATTTTTCATATAACTTTATCTCATAAATAAGAGTACACTTAATATATCTATTTTAGCAAATTTCAATATGTAAAGCACAAATATTTTAACTTTAGTTGCTAAAATTGAAGTTTATGCAAGATTTGTTTAGGGACTATATTTTTGTTACTGTTTAGGGCGGAAGAACACTTGGGTTACATCAGTTTCCAAATTGGGATGGACGACGGCTTAGGGAAGCTGATTACATCACCTTCCAATAATCAGTATAGCCTTGGTCGTTTTATTTGTTTAGGGACTATATTTTTGTTACTGTTTAGGGCGGAAGAACACTTGGGTTACATCGGTTTCCAAATTGGGATGGACGACGGCTTAGGGAAGCTGATTACATCACCTTCCAATAATCAGTATAGCCTTGGTCGTTTTATCTTTATTATACTTGCAAGGAACATTTTATTTGACGATAAATACTACCTTGTGAATATTAAATTTGTTATGCTGAAGGTCACAGTCGTCTTCAAAGTCAAACTTACTGCAGACAACTTATGTTGTTGCGAATTTGTAAGGAAGTGTGAATATAACTTGAAGGAAAAATATAGAATTATAATGGACGTTTTGTATCTATTTATTTTTTTTCATCTGTTTATCAACTATGAATTCTCAACTTTATTAACGAGACATTTTATTGGCTTTAAGGTATATGTCGCTTAATGAAATGTAAATATAACCTAATGTAACAATTTCCAGTACACCTATGAGAGTGTAGTGGATATTAAAATATACTTTGAAATGACATAAATGTAAAAGATACTTCCTGCAATAGATTTCTGTTATAAGGGTTTTCATAGCCAACTTAGTCATTGCCTTAGCATAACCATTGATAAGGGTAGGTAACTCTTTGGGATCAATTCTAAGATATTGACTGGAATTTAGTGACAAATGACTTAAGATCGTGGTATGGTATAAGATTTAGAGACCAAAAAAGAAAAATAGTATTACGGAATAAATTTCAATATTAAATATGTGCCAACCGTGTCTTGATCAGTCTGAGATCAGTCTGAAAGCGAACTAGTATCTCTGATCTGTAAGGGTCTCAATTCGAAAGAAGAGGGGTGATATAGTAATGAAAAGGTAATCAATATGTACTGTGGCACTTTGTTGTTAGTGCCAGAGTCACTAGACACTACTTACTTTCGAATTTGACATTAATATCACATTTATGCCCTTTGCAGTGTGGAGCTCATAGAAAAGTTCCATACGGAGGGTTTGACTTAAGTGTTATACCTTTTTCCTAATGTTATGTATCAATGACACTTTTTACACAGCGTTGGTTCACATTCTTTTATAGATACAGTTCTAAGTTATATTTGTTTCATCTGTACGTAGAGGCATTCTTGGCAGGGGAGTCTATCAAATCAGGAGACCCTTACTGGAACCTGGTCTCACCTCTGAATTTCAGGGGTGCGTGAATGTCTTTTTAGTACATTGTTATTAGTGCCATAGTCACTTGACACCAGTTACTTTTGTATTTTGCATTAAATAGATGTTCAACATTCTCTCAGCTCGATCTAGTTGAGTTAATACTTCTCTCTCTATCTATCTCTGCTTTCATTCTACAAAAATAGATTAACAATAAAATCAAAACATTTGGTTTAAAACAACTTTTAATTGTTAACAAAAATATAACATGTTCATCAATACCGTAGTAAAACAAATTATTGAAAACGAACACCTATGCATATTGTGATTTTCTATGTAAAAGTCTCTATAAAACCGCCAAACAGACTCCTATAACTGTGCCAGAAATGATAGCGGAAGTGACGATCATCACAAATATACATATACAGGATTTCTTCTTGTTGTGTTCAACGCTCACCTGAAACAAATAACATTTTAGCAATCGTGGTTAACTTGATGCTTTTGTGTCTATATTTAATTCACTGTAAGACTAATTAGCCTGAAATTGTTAACAAAAAATTTGAAATAAACATCAGAACGTAAGTACATCTGTTAATATGCGCATATCGACAAATGATGTCTCTTTAGTGATGCTCAATGTCTAAAAAGTACAGATATTTGAAAGGCACACTCACTACCAATCTCATTAAACTATATCTTTATTCCGCTCCTCCTGGCGAAACCCCGTAAGAGGTCATGTTTTGGTGAACTCTGATGACGTTTCAGTCACCGAAATCGTTATTTCCCATAGCCACAATCAATGACTCGACTAGCCACGTGATAGTGACGCAATATTTAACAAACACTGTTCAAAAACTACCTTGTGGGTCATGCACGCTGTGGATATTAATTTCATTCCAAGGAAGCTGTAGGCGATCCACTGATTGGCTTAAAATCAGACTTCACCAGAACATGACTCCTTACGGATTTCGCCAGATCTTTATCCGTAATGGGACAAATAGAGAAGCGGAATAAAGATATGGTTTTAATCAGATTGACTCACTACCTACCAGAGTGACCAAAACTAAGAGCCAAAGAACCCCAAAAAGGACAGAGATATGCATATGGTAGATACTTCCAAGCTTTAGAAAAACTTACAAACTTTTTGACAGCAATGTTTATCTCATTATGTATTACGGTTTTGTACAGAGGCAATAGAAACTGGGATTAGATCAACCTCGAAAACTACACCAGCAGTGGTATCGACCCAGTGGTACTAATAAAAGAAAGAACGTCCATGTATATACGTGAACTTATTTGGTGCACCGTATGCGCATTTCGGCAGCTAATGTCTCTTCAGTAATGCTCAAGGTAATAGACTGTGGAAATATATATACATATACACAGGGGATCCGCCTGCGTTTACGTCGGGTAAATTCCTTCACTTTCCGCGGCCGTGTTGTCATGCATGCGATTAGCTAATGATTGGCTATTAAAGCTCCATTTTGTGGAGCTCGGGTAGCTCAGTCGGTTAGAGGGTCGGATGCATGATAGCTAGGTGATTCGGTACCATTGGTCGTGGGTTCGAGTCCCAGACGGGGAACGAATATAAGTGAAATATAGGGTGCCTTGTTAACTGTAGTGTCTTTGTGCTTTATATGTTTGTCTAATTTGTCTTTATTTTCTACAGGTATTTCTTCGGAGATCCAAGGTCCATAGTACTCCCAGGTGTTTCACTGATTCTATTTGTGCTTTATACATATATATATATATATATATATATATATATATATATATATATATATATATATATTGCATTCTACACAGAATTGTAATAAATATTTTATAAAATCTCCACTAAGTATTCTTTGTAAGAATATGGGAAACCTCCTTTATCATGACTTTTATGTTCAGTACGTCATTGTTGAGTGGATGCTGTAGCTTCTCAACTTTGACAAGCAGAAAATCGATCCAGATTCGGGCAAATAAGGTCTGTCAGCATAATTTACAGGATCGATCACCAATTCCATTGATTAGAATTGTTTGTTAATAATCTATAGGTTTGGCTAAATGATTCCAGTCAGTGAGAGAATTTGACAATATATCTAAGAAGTTTGAATCTAATCAAATAAAGCAAACCACCAGTTCATTTGAGGATCGTGGTTCCTTCTTACACAGTCTATAAATATCTTAAGCGATCTTGACATGATTTGAATGCTACCGAATATTGACGATTGATTGTGACCTCCTCCTTATCCTATACCACTGCATTAGCCAGGTAGTTTTATCACATATACACAAACTCTCAACTCTGAAACTCATATCATTTGATCTATTGGAATCTCTACTTTCCACATGTTCTCGTGTTTCTCGATATCGGTTCAATTAAATGCTATCAAACATATCTAATACAATCTACACATGATATTAAGGCGAATATATCACACTCTAAACATGCCATGGGCATGGATTTCTATACAGATAAATTAAGGTATTCTTAGAAAGAGTGATACATATTATGATTCTTCTTTTTTGATATTTATAACAACACGTAAATGTATCCTACTTTTTGTTAATTTTTTGTTCCCTCTTGTCTTGTCTTGTATCCCGATGAAGGTCAGATCGTCTCGAAAATTTGATAATTTATTTGATATTTTAGTGTCTTTTTCACTTCTACATATATACAAAGGCAGTCGTACATATACTGCTTATAGACGGTTTGTGTGATGACGATAAGCTTTTGCATGGTCAAATTATTGGGAGACTGCAGCCAATCAGCGCCCCCCCCCCCCCTTTCTCACTTTGTCTTCCGTCGGCTTTTACTCACCATGGTGGAGGTGTTTGATGTGTCGGACATTTCACTTCGTAAGGTGATGGAACTGTTAAAACCTGAAATATCGCATACCACTTCTATAATTATACATGTCACATGAAAACTTCTGCATATTTAAAATATTAAATGTAAGAACATGTTTATATATATTCATTTGGTGCACCATATGCGTATTACGACAACGTTTTTCTCTTCAGTGACGTTCAAGGTCGAAAGTCTGGAATTTCAAAGTATAAATATTCGAAGAGCAACCGAATTACCAAAATGACCTAAAAGTATGAGCCAAAGAATCCAATCTAAGGACAACGCTATGCAGGAGGGAGATATCCCTTAATTTACGGACTTGCATCATAATTATTTCAAGTACTGTATATATTTCAGGTGGTCAATACAGAAGTCTATAGGAGACACTCAGTGGCGTATATTACATATAGGCTAAAAGTCTCGAGCCTACACAAAATTTTGCAGATTTTTTTTTTTTTTTTTTTGCATTTTTGTTCATTTGTTTGTTCTTATCAAATAAAAACTCCTTTTTCTACTTTGTTTTACATTTTAAGGCAAAGAGAATATTGATCTAGGTTTATTCATTAGAATAAATCATTTTCGAGGACGCTGAAAACGAAAATTTTCCTGATTCGATAAAGTTAAATATTTTCCGATGTTTTGGAAATTCAATTTTGGGCCAAAAATTTGAGAGAAAAATACTCTTTTATAGGCTGCTATGAAAGATACATCAGTTACACCCTCGGGGTCTCAAAATCATGCAAAACCCTCGGAAAGCTTCGGATTTTACTTGATTTTGAGACCCCTCGGTTGTAACTGATGTATCTTTTATAGCAGCCTGTAAAAGAGTCTTATAATCTATGATATCTTGTTTTAAGCCATTTCTCACTATCATGATATTTGTCAAATTGTATTGAAATATTATTATGTCAAATACTCAAGTATACTCAAAAATGAAGCATTTTGTTTCTTTTTTCCCGGGCGAGGCCCCACCTACCCCCCCCCCCCTTTCGGCGCTACGCGCCTCGCATGAAGCGTGCGGCTTCATTTTAGCCTACACAAAATCATATCGTAATATACGCCCCTGGGAGTAACTGGGCTTGTGATTCCCATGGGAACAAACAATACAGAAGTCTATAGGAGTAACTGGGTTTGTGATTCCCATGGGAACAAACAATACAGAAGTCTATAGGAGTAACTGGGCTTGTGATTGCCATGGGAACAAACAATACAGAAGTCTATAGGAGTAACTGGGCTTGTGATTGCCATGGGAACAAACAATACAGAAGTCTATAGGAGTAACTGGGCTTGTGATTCCCATGGGAACAAACAATACAGAAGTCTATAGGAGTAACTGGGTTTGTGATTGCCATGGAAACAAACATTACAGAGGTCTATAGGGGTAAATGGGCTTGTGATTCCCATGTGAACAAACAATACAGAGGTCCTTAGGAGTAACTGGGTTTGTGATTGCCATGGGAACAAACAATACAGAAGTCTATAGGATTAACTGGGCTTGTGATTCCCATGGGAACAAACAGTTGACCAGCATCAGTATCGACCTAAACGAAATTATCCATTGTAAAATGTTACTTCATTTAAGAAAGGTATGTTTTGGAATTTACAGCAGCATGCTTTGTTAAACAAATTTTGACTGTCGACCAAAATTGGGTTTGTCTTCTTCCGTTAATTAATTAATCCGTTCTCATCTGTCACCAATCTTACCTCCTTCCATCTTAATGATTTTAACATCTGAATCTTCCGCCCATGGTTGTACTGCTATAGTTCTGCCAATTATGTCCAAAATAGTATGTAAATCGGTCACATCCCTGACGATAAAGTTATATTGGCATTATGCATTTCAACGAGGAATCACGAGATAGATTCTCATTCATTTCAATGTATTTGTTTCATAGTCTTGGACAAAAGATCATTAACTTCAGTAATAAAAACAAGAGCAGTGCCTTAGCGTGGCATTATACGCCCGTCACTATGTTTGAAGTGATGAAATTTGAAAGTATGGAAACATTCCCCTTTAGCTTTGATAATCAACAGGGTTCATCTTCCAGGCATAAGAAGTTTGTGCAAAGTTTAAAACTTCTAGCATAAACAGTTATGTCTGTACCTTGGGTTTTGGGGGGGGGGGTGTTCTCAAAAATTTGCTATTTTGTCCCTAAAATGAGCTTGATTTTTTACCTTGATAATGAAAATCAATAGGTTTCGTCTTCATGCCATAAGAAATAAGTTTACTAATTTTGAAAGTCCTAGCCTAAACAGTATGGTCTGTATCGTATTAACAAGGTGCGGACAAACCCACAGACCCACAATGCGATACCATAATACGTCCGTTTAGGACGGGCTTATAGAAATTTTCTAACAAGAAATTATTTTTGATAAATATGAACAATATCATTTATAATAGTATATACACTACATAATTATCTAATTCTATCACATTTCAAAATGTTTACCAAAATGCCATATCACTTGTTATAGATGAATTAATAATGTTATATATTGCTAATTGGCAGATTTCATTTGTTGTCTCAACATTTCATGTTTGGACTTTCAATGTGTCCAATTTAACCATACAATAACCAAACAATGTGCATCCTTATCAGTATAAAGATGATATAAATACCACTCTCAAAAGTATTATTGACAGATGATAAAAAGACTTCTTTTAAATTTCTGAATGTCAAAATTTGTGAGTAAATCATTAAGTAACTGTTTTTGGGTCCCTTGTTATCTACTGTAAACGAATTTTTATTCGCGATGACTTTAATCTGGCGAGCTCTATAGGTGGCGAAAATCAATTACTCGCTAGTAAATTGTCCATAATAAATTGAACATAATAAAAGTACAATCAGGTGCTGATTTATTTCATACTAAAACATAATTCCATACGTAGATCCATACATATATATTTTAAACCAATACAGTCTGTATGAAATGCTTAAAACAGCATAGTATCAGATACTAGTAAAAATGGTCATGAAAAGGTCAAGATATTATACATAAAACGATAATCATTCAAGAATGAATGCTTTGCGCCAGCGTGATCCTACAAGTGTACTTCTCAGTTTGACTCTTTCTACTGAGTATATGTGACGGGTGTTTCTGGCAAGCAAGAGATGCTCACTCTCCTCGGGCACCCGATCTCACTCCATCATAGGGGTTCACATATGCTCTTCAAGTAGACATATTATGTTATTTTCCACTTGGTTTTCATTTTCACTGATTTTGTATGTCCTCTGGTTTCATGATTTTCGAACTAAATGTTTGGATTTATCCATCATTTTTACATTATCGTATAATTTCACTAGCCATCGGACATGTAATGGTTTGACACGAGTTCTTGTTATGGGATCCCTCCTGAAGATGGATTGAACATTCCTCAGCACAGCAGTCTTCAAAACGTGCTTTCATGCTCTGTTTACAGATACCATTTAGGACGAAGTAAAAAGCAAAGAGGTACCGAAGGGTTAACCATATCTCATAGTCTAATGGCTGAAGTTGATTGGTACAGCAAGCAGGGTCATTAACCATGAGGATACTCATTCCCTCAAAAATGTTTTCCATTTCAATAAACATCAAAATTACACATAGCGGGTTGTCGTACTGTCAAGTGCAATTCCTCCTTCACTTTCTCTAATTATCGCTACTAAGCTGACAAAGAAAACGTTAATAAGCCTATCTCTGTAACACTATAAACGTTAATAAGTCTATCTCTGTAACGCTATAAACGTTAATAAGCCTATCTCTGTAACACTATAAACGTTAATAAGCCTATCTCTGTAACACTATAAACGTTAATAAGCCTATCTCTGTAACGCTATAAACGTTAATAAGCCTATCTCTGTAACGCTATAAACGTTAATAAGTCTATCTCTGTAACACTATAAACGTTAATAAGTCTATCTCTGTAACGCTATAAACGTTAATAAGCCTATCTCTGTAACACTATAAACGTTAATAAGCCTATCTCTGTAACACTATAAACGTTAATAAGCCTATCTCTGTAACACTATAAACGTTAATAAGCCTATCTCTGTAACGCTATAAACGTTAATAAGCCTATCTCTGTAACGCTATAAACGTTAATAAGCCTATCTCTGTAACGCTATAAACGTTAATAAGCCTATCTCTGTAACGCTATAAACGTTAATAAGCCTATCTCTGTAACACTATAAACGTTAATAAGCCTATCTCTGTAACACTATAAACGTTAATAAGCCTATCTCTGTAACGCTATAAACGTTAATAAGCCTATCTCTGTAACGCTATAAACGTTAATAAGCCTATCTCTGTAACACTATAAACGTTAATAAGCCTATCTCTGTAACGCTATAAACGTTAATAAGCCTATCTCTGTAACGCTATAAACGTTAATAAGCCTATCTCTGTAACGCTATAAACGTTAATAAGCCTATCTCTGTAACACTATAAACGTTAATAAGCCTATCTCTGTAACGCTATAAACGTTAATAAGCCTATCTCTGTAACACTATAAACGTTATTAAGCCTATCTCTGTAACACTATAAACGTTAATAAGCCTATCTCTGTAACACTATAAACGTTAATAAGCCTATCTCTGTAACGCTATAAACGTTAATAAGCCTATCTCTGTAACACTATAAACGTTAATAAGCCTATCTCTGTAACGCTATAAACGTTAATAAGCCTATCTCTGTAACGCTATAAACGTTAATAAGCCTATCTCTGTAACGCTATAAACGTTAATAAGCCTATCTCTGTAACACTATAAACGTTAATAAGCCTATCTCTGTAACACTATAAACGTTAATAAGCCTATCTCTGTAACGCTATAAACGTTAATAAGCCTATCTCTGTAACGCTATAAACGTTAATAAGCCTATCTCTGTAACACTATAAACGTTAATAAGCCTATCTCTGTAACACTATAAACGTTAATAAGCCTATCTCTGTAACGCTATAAACGTTAATAAGCCTATCTCTGTAACGCTATAAACGTTAATAAGCCTATCTCTGTAACGCTATAAACGTTAATAAGCCTATCTCTGTAACACTATAAACGTTAATAAGCCTATCTCTGTAACACTATAAACGTTAATAAGCCTATCTCTGTAACGCTATAAACGTTAATAAGCCTATCTCTGTAACGCTATAAACGTTAATAAGCCTATCTCTGTAACACTATAAACGTTAATAAGCCTATCTCTGTAACGCTATAAACGTTAATAAGCCTATCTCTGTAACACTATAAACGTTAATAAGCCTATCTCTGTAACACTATAAACGTTAATAAGCCTATCTCTGTAACACTATAAACGTTAATAAGCCTATCTCTGTAACACTATAAACGTTAATAAGCCTATCTCTGTAACACTATAAACGTTAATAAGTCTATCTCTGTAACGCTATAAACGTTAATAAGCCTATCTCTGTAACGCTATAAACGTTAATAAGCCTATCTCTGTAACGCTATAAACGTTAATAAGCCTATCTCTGTAACGCTATAAACGTTAATAAGCCTATCTCTGTAACGCTATAAACGTTAATAAGCCTATCTCTGTAACGCTATAAACGTTAATAAGCCTATCTCTGTTACGCTATAAACGTTAATAAGCCTATCTCTGTAACACTATAAACGTTAATAAGCCTATCTCTGTAACGCTATAAACGTTAATAAGCCTATCTCTGTAACGCTATAAACGTTAATAAGCCTATCTCTGTAACACTGTAAACGTTAATAAGCCTATCTCTGTAACGCTATAAAGTTTGTTTCACCATAACTGTTAGATAAACACTAAACAATCAATATCGAAGAAGTACCAAACCGTTAATCATTCTCAAAGTCCAAGGACAGATACAAAATCGTGTAAGTTTCAAAAAATAACTGTTGTGAACCCCGAAATACTGAAAAATTCCGAGGTGAGACCAGGTGCCCAGGGAGAGTAAGCATCTCCTGTTTGCATGCATCACCCGTCACAGCAGTTCTTACGAAACATGTCAAACTCAAGAGTTTTGGTTTCCTAATTGTACATACGAAAGTACAAAACTGGTATACAAAGTCATATTTGGTGTTCACTGAACAGGTCATTTAGTCGCATTCCAGAATATTATCAATCATTCTAGAAAGAGGCACATCATATTTTCGTACAAGATCCATATAGCGACCGTAGAACTTCCTCAGTGATGATTTCAGACGTTCTTTAACATATCCCTGCATGGGCACCTTAGTGGCCAGTCGTTTGGCCCTTGGAATAAAGCTGTCGTATAGAGAACAGGTTCTTGCGTATCTTATAAGTTGAGATATAAAAACTCCATAGGCAGGTGAGGACGGGATATTGCTGCAAAGAAACGGAAAGTTAGTTATTTGGAAGTTAAAATCGTCACGTTTGTCATACAGAGAAGTGTCCAAATGACCATTACTGTCGAAAGTTAAAAATATTTCCAGATACGAAGCGGAATTATTGCTATCGGTTGTCTCTTTTATCTGAAGTTCATGGGGATAGATTTCATTATGTAATCCTTAAAGTTAGGATTATTGATTGACAATACGTCGTCTATATATCTATACGTAAAATTAAAC
Organism: Pteria penguin; assembly: GCA_035048485.1. Classification (NCBI taxonomy): domain Eukaryota; kingdom Metazoa; phylum Mollusca; class Bivalvia; order Pterioida; family Pteriidae; genus Pteria; species Pteria penguin. The sequence goes on from CM068581.1 coordinate 6,476,047, forward strand.
TGAGATGCAAGGCTTTTTCTGCCTGTGGAGAGCATGTTTTGAATAAATTCTGCCTCATACGAATATAAGAAAATGTCAGCAAGAAGAGGGGCGCAGTTAGTTCCCATTGGAATGCCAATGATTTTCTGAAAAATGTTCCCTCCAAACACCACGAAAATATTGTCTATTAAAAATTTTAGCATTTTGATGATTTGATCTTCGGTATACTTGTGTTTTGCATCAGAGTGTTCTTTTACAAAATATGTATCTTCCCGCCCAATGACAAGATATTTATATCTACGATTTCCATTTTTATGGATAAAAGAATTTCGAATAATTGTAGCAAGTCTGTTTTGAGCTTTTGATGCGGAATTGTAGTGTAGAGCGTTAAGAAGTCAAAAGATTTGATGCTGAAAATATTATTAAATTTCGGAGATTTTAGATTCTCTAAAAGTTCTTTAGAATTCTTGAGGATCCACATCTGATTTATTCCACTTCTGGAGTATGCGGTATCGCAGTAAATTTGAAAACCATACTTGATGTGTGTCAATGTCTTCGTTAGCAATATGGATAGAGGTTTGGTGGTACACGTGGAAGAACCAGCAATGAAATAATGTTTTTAAGGGGTTTTGTGAATTTTTGGAATCCAATAAATATAAGGTAATTCAAAGTCAGAGTTTGTTGTGGTAATTCCAAAAGACTCGAGGACAGATTTGTGGTTTTGAAGTATTTCAGAAATAGATAAATTTGTTTGTGTGTATGTTGGATTTCCAGGTGCAGAGTGTAATCCAAGTTCCTCTAACAGACAATTAATGTAAAATCTTTTGCAAACGAAGGTATAATTGTTTGCTGCTTTGTCAGCTGGGACAACAATAAATTGTTCGTGGAGTTCAGAGAGTTCTCTGGGTCATTATAGACTCGTGTCTGGTTCTTACCGAATGCCTGAGACACCCTATTCTTCTTATGAGTAGTTCTCCGATGGATTTCCTCCACTCGGAGAGAGTGTCAGGCTCCACTTCTTCCCTTTTTGACCATCACCTGGCATAATCCTCGCATGCATCCATAATAATTTCGAAATTTTCACGCCATGTAAACGAATGGGACTCTCTATATTTAGGATCTTTCTTCAGGAGGTCTCGTAATTTCCTGTTATGGACTATATTGAGGTCACCAGTTACAACATGGCCACATGGAGGGTAAAGATACTTTGATGTGGAGCATGTACAGGGTGGAAGGTCTTTTGTAATGTTGTGTGAATCAAGACACTGTAAAACACGTTTATAATTAAATATTTTAGAGGACACAGAAGATGTATAATTGTAGGAAATACAAGGCGACTCCTGACAATATTATATATCACTTTGTAGAATGCTCAGTTGTAAATTTTACGGTTAATTGACCACCGGCTGAGGTAATTTATGCTTGTGCAATTGCGTATCTAAACACACAAAGTAGATTTATAGGTTATAGACAGGCTTTGTTACAGATAAAAGATGATTTAAAAGTCTATAATTTTACAAGGATATGTCAAAGATGAATTATTAAAGAAAAACACTTACCGTTCGATAGTGCAAGCATTCCGAGTGGTAAATATTCCAATCAGAGGAAAAGGATAGACAGGATGGCACTGAATGGCTATGCTTTGGCGCTTTGGTGCTTTGGAAGATACATTACATCGGACATAGTGCATGATAATAGCAATCATTTGGCATTTATCATTAATTGTCTTGATAGGGTCTTCTTTTGCTCTCTGTTCCTCCATGGTCCAATCGTTCACGAGGACAAATTCGAACCTGTTTGGTCCCAGTTAGTTGATTATAAAACAAACGGGAATATATTCGTCCCGAAGCACACTTATTCGGTCTAAAAAATACATTTTAATTTCTTCGAAATCCGCAAGAAGAGACTTTACGCCCTTTGTACTCTTTAGCAGCCATCCCATAATTGGTCTTTTCCGTGGCTTAGTAATATTAATTGACCATTGGCCACTGGATTTTGCCACAATCTCACCTTTCGCAACAGCAAGTACGATTCGATTGTTAACGACACCACTGCTGTAGCGAAGATTCCGTATGTACTCGCAGACCTTGCTATCAAATGTTTCCTATTTCAGCGAGCGACCGCAAAAAAAAAAGGGGGGGGGGGGGTAGGAAGTGTGTAGTGAAGAAAATATGCTTATTGATTTTGTTATTGTGAACGTCTACTCACATTGAGAACACATTTGCCACGAACAATTTAGGAAACTTTTGGAAGGGGGATGAGGTATTTCCAAGGGCTGGATTGCGAAAATTAAGTCCTGCGAATTAATATGAACATGTCTTGAATATGTATTCATTCTGTACATGTATAGAATTGGAAACATTTTTCCTTTCAATTGTACAGTCTTAAAAAGAGTAGGAAGATATGCCAAAATAGTTGAGTTGTCCTAAGATCGTGTCACGACTACAGTTTAATCAAATATTTCTGTGATGTCTGATATGTTTTTATCCCAATTTCATATTTTTGCAGTTTGTGTTCTTTGATTCTTGTTCTCCATATGGAGGACTATTTATAAATTTGTAATTGTGTGTCCTTTTATTGTGCTGCTTTTGAGGTGAATGGGAAGGTGGGCGCCCGTAAACCTGTTAACAAACCAAATGAGTGACGTTCGTCACTTTAATTGACCGTCCTAAGTCGGTATCCTAACTGTAGTATAATCGAATATTTTATAATGTTTTCTGACTTCTGTGTTTATTTTACTGTGGTCATGCATTATGTGCTTGTCCCTGATGATTTTTGTCATACAGTCAGGTCTTTCTTCTCTACGAATTTAATGTAATCACGAATGAAATTTACTCGAATAATTGGAGGTTTTAAAGGGCTTATACTTTGACATCGTTGGTTCCAATCGAAAACGATAATATGACCGAAAGCATGTGAAATGTATATTAGTCGTTTCATCTACTGCCAGTTGGTAGCAAGAGTATATTTGAGCGACATTTCTAAAAAATCATTCCCATTATGTTATATATTCAGATACATGATTATGGTTATTATCAGATATATGATATCTCTATACATAAAGGTAAGTATATATCGTATATCATACTTATATAACAAAGCAATCGATATACACACTACAGGCTTATTAAGAAAATCCTCTGATCTGTTTGGTTTCCCAAAGGAATGTCCAATTTGTCGCCTCAATAACGATTTTATTCATTAAAGGAGAACCTCATGAATACACACTTCACATGGATGACAATCTTTCCAGTTATATAACATTCTATAATCACAATTATTAATATCGCCCGCAATCAATACCTTTCCAGCACTGTAATTTCCTCTTGGCCAATGTTCCAGTCCGATGCAGAATGTTGGCACTTACTGCAGTTTACATGCGTTTCCTGAACACCAGTACGTACTCGCATTTGAGCGACTTGTATGAAAAATTAATGTATTTCAATTCAAAACACTGTTTGGTATAAATACAATTCTATTCATAATTTGTATTCAAAGTAAGAGCGGTATGAATTTATCTTGTTACTTATGGTATTTTAGAGGATATTGATGTTGGGCCGAATGATATATACCTTCATTTTAATAACAAGGAAACTTTAGATATTTGCTTATAAGAGCTTCATGGGGATTGGCACGACTCTCTTAAATAATTGGAAACGTCTGATTTTGATTAAACCGATCAGAGTAAGACAACAACATGAAGACTATGGTACTCATTGTAATTAATATCATAGCTTCCAAGCCAGAAAGAAGATTAAAAGTAGAGTGATAGTTAGCACGAACAAATCAAGTTTGGTAACATGGGAACTTACCGGGGAAAAGCTTTTGCAGTGTCAGAGTTTTAGTCATCTCAATCTCGAAGAGATCAAGACAAGCTGACGTCATGTTGTAAAGTCTTTCTAAATCTCTCATCTCTTCAGAGCATACCCGACATCTAAAATTAATCATGAAATTCATTTCATACAACATACTTTAAGAGTACACTCCTGGTACACAGCCTGGTCAGATGTCTTCTGACTTCCCTTTTATATTTATTTAAGGTGCAGTCATGTAACCACCATTCGTATGTGACAATTTACTATTTTTAGCAGTTTTACACAAAAACATGTTATCCTGATAAAAGAGATTAAAAGATTCCGATGATGATCGCAGTCAATCTTAGAGATTTCATATGACGAATACAATTCCAATGTCAGGGTCGGGTACTAGACACTATAGTTTTATACAGACAAAGCTTAATTTAATATTTTTATATTGATGTCATGCCATTGTATCTACTACAATTAGGTTTCAATATCCTCAAATGTTCACTGCATTTAAGTAGTTTATGAAGAATTTCTTTAAAAAAAAAGAATTAGATTAAATACATCTATGATACGAAAATGAATAAGACGAAGGTCAAACAAAATCAACAGAAAGGAAAACAATAATAACCCAAGGAATATCTACTGAGGAACATACATGAAACTCCAAAATAGAGCATGACAGATGACCCATAGAGTTAGCATACATATAATATCTATAATATCACATAAAAATACAATATTGAATACCAGGAAAAGCAAAAGGAAAGTAAGATTGGAATACCTATACAGAAAGTAAAAATAAAGTCGGCCAATTGACACATACAATTATTCGATACCGTCCATATACATGTAAGCTATGGATTTTTATGGTGCGAGCGTCTAAAGGACAAGGGAATCGATGCCATAGAGCAGTGAGTAATCCCTGCAGACCGGTCACACCAGCTTTCAAAGCATAGTTTTCACAATTTAAACTGAAGTAAAAGTCGTAATTTATATAAACGACTTGACATCTACTTGACACCGAGGAAGTTCTATGGTCGTTATAGGGATCTATTGCAATTTGAGATTCCTCTTTCAAGAATGTTCACTGGTATTTTGGGACCTGACCATACAAAATAACCGTCTTACCTTTTTGACTATACTTCATTTGACATAATACGTATATATATAGACATTTGTTCACCTGCGTTTCCGACACCGGAATTTCAGGCAGGCAGCATTTCTTGCCTTGAATGGGGAATTTTGACTTCGTGTTCCTGTTTCCTTCGTATGTTCATGCGTGTATATTTATGCATTTGCCTCCTCAACTTGAAAGGTTGTTGCAGGACTTTTGCGACGGGTGTTGCATGCAACCAGGGGACGCTTACTCCTCCCGGGCACCTGGTCTTACCTCGATTTTATTGGGGTTCGCACTTGTCTGAATATGACACTAAACACGATATTGTTCCCTTTATTCCATGGACTATGAGATATGGTTTACCCTTCGGTACTTCTTCGTTCTTTACTATTCATAAAAAACGTATTTCCCTCTTATATAAATATTGCCATTATGTTATACACCCATCGAAATTTAATATTTCCCGGGTCATAACTGCTTTACCAGGCAATATTTGAACGAGCTAAACCCCAACTTCGGTCGTTAACATATACAGCAATAAGCAACCAATGACTATACGGCCTGTATTACCCACAGCTTACTTATATACCGTATCCACTCAAATTACATTACATAAATAGAAAAAAAATCTATTCAGAGATATGTAAACTGAATATTTGCTTTATTTCCATTGCACTCAAAAGACTAGAGAACATGTTTTATAATTTCAAAGCTCACAATGGAAATAATAGATAACGAAACCTGACAAAATCCCCACGCCTTTCAACATCGATTGCGCTTTGTGTTGTAAAATTTTATGTTTTAAAACACGATAAATGATTTTTGTTTTATACTAAAATATCGAAATTTATACAATACAGTACTACAAGTCATATTATATTACTGAAAGTAATCTATAAACGTACTCATTCTGCGCACATTAAATTTTCATACAGTAAAAGCATTAAGCTGACGAGTACTACAATATAATTCATTTGACATCAGCTTTCTCCTCATCTAATACTTTACTTAAACAAGGTTTGGAAAGTGAATTGAATGAACAGGTATAAAGTTAAACTTTTTTTATAAATCATACGTAGTCAAAACAGATCCAGACACATGACATCATTTTATAACTGTTTTATGCTATGTCAGTGTTGACATGTCTACTGCAATCATGTACTGTTCATATATATAACAAATACGTTGCCAAACAAGGTCAATTATCATTTAATATATAAATATATATCTCTATATTTAATTATTTATTCATTTATTTATTTGCTTACTTACACAGCATGTATCATGTGGAGAGTGACTAATCTGTTAAACTGTAGTTGTAAAACTGATATGATATTAAAACTACAATGGTCATTAGAAAATTATTGGGGATTATTTAAGATTTAATTGTTAGCTGTATTGGCTTTTGCACCAAAAAATAAAAACAAAATGCTGTACGTATTCATTCATTTTGAATATTTTCTTTTTTCTTAACGCGACCGTAAAATATGCTAAAAGCTGACGCAAGCTTTAATGTCTCTCTAGTTTTAAAAAAGAAAACCCATTTGTATGACGTCATCATATCCTAAACAAGTTCATTTGTATCGGATACATCAGATTATGATAGATTTTAAAACGACATTTGAATGAGGGTCAGACTTTGCGTTGTCGTTAAGGGCTTTTTATTTTTTTACAAAAGATCCGGGTTTGATTTCAGCCATCTGCGGCAAGATTTTCCAAAATATTTTCCAACAAAAGTAGTTTTAAACTTAAAATCACGGTTTTGCACCTTGGGGTTTAAGCGCCGAGGGTGAATTAATTGAAATGCATATTAAGAGTTCTCGATCCTTGGGTGATGTCATATATGTTCCGTCAGAAGGAGGGTGAAGGAAATTAAAATTTGTTGATTTGTCTTCGTACAAAATATCAGATATATTCTGGTATTAACAAAATAAGGTAAAACTATAGGTATTAAACATATTTTTGATTTATTATAACTTACCAAATTATGTAAGTTGTTTGAATAGATTTTGAGTCATAATGAGAGGGCTGTGTTCTTTTATTTTGCTTGGGTTTTTTTTTTTTTAATTTAGCATGGTTATATAAAAATATCTGTTCAAAGAAACATCTGATTTTGTAGAAAGAGTGCAATGTAAAATTATGAATCATCTCTATAGGATCTGCCCTCTCATTGCTTTTACAATGATTTGGGCAAACATTAAGGGGGTAAGGTAATAAAATCTTACTTTGCACGAAATCTAACATGGATACATACATATTTCTTTGTTTATTAAGCACATATGGCATTGTAGAATCAAGAGAATGAGATTCTAAATATCCCATTTTGATGTATTTGTTCGGGGAATAATTTTAGCAACCAGTGATACAAGACAGCCTTTTCTCTCGTTATATATATAAAGTATTCTGAATTTGATACTGAACCATGAAGGAAAGATATAATACTACAAATAAGATGTGTTTATAATCTGCTGATTTACATAAAATTGGCCGTGCATTGCAAACTAGTAGATGATATGTTTGACTCAGAAATTACCAAAATATAAATTAAGCATGTAAAGACTCTATAATTTTGATTTCTTGCTCAAACGAAATCAGATATGGGTAGGTAATGGTTTAACGCCACTAATTTATTTGTTTCTTATATCTTCCTCAAATAAAAAAAGAATTTTTGAAAAAGCACGCATTTGCTTTTGTTTTTATTTTTCTTCCTCGTTTTTTTATACAAAGGTAAGTTTGTTTTCCTTGGCTAAAGATACACTTCAATATCTCGAAGTACGCAGAGAGTAAACTAAAGTTAAAAGATCTATAAAAATACATAAATTGAAGATCGCGTGGTATCAAACTTATGAATAAAATGTTACAACACATATATAGGAACATATGTATTAGTGCTGTTGTAGTATTAAAAACATAGTTTAACTTACTTTTTCAATACAGGGACAAGTTTTGTCATGGTTTGATTGGCTAATTCAAATATCTTCTTCCTGGTAGATTTCAGTTCTTCTCTGGCCTCACACGAGTCTTGTGCCCCACCAACTATAACAAGCAGTGTACTGTACAGCGCCATCTCCCGGTTCAACTCCATCACCAACTAAACATTATTTATTAGAACACATTTAGTTATAAACGTATATGAATATTTATGGATAATATTTGTTGGCATGTATCACGATTTATAACCACCGATATGTGCACAACGGAAAAGCAGTCAACATAATCGGTGATTATACTTAATTCATTTTCTGACATTTTGTATGAAATGAAAAAGGCAATGAACAACTACTTGAAGTGAGTCTCAAAGACGTTAAGGGGCCAGATTCTGAACTATTACGTCCTTGAATGCTCCTATCGAAAACTAAACTCGTACCTAATGAGACCATGAACTGATGATTCATTGATTTGTGTTGCATATCACTCTCAACAAATTTTCAGTAATATCGGGACCTTGGAAGCAAGCACGTGGAAGAAATAGTGAATGAGTTACACACATGTGCCTCATTTTAACATTCTTGGGTTTAACAATTTTTTTATTCTTCGTCTTCTTTATTTCTTTTTTTTTTTTATTTTTATTTTTTCTTCTTCTTTCTTTGCAATTATTGTTATTTCTTCATTTATTGGCATATTATCACTTTTAATGTATGAATAAAAGTGTGATTTTTTTAAATTTTATTTTTGTAATGTTACTTTCTGTGTTTATGTGAATATGTGCATGTCCTTGGTGATTTGTGTCATACGGCTTGGTCAGATACTTTCTGTCTTCTCTTTTAGATACCTACGGATATTTATACGTTTTGTCATTAATTTTGGTCATATGTATCCTATTGTGGAGTAGTTATACAGATATATTTTAACATACATTCCAAATTTAGGAAAGCTGATAAGCTTTTTATACAGAAAATAAATGTAACGTATAGATTATTGAATTATTTATGCTTTACATCGGTCAGTCTTTTAAACTATTACATAACATGCTTTGCGTACCTTTGTACAGTCTTGCTTGAGTCCAGGAATATTGATATTCACATCCGGTATAGTACTGAACGCTGTTAACTGTACCCCAGTCTGCAAGGAATCGGGGGAATTCCTCAATGTCACACTGTGAGAGGCCATCCAGTTATTCCTTTGCCTGTTGTCCCTTGTTCCTACATATCAAAAACCTGTTTGTCCATGAGCAGCAATAATTGAGGGCTTGTCACTTATATTATAGATTAACGAATCGGTGGCAACAGTAATTATCATAGAATTTCCCCTCTTAAACACGGACTAGGTGTGAGTGTCAGTGCGCCTTTCATTTTAGTGTTCATATATCATACATCCTTACAAAGGAATAGATGTGAGTATGATGTGTGATTGTGTACATAGTGCCTCGAGTACCGTTGTCGACAAGTCCTCTTTCTGCCAACCTGTGTATTGATCACCGATAGCGCGTCATTCTCGTTTACCTGTGGACGACGTCAGAATTAGTATTGATCTCAACATTCAGGAGGCTTCATTAGTGCACGTATAGTGCTTCATAACTGTCATACCTTGGCAATAGGTAGTCGATCTATAATTCTCTGCTGATGCTGCATACTACGACAGAATCACACAACTGATTTCCGAATTTAAATTGTGTTAAATAAATGAAATTTAACATTGAAAATGTCCCTAAATTCTAAAAGCAAATCCAAAGCAAGTTTGTGTTATCAATTCAACAATAGTAAGGTTACATGTTTTTCTCATATCAGCATTTATGATACATTTGACGACTTTGGATTGTAAATTTCCTTTTTAAAAATAGGGTTGTCCCTATAATCCCATCATATGGTATATATTTTCTTAGTTGATTCGATTTCCCAGAGCCAGCATTAGCGTTTTGGATTTTCATACCAAAAATAAAACTTTAAAACTTTTGACTACATTTTACAGAAACCATAAACTTTAAAGGCTCTTTTTAGAAGTTTTTTCTAAATCTGTTTTTAAACAGATTATATATATCTATATCAATTCAAAAACCTTACAGCAAATATGTGTCTCATTGCAATCTTTAAGGTGATCTGATATATAACAGTACAGAGGGGACTCAGTGGTCAGCCTTGTCTAGAGGGAGATCAAGTCGTTATCCGCTCCGTCTTCTCGGACTGTTTGTTGAGACTCCTTTAGATCAGAAGTTAGTTCCTGATCCGCGTCCCCTCGGACTGAAATCATTTCAAAATCATGCAAGAGATAATATAATGCAGAGGACACCATTCTGAAATAATTAGGAACCAAAACAATCGATATTCACGAACTCGAAACAAGTGATGAAAGGGCAAAATGCATACAATAATACAAAATAAAGGGTAGAATTAGAACAAAACGAAAAACATATAATTGAGATATATCATAAATACTGTCACAAATACTAGTGGCATAAAAATGACTTTGGTATACACTAGATGCATGGGTACAGTTGAAGATAATTTATATCAACAAATCACACTGACATATGGCACCGTCCATTTGATATTCTAGGGGAGCTGGGAGTTCTTCTTTTAAATTCTTGCGCTGATTTTGACTAAAAATATCTTGTCCATTGACAGAGTGAAAAAAATCTGCCCTGATCAGTTCAGTTATGGACAAACCTATATGTACCATATTTGTTACTTGAATTTGGAAATATTTCTTTTCAACAGTATGTATCCAATGGAATTTCCCATCCTTATTTTTACGGTGATCTCGTATATAAACTAAGGAAAGTAAAAGGCTCCGATAACGTTATTTTATCATGTAATAAAATAATCAAACGTCTTATAAATAGACAATATGATATTGAGATCATCAAAAAGACTATAGGTCTTGTATTTGGCCCCTCTACAGCCTTATGCAAACTTTTACTTGAACGTTGCACGCTGACTAACAGGGCGGTGGGGACTATATGACGGGCCTTGTCGAAACCTCTTTCAGAGGAGACATGGTCCTGAACCTCGTCCCCTCTGACTGTTAGTCGGGACTCCTACAGATCTAGGGTCTTAGCTCGCTTTCAGACTGGCAGAGCACGGTTTATCATGTATATGTCGCATATATTTTTATACCATTAAGTATTTTACAATACCTTACGTGTTTATATTTTTATGACTTCTCAATATGCGATACCTGTTGACCCTTGTTCTTTACATGGAGGATTATTTATAAATTTTTAAATGTATGTCCTTTGATTGTTCTGCTGTTACGGTGAGTGGGAAGGTGGGCCCGTAAACCGGTTAACCACACCATTTGTTTGGCTTTTGTCAAATTAAATGACCGTCCTAAGTCGGTATCGTAATTGCACTACAATCAAATATTTTTGTAATGTGATATATGTTCTAGTATATTATTTATATTCATGTATTGTATAGCTCTGTGGTGACTTCTGCCACATAACTGAGCTAGTAACTCCTCTTTTCTCTTTTGAATGTAATGACAAGATTTATCAGCAAATGGTTGGGATTATGTGGGTACTAATTGCGCATCTCTTACAGCAGATTTGTTTCTATATTGTCATTTGAGGGATTACTATTAAAAAATCTAAACATTTTAACCTTATTCAGATGTTCAATAATACCTCTAGCCATGTACATGTATCTAGACGACATGTTAGTTATCGATAACCCTGAGTTTGAAGGATACATTGCTGATATATACCTACCTGAACTTCAGTTAAACAAATACAATATTTATGATACAGAAACACCTTTATTGGAATTTGTGATACAGAAACACCTTTATTGGAATTATACATTAAGATAATTGACAATAAAATTCATACATATAATTACGACCATTTTAGGTTTCCTAATGTAAATTTTACTTATTTAGATGGTCACAGATGATCCAAGACTCACATCATATGGTATTTATGTAATTCAGTTGGATTGATTTGCCAGAACTTGCACTAACGAGTTAGACTTTAAAAATTATCAAAAAGATATAAATCTTGTATTGAGCTTTTCTACAGTCTTATGCAGATTTTTACTGACTAACAGCGATGGGGACTAAATGATGGGCCTCGTTTAAACCTTTTTCACGAGAGAAATGGTCCTGAACCTCGTTCGTTCTAACAGTTATTTGGGACTCCTACAAGTCAAGGGTCTGTGTTAACTTTTAGATCGGCAGCGCACGGTTTGCTCATGTCGGTGTCAATTTACATGTATATGTTTTTTTTAAATATTGGTCTTACTCTGCATTACTATACGTGGTTATATGTTTATGATTTCTCACCTAAAGAAACTCGTTGATCCTTGCAATCTATGATTATACTCCTTTGAGGTGAGTGAGTGGGAAGGAGGGCCCGTAAACCGGTTCATCACACCAGTTGATTGACTACCGTTATATCAACTTAGCGTCCAACGTCAGCATCACAACTGCCCTTTATCGAAAGTTTTTGTGATGTTCTTATGTCTTTAATTTTCAAACAATTACATTATTTACAGTGCATTTCCGTGGTAATTTGGGTATATGCTGAAAAAAGCTAGCCGTCTCCCTCTCCCACCCTACAATTTCCTTACTTCCTTCCACCTCTTCTGTTCATTGTCTCACCCTCATTTCATCTCATCGGTAAGAATACAATGTATACAGCAAAAGTATGATGGGCTAAAACCTATAACACAGCTGGGACGGGTTTGGCCGTGCAAAGGTATGGACCACTCCCTGCACTAGAATACAGGCAGAATACTGCTATAAACATATTAGATGTATAAAATGAATTTTGTCAAAAAATGAGGTGTTTATTATCAAATTTGCATTTCTATACAAGAATATTTTATTAGCGATAAACATTTCTTGCTCTAGCTCTACTGAAAATAAAATTCCCTTGCCCCAAATTTGAGGGATAAAAATAATCTGGCCGAGATGAAAAACCAGACTCCACCTCAGATTATCAAATAGATGGACTTATACTAACAAAGTTGCTGCCGTTCGTTCTCACAAATTCACATCCGTTAAAGTTACAAGGATAAAATTGTAGTATGATTATCAGACAAGCAACCCACTTTACATGAGATGGTGTTAGAAGTCTCTGAGTCAGTCTAGTACAGTCATACACATCTTCTCAATATGGAATCCAGATAAGAAGTCTCAAAGTGATGTCACAATAAGTGGGAAACAGGCAAGAGTAATAACTATTGATAATTCTAATCACATGACGGAAAATATGATTTTTTTTTCTCTCATTCCATGTATAATATGTAATTGTATAAAGTTTTAATGACTATGCAAAGATAAATAAACTGAATAAAAACGCCAATTTCCACACTACTTCATAAATGTCTACTGTAAACAAATCGACCCAAGCACCTCTATTAGAACACTTTGTGATAAAGTTTCACACCAAGCTTCTATGAGCTCCAAAACAAATAGTTTTATTACTGACAATGGGTGCTCTGGTGTCTACAAATAAAATCAAACACGTCATATTTTAAATAAACAATATCTCCCTCATGCATAGCTCTGTCCTTAGATAGATTCTTTGGTTCACTTTTCGGTCATTTTAGCTTCAACACTGCTCTTCCCGAGGGCATCATAAGTCTAGTTTTCAGTGCTTTTGTACTGACATTTAATATATACTTCAAATTTTCAGTCATTAAATTAAGTAAATCACTCTAAAACTAAGGAGTATCTCCCTCATGCATAGCTCTGTCCTTAGATAGATTCTTTGGTTCACTTTTCGGTCATTTTAGCTTCAACACTGCTCTTCATATTTCTATATATTTTGAGAATTCCAATCATTCGACTACGAGCATCACTGAAGAGACATAACTTGTCGAAATGCGCATATGGTGCACTAAATTAAAAAGTATATATTTTCGATATTTATCTATAAATTAAATTTTCCTAGACTTTTGAATTTTCTCTCATTCCATGTTACTAGTGTGCTAGTGACATTGACCTTATTTTGCAGCGTGTATTTTATGATAGCATGTAAAGAGGAAGAGAAGTACATTACAATTCATCCATTCTCAAAGTTAGCAACGGACAATATCGGGTATGGTTCCAAATCAAGACAAATATGAACTCTAATTTAAAAACTGAGGTGAGAAGAAGTGCTGATGAGGAAAGTGCATCTCTTGAGCGAGTAGCTTCGCGGCAAAAAGCTTACCCTTCAGGACGAAATCGTCGTATTTACAATATAGCCTGGTATAGCGTATAAAATATAAAATGAAAATGCCATAGACAGGAGAGGACGGTATGTTGCTACTTAGGGTTGGGAGGTTGGTAATGCTAAGATTTATACTGTCACGTTGTTTCAAAGACAAGAATATGAAAACCATCATCACTAAATGACAGAAGTGTATCGGTACAAAGTAGTTCCATCTTTTATATCGAGTTCTTTGGGACGTGAAGGTGATCCTTAAAGTCAGGTTTATTAATGGTATCGTTAGATATCACACACTCACACATTAGTCATAGTAATGACATGGGATGGTCTACTGGTATCGTTAGATATCACACACTCACACATTAATCACATTGCTGACATGGGATGGTCTACTGGTATCATTAGATATAACACACTCGCACATTAGTCATAGTAATGACATGGGATGGTCTACTGGTATCGTTAGATATCACACACTCACACATTAATCACAGAGCTGACAAGGGATGGTCTACTGGTATCGTTAGATATAACACACTCGCACATTAGTCATAGTAATGACATGGGATGGTCTACTGGTATCGTTAGATATCACACACTCACACGTTAATCACAGAGCTGACATGGGATGGTTTACTGGTATCATTAGATATCACACACTCACACATTAATCACAGTGATGAGATGGGATGGTCAACTGGTGTCGTTAGATATCACACACTAACACATTGATCGCATTGCTAGTATGGGATGGTTAACTGGTATCGTTAGATATCACACACTCACACATTAATCACAGTGATGAGATGGGATGGTCAACTGGTGTCGTTAGATATCACACAATCACACATTTCTCACAGTGCTGGCATGGTATGGTCAACTGGTATCATTATATATCACACACTCACACAATAATCACAGTGATGACATAGGATGGTCAATTGGTGTCGTTAGATAACACACACTCACACATTAATCACAGTGATGACATGGGATGGTCAACTGGTGTCGTTAGATATCACACAATCACACATTTCTCACAGTGCTGGCATGGATTGGTCAATTGGTATCATTATATATCACACACTCACACAATAATCACAGTGCTGACATGGGATGGTCAATTGGTGTCGTTAGATATCACACAATCACACATTACTCACAGTGCTGGCATGGTATGGTCAACTGGTATCATTATATATCACACACTCACACATTAATCACAGTGATGACATGGGATGGTCAACTGGTGTCGTTAGATATCACACAATCACACATTTCTCACAGTGCTGGCATGGATTGGTCAATTGGTATCATTATATATCACACACTCACATAATAATCACAGTGCTGACATGGGATGGTCAATTGGTGTCGTTAGATAACACACACTCACACATTAATCACAGTGATGACAGTAGTCATTTTGCAGGTCAAACGTTTTATAAATAGTCGTAATAAATCATATTGTATATCCCAGTTGAACAAAATGTAATTTATTTTTAAAGTATAGAAAATATTGGCCTCCATAACAGATTTTTGTCGAAATTTTAGATACATTGCTCTCTAGACCGTTGACTTGCTTTTGTCCAAACTTTGGCAAATGTTTCAAAATTGAATCGGCTACTTTGTAAAACCTCTAGGTAATCTCCTCAGGTCATATCTATAATTCACGTTTTACATAAGAATCTATATATTATTCCTTTGAAATAGTAAAAAAAGGCAAAATAAATTCTATCAAATTGTACAATTAAAACAATAAAATACCTGTAAGTTGGTTCTTTATAGATGCTATTTAAAACAAAATTCCTATTATATAAATGTTAATCCTGTATGAAAATATGAAATAGTAATTCGGATCAACTTTTACGACGTTTACGACGTTTTTTCCATTAATAAACCTGACTTTAAGGATCAGTTTCATTTCCCAAGAACTCGATATAAAAGATAGAACTACTTTGTACCGATACACTTCTGTAAATTAATGATGATGATTTTCATATTCTTGTCTTTGACAGTATAAATCTAAGCATTACCATCTTCCCAACCCTCAGTAGCAACATACCGTCCTCTCCTGTCTATGGCATTTTCATTTTATATCTTATACGCTATACCAGGCTATATTGTAAATACGACAAATTTGTTAGTTAGTTGTTATCTTAAAACTAGGTCAAACTCGAGGTAAAGATCACAAGGTCAAAAGTTTGGTACCGACGGAAAGGTCTTGTCACAAGGAATACACATGTGAAACATGAAAACCCTATCACTTACAATTCAAAAGATATACCCAATGATAAAGTTTTTGAAATGTAAGTCATAGGTCATGAAAATTTTGCACCGACGAAAAGTCTTGTCACAAGAAATGGGCATGTGAAATATGAATTTCCTACCTTCTACAGTTGAAAAGTTATGTAGAATGTTAAAGTATTTTGTGACAGACAAATGGACAAACAGACACACAGGCCAAAAACCCAGACACCCCCCCCCCGAATTTTTTATTCCAGGGGCTTAAAAAGTGAAAACGGTCTTCCTTAGGTTCTAACATTGAGAGAGTTTTGATATTATTTAATTTTCTCTATGCAAATTTAAGACATAGCGAGACATTGACGGAAAATCTAGTTTGGTCACGGTTAACGTGACAAAATCATTGATCTTGTCATTTGAAAAGGCTTCATTAGTGAAGTACACATGCTGAATCTGAAGTCCTTATATTGGTTTCTTCACAAGTTATGAGCAATGTTAATGTTACTGACAGACATACAATCAGACTGGACAAAAACAATATGCTTCAATCTTTCGATCCGGAGCTTAAAAATAAACAAGTCTTATAACAAAAGCTTTATGGAACGTCTGTTTTACTCCCGCAACAACTAGCCATGACTGATTCCACATGGAATGACTACAACAAGTAGTCATGACCGATTTCACATGGCATGGCCGCAACAACTAGTCTGTCATGACCGATTCCACATGTCATGACCGCAACAACTAGTCATGACCGATTCTACAACTACTCTGTCATGACCGACTAACTAGTCATGATCGATTCCATATGTCATGACGGCAGCAACTAGTCATGACTGATTCCACATGTCATGACCGTAACAACTAGTCATGACCGATTCCATATGTCATGGCCGCAACAACTAGTCATGACCGATTCCACATGTCATGACCGCAACAACTAGTCATGACCGATTCCACATGTCATGACCGCAACAAAAAGTCATGACCGATTCTTCATGTCATGACCGCAACAAAAAGTCATGACCAATTCCACGTCATAACCGCAGCAACTAGTTGACTTATTCCACATGTCATGACCGCAACAAATAGTTATGACTGATTCCACATGTCATGACCGCAGCAACTAGTCATGACTGATACCACATGTCATGACCGCAGCAACTAGTCATGACTGATTCCACATGTCATGGTCGCAACAACTAGTTATGACTGATTCCACACGTCATGACCGCAACAACTAGTTATGACTGATTCCACATGTCATGACCGTAACATTGTAAACTTTTTATTTCTTAAAGAAAGCATTTTACAGTACTTTTTTAAAGAAAGCTTGGCCATGTTTATACACAATAACAGAAGAATTGTTATACATTTTATTCCTGACCCTTTGTATTAGAGGGACATTTTTGTAGAATCTTAATATACGGATAAGGAATGCGCTGTGAAAGTAACGAGAGACTAACATTATTCTTTCCGGTGTTATATAGTAGTTTTCCCCTTAGCCATTTTCCCCCGGGAAAATTGCTATATAGCAGTTTTCCTCTCGGAAAATGGCTCTATAGTAGTCTTTCCCCGGGGGGAAATTTGGCTATATAGCTATTTTTCCCCGGGGAAAACTACTATATAGTGAAATTATGGTTTGGGCGGGGAAATCTCATGGCGTGGAAGCATCTCCTGGTTATCCATGACAATCTTACAGCAATAAGATATCGGGATCAGGTCTTGGGACCACACGTCCTTCCTCTTATCCATAAATGTAATAGGACAACGCGAGGCCCCATATTGCTAGGATTTGTCGTGACTTTCTGACTCGCAATAACGCTCCACTTCTTGATTGGCCACCACACAGTCCAGACTTGTCGCCACTGATTCCATGCAGCAGATTCAAAAGAGAAGTTGAAAATGATTCGTTGGGTGATCGGATAGAAAATTACAATCTGGTAGAATGAATGACATGTACACGCAAAATAAACGACAATGAAATAATAGGAGAAAATACCATAGTATGGTAAATATATAAAACAAAAGACTTGTACACATTTATAACTAAACACTTGATAGTATATAGAAACCCCTTAACCATAACACCATCGGTTTGATCCACAAACTATTATGGTACTAAATTTGTACTTCAGATGTTATATCTAATGTATACAAAAAGAACGAGCGCGTATAAGTTCCAAACCGTTACGCAAAGGGGGAAAACTACTATGGGGGTAAAACTACTATATAGTAGTTTTTCCGCCATGGGGGAAAAACTACCATATAACACCGGTGACAAAAGCGTGACCTAGGGCGGTAAATGCGCATATGGTGCACCAGATTAAACATGTATACATATACCTTATATTTATTACAATAACTATTTGGCAACCAATATCAACGCTCAGTGGATTCGACAGTGACGACTTTAATCTAGAGTTACAGTTGTTTGTAGACGATATCACGCCAACGCCCATAAAGATAATACAGATTTAGTTTTGAACAGAACTTGTGTAGCTCAGTGGATGGAGTGTTCGACTCGGAACGTGTTCGACTCGTAACGTGGGCACACCTGGTATTCTGTCTTACGGAGACAGAGAGTGAAATACAGTTGCAAAGGTATGAATTTCTATGCAATGCAAAATGCATCAGGCAGATGCCTTGATCATTTACGTGAAATTGCTGTGGAGTGGCGTAAAACAATAATCAATCAATCATTTGCATTGAAACAAAAACTGATAAATGATACAATCAAATCGATCTTTTCTGCCAAGGATTTCGTTACACAATCTCACATCAATATTTATGAAAAAGAAGTTAATCTAGGTGTGAGTAAAATGAAGGATGTTCAATATGGAAATACATCATTTATTTATCTGAACTGAATTCCTGAGTCTACTTCTATTGAATGTTACACAGCAGGTTTAGTGAGTTCCTGTTTCATAGAAACAAATTGGCAAGAACAAACAGACCGAAAGTATAAGACTAGCATTCAATATGAAATTATCGTGCTAACAGAATTCAATCAAATGAAAGAATCCTGCCAAAAGTGTCACATTCCTAACTACATGTGTATCTCGATATCCGACGGTTAATAAAACTCAGTTTAATCACAGGGACGACTCATTTGTGAGATCAGTCAGACATCCGGGTATTTGATAAGGGGTATTCGGAATTAGTAAAATTTTAATACATACATGTACTTTACACATTTTCAATCTTGCGCAAATGCCTTTAAAATTGGTGCTGCAGAAGAGTTTAAGGTTTTAACTTCGCTCACATAAATTCTGCAGTAGTCTCAAATGTAAATACGGATCATCAAAGGTACCAAGGACATGTTAGTGTTTCCCGTCGGATAGATACGTTTGTCATATTCAGATACGGGTAAAAATTAAATCAGACTTTAACTCCTTTGTCTAATTTGATAATCTTGCATAACTTTGTCCTTGGATAGGTTTTATGGTGGGTCCGTAAATCTGTTAACCACCCCACACCCGTCGTGTATAATTCCTCTCAAACTTTGGTACAAAATGAAGGGGAATTAAACTCCTTCTTTTAATCCAGTATCAATGCTACAATTTTATCAAGTTGTATATATGATGACGAAGTCAAATTATGGTAGGAGTAGATATGGATACGAATTTTAGTATCCATTCAATAACAGATAAATGTATGTGAATAACAAGCATCCAAATTCCACTCAAATGTGGTGTTGTGGAAATTGAGTGCGACTTGTTATTCGTCTGTTACGCGTAGCTGTGTTAAGCAAGTAAGTACATTGAGTTTCGCGTGAATAAAATCCAAATGTGAAATAAAAGGTCGCGTATCATGATATTTGCTTCCACGAAATTATACTTATATATCTAAGTGTCTCATAGACATTGATTTCTATCCAAGTGAACTGGAGGTCAAAGAAACCACAGAAAATAGTAATTCTACTTCGTATTTAGATATTATGTTGTCTTTCGACATTAATGGTCAATTGAACACCTCACTCTATGACAAACGTGACGATTTCAATTTCGCTATCACAAACTTTCCTTTCATAAGTAGCAACATTCCATCATCGCCCGCATACGGCGTATTCATATCTCAGTTAATACGTTATTCCAGAGCATGTTCAAATTACAATGACTTTGTTCTGAGGGCTAGCCGACTTTCAGTTAAGCTGCTCAACCAGGGTTATATATGTGCTAGACTAGCATCGTCACTGAGGAAGTTCTACGGTCGTTACGAGACTCTTATTACTCCATATGATATCTCGTTATCCAGACTTTTAAATGATATTCTGGACTAAGACCGATTCCGATCACTTTACACATATTTGACACCTTCTATACTAGAAGGTTACCTACTTCGACTTCTCCATATATAGATACATATGGAATTCACACGATTTGACTCTTTCTACGGGGTATATGTGACGGGTGTTGCTAGCAAGCAGGAGATGCTCACTCTCCCCGGGCACCTGATCTCACTCCATCACAGGGGTTCACATATGCTCTTCAAGTAGACATATTTTGTTATTTTCCATTTGTTTTTCATTTTCACTGATTTTGTAAGTCCTATGGTTTCATGATTTTTGGATTTGTGGTTTGGATTTATCCATCATCTTTACATTTCAACAACTGTCCATGTGTCACTGCTGGTGGACAATTTGTCCCCGAGGACACTTGTCGGGCAGTCCTTTATATATATATGGATAATGTTAATAAGAAAACCATAGTGGCTGAGGCGTCGCCCACTATAAAAAGGCCTCAAACTGTAATGTGCAAGGACACGTGCATAGCAGTTAACTTAGGTGTCCCCAATATTATCTTAAATGACATTAGAAATCAAACATTTGTGGTAAGCACTAATAATGAACTCTGGTATCAACATGCGGATAGCTTCATAAACATCAAGCCCTGTAAGGTTTAACTAGTTGACGTAATTAAAGATTACCAATTCTCCCCTTATGATTGTGAAATATCTAAGTGCGGGACCAAAAATTGCAAAACTTGCAACATCTTAATTACAGACAATTCTTTTACGAGTAATTTAACCAAACATACCTTTCATACGCATAGTTTTGACCATTTGAATTGTAAGAGTTCAAATATTGTGTACGGTATTGAGTGTTCACTCTGTGGGTTAATATATGTTGGAGAGACAAAGGGACAACTCCGTACAAGAGTATCAGGTCACAGGTCCAAAATAAATTGTGGTGGAAACCAATTACTCTATCGCCACTTCAACCAGCCTGACCACTCTATTCTCTCAATGAAAATTAGAATTATAGAAAAAATATATCACCCCACAAACAATGCCAATTTGAGCACTCCTTTTCGTCGGAAAAGAGAAGAATACTGGATAAGACGTCTCGGCACTGCTTCGCCCTATGGATGCAATGACAATATTAGTAGTATTGGTAATCTCACTAGTCCTGCGTGTCAATCAGTTAACGTACTCGGTTTATTCAACAAAAGCCAGAGGAGGCATCGAAGTCATGGTACACGCAAATACAACAAACCTGAAATACATAATATTTCCTTTGATGCCCTTTTGCCATTTATAAATAAACCTTTGGGCCTTCATCACATTCGTACAAAACTTTATTCTATTTCACTCAGAAAATTACACGAGTTGTACGTATCGTCCAGACACCGTATATTTACTGATATAAGCTCTGCAGAGTATAGACTAGATGGCATTATTATGGACATATCGACCGCTAGACTTTTTCGTCCCGTCAAGTCCGATATTTCTATGGAAAAATCTAATCGCCCTTTCATCAAA
Organism: Pteria penguin; assembly: GCA_035048485.1. NCBI lineage: Eukaryota > Metazoa > Mollusca > Bivalvia > Pterioida > Pteriidae > Pteria > Pteria penguin. The sequence goes on from CM068581.1 coordinate 6,498,050, forward strand.
ATTAAATTTGCAAATAAAGGCATTGATTATTTAAATTTCGGCCAAATTTTAAATCATAAGTCTGTTTTAGAGAAAATACCTCCATATTTCAAAAACAAAGATCCGCCATGTATTTCCTATAGCTACACGCCATCAGTTGCATCCAAAATTTATAATTACAAAGGGTTTCTACAGTGTCTTGATCTTAGCAACTCTGCATGCCATTCTCAACCGTGTGCATGTTCCTCATCTAATTTCGTATATTCTCCTTGTGGCCATGTCATTACTGGTGATCTCGATATAGTTAAAAACACTAAATTAAGAGAACTTTTACTTAAAGGTCCAAAATACAGAGAACCCAGATCATTTACATGGAGCCAAAATTTTGAGAATATTATGAACTGCTGCGAGGAATATGCCACACGATGGGCAAAAAGAGAGGAAGTACAAGTCGACACTCTTTCGGAATGGATAAAATCTATTGCAGTACTGCTGAGATCAAAAATTAAAAAATTACAAGGTTCTGTAAACACCAGATTCGAATCTATTTTTAAAGATCCTGATGTTGTCAGAGAACTTACCTTCCTCCAAGAACATTATATCATTACACCAGCAGATAAAGCATCTAATAATTATACATTTACTTGTAAGAAATATTACTTTGACAGCCTAGTGAAAGAATTAGGATTAAATTCAGCTCCAGGAAATCCTACTTATACTCTCACGAACTTTTCGGTTTCGGAAGTACTCGAGAATCATAAATCTGTCCTCAATACGTTTGGTATTGACTCAAATAAATTTAATTTAGAACTTCCATATTTGTACTGTATTCCAAAAATGCACAAAACTCCGTACAAACAACGCTTTATCGCTGGTTCTTCGAAGTGTTCCACAAAATCTGTATCGATGCTACTCAAAAAAATATTATCAGAAATTAAATCTGGCCTTCATAGATATTGCGAAACAGTATATTCCAGAAGTGGAATTAATCAAATGTGGATCCTTAAAAATTCAAAAGAGTTGTTAGAACATCTAAAATCAAAAAGTTTTACTAAAATTCACTCCATCAAGTCTTTTGACTTTTCGACTCTGTACACAACGATCCCTCATCAGAAATTAAAAGACAGATTAGCGGAAATTATTCAAAATGCATTTACTAGTAAAAACGGAAGCCGCAAATTCAAATATATAGTAATAGGCCACGATAAAACTTACTTTGTTAGGGAAAATTCTGATTCCAAAAATAAATACACTGAAACAGCTGTCATTCAGATGTTGAACTTTCTTATCGATAACATTTTTGTGGTGTTTGGAGGTAAGGTTTTTCAACAAATTGTCGGCATTCCAATGGGCACTAACTGTGCTCCGCTTCTGGCTGACATATTCCTTTATTCATACGAAGCTGAGTTCATTCAGTCTTTGCTTTCGCAAGGAAAAAAACAATTGGCTCTTGGCTTCAATTTTACTTACAGATATATAGATGACTTGCTTTCAATTAATAATCCTTCATTCGCGGATTACCTTAGCATCATCTATCCAAGTGAACTGGAGGTCAAAGAAACCACAGAAAATAGTAATTCTACTTCGTATTTAGATATTATGTTGTCTTTCGACATTAATGGTCAATTGAACACCTCACTCTATGACAAACGTGACGATTTCAATTTCGCTATCACAAACTTTCCTTTCATAAGTAGCAACATTCCATCATCGCCCGCATACGGCGTATTCATATCTCAGTTAATACGTTATTCCAGAGCATGTTCAAATTACAATGACTTTGTTCTGAGGGCTAGCCGACTTTCAGTTAAGCTGCTCAACCAGGGTTATATATGTGCTAGACTAGCATCGTCACTGAGGAAGTTCTACGGTCGTTACGAGACTCTTATTACTCCATATGATATCTCGTTATCCAGACTTTTAAATGATATTCTGGACTAAGACCGATTCCGATCACTTTACACATATTTGACACCTTCTATACTAGAAGGTTACCTACTTCGACTTCTCCATATATAGATACATATGGAATTCACACGATTTGACTCTTTCTACGGGGTATATGTGACGGGTGTTGCTAGCAAGCAGGAGATGCTCACTCTCCCCGGGCACCTGATCTCACTCCATCACAGGGGTTCACATATGCTCTTCAAGTAGACATATTTTGTTATTTTCCATTTGTTTTTCATTTTCACTGATTTTGTAAGTCCTATGGTTTCATGATTTTTGGATTTGTGGTTTGGATTTATCCATCATCTTTACATTCTATGCCTATTTGTGTATCCATCTGCGTCCAAAATTCATTCATCTATATCACGTGACGAGACATACCAATTCATATAGATACAGTTACTATTCATATCATAGGCGGATCTAGAAATTTTAAAAGGGGGAGCTAGGGTGTTTGCAGTCTCCCATGAAAAGGGGGTTGGTCGTGTTACGTACAGCCCTAAAAGCGGTCGAAAATGACCTTTTTGATAAAATATTCCGACCAATGCATATACACACAGACTAGAACTAAACAGCACTGCTAAGGGGGCGACCATTTGATTCTGAAAAGGGGGGGGGGGACTGGCACTTTTTGGAAATATATATTCTGACCCAGAAAATGCTGGAAATAAAAAATCTGGCTTTGACCGAAATGAAAATAAATATTCTGGCTACTAGCCTGTACATATACTAGATCATGCTAATATAAAGCTGAATGTTTTATAGAAAACATATGCATGTTGATTTTTTCCAGCTCGCCTCGCTGGCCAGATTGCTTCCTATACTACATTTGTATAATTGTAGTAATTTAACTTGATATAATTTTTTGCTTTTTAAAAATATATATTTGTATGCCAATTTGAGGAACAGACAAGGGCTCTACCATTTGCTTTCTGAGAGATTTTCTCTTCAGATTCTTGTTCGGAATAGTATCATTCGCATCCCCTTACTGCCAATTTCCAATCCCTTTCCCCAACTTCTCCTCGTGTTGTCCACCCCTTATTTATATGCAAGACACACCAATATTTAAATGTTTAAAAAAATGACCAAAAGGGGTATTAATTGAATTTGTCTCATATTTCACCTCAGCACGTATGCAAAGTTGATGTTTAAATTAAATCATGTGCATTTCAAAATTTATGGTGGCCATATTTGTTAACAGGGTTTCATTCCTTTTTAGTTTCATTCAAATCAGTGCAACAGGACATTCGTCAAATGATTTTAACACATTTATTCAAATGTTAAATAAACACAAATATAACTTTAAATTAAGAACAAAAGTAAAACCAAAAAAAATATGTAACCTCACTTAACATACATGATAACAAAAGATAACAAAAGTAAAAATTAGTCCCAAATGGGCCTATATTGTTCACCTTAGACATAAAAAAAAACATTGCACAATGATATTGAACAATGATTGTAGATGGCCATAAGTCTTTAGTTTCTTTAAAACTTTTAAAACATGTAAAATTGTACATGAGGAACATCTTTGCTTAATATCTACCAAGCTTTCTCAGATTTTATCTAGAAGTAACTATTGAAGACGAAGTTAGAAATGTGAAAAATCAATATATCAAAAATATTCATGAAATACTTTTTTGCATTAAAATAACATAGTTCAAAGTAAGTCAAAAACGAATTAAATATTATCATTCGGACAGGAAGCCAAAGCAGCAACATTTCCTCACACATCCTTCTATTGTGATAAATGGACATCCTCACCCTGGATACTGAGGGAGACTGAGGGAGACTATATACTTCACTAGAGAAACTAGTGGTATAAAGACCTACGCAATTAAAATAGTGTTTGCATATTATTTGTTGAGTTTACCTTTATATACATGTATTACGGTAGAATGTGTTATATTAACAAGATATAATTATAGTAGGATGGTTGTTAATGGCATATATTACAATGCAATTCTAACAAGTATTTACTGGCGACAAAAAAGTCAAGAAAATAAATAATCTGTCCCAGGATATTAAGGAAATAAATATTCTATCCTTCAAAGATCTGAAAATAAATAATCTGACTGGACGAAATTTGCCAAACGGTCGTCCCCTAATATGATTGCTGGAGATTTCGTACCCCGGAGAATTCGTACCCAAATGAATGGGGAGATTTCGTACCTGGGTACGAATCTTCCAGAGAATTCGTACCATACATATAATTTATAAGTATATATTTATAATACTTTGTACATTTTATAATTTCGTATTGAAGTTCTTAAAGAAGACTGTGTTATATCTCGGACGGATGGAAACACAATCGGAGAGCGCCATAACATAATATACCCCGTCTTATGACAGGCGTATAAAAATGCTACACTGCCACAGACCTCTTTATTGCATAGAGTACATATACAAATCTCACTCTCCGCCATTTTTCGTTAAAATCTTTAAAATCAGTAAAAACTTATTCCTCCATTTGGTAAAATAATAAAATTCAGATAAAACACAGGCGTCCGATCGACTTTCGCATCTCCTAGTGGTCATTATAACTCTCGCTCAGTACAGAATACGATAGTCAGTTGATTTTACCAATTAACAGCCTGAGGAGAATTATGAATCATGTGCCATATCTAAATGCTTCCACTCTAGGATGGGCACCTCGCTACATAGCTGGGGTAACCCTTACATTATTTCTTTCATTCCCATATTGATTCATGCATTATTGCAAACTTTTACTAGACCTATATGACGCACTTATAATTGTAACAAATGTACATAAAAATCTAGTGTTAAGTCTATCATCTGAAACGAAATTTTATTGCTCGGGGCCAAACCATGATAATGTCAACAGAGACATATGTCTCTGATGTCAAGTATAAAATTCAGCATGCATACACAGTCTTCTTTAAGAATTTAATACAAAATTATAAAATGTATATAATTCAGCGAAAGCTAAGATATATTATAGATATATACTTATAAATTATATGTAGGGTACAAATTCTCTGGAAGATTCGTACCCAGGTACGAAATATCCAGAGATTTCGTACCTATTAATTTCGGTACGAATTCTCCGGGGTACGAAATTTTCACGGGTACGAAATCTCCTGATACCCTTAATATACAGTAGTCCAATCCAATGTGGTAAGTGGAAACTCTGATCACTACACGATGACATCAGACGCCCAGAAAAAGTAGGCATCTTCCATCCGATATCAAAAGTGGGAGAAGGGCAGAGAAACTTGGACTAGCCAACTGAAGATGTTTCACAATTTAGAGTACATACTTGTGTGTAGTACGAGTTGTTGTTTACATACATTTTGTTTATTTCCGGTGTTTTTCGATACTGAATTTCTCTTCAGTATGATTACCTTGTTCCATGGTGTTTCTTTTCATTAGATCTAGGCCTATATGATTGTAATAGGGAAATGCAATGTGTGATATGTGGGTTGAAAAGAACGACAACAAAAGTGAATTCTAGGGAATATGAAACTGGAGTAAATTCGAGATAGCGTATTTTCGGAGTACCTAATTGAAGACCTACGGGTAATTGAAGACATACGGAAGACCTACATTTATCTAGACATTCTTATTAAAACTGTTATTAGAAATATGTTCCTTATTATCAAAAGCGACAATAAAGATATTCAGTTCTGTAATATCGATAATTTATACCGCATTATTGACGGTGAATCCTCCTAAATACCAAACTCTACCAAACTTTTAAGTTTTTTCGCTTTCAAATGCAATATCTAGGTGTTTCAAACATGTTTTATAGTCCATGCGGTCACTTAGTCACAACTGCAATGGAAGAGCTATTTTGTCCCGTCTCACTTTTGTGCACTTTTTTAGCTCACCTGAGCCAAAGGCTCAAGTGAGCTATTGTGATCAATCACCGTCCGTCGTCTGTCGTCCGTCGTCTGTCGTCCGTCGTCCGTCGTTAACTTTTCACATTTTCGACTTCTTCTCCAGAACCACTGAACAGAATTTGATGAAACTTGATAAGCATGTAGTACTCATGGTCCCCTACAAGTGTTGTTGTTTTTCGTCCAGATTCATCAACAGGTGGCGCCACCACAGGCAAAAGTAGGTCAAAGAGGGTACCCTCCTTTGACAAACTTCTTCTTCAGACCGGGGGCATACAGAGACAAACCAAATGCATAGGAATGATCTAGAGGGATGTGTGAAGAAGTGTTGTTATTTTTGGTTCCATTCCGAAATCAAATTTTTGACGTTTTTTTGTACTTGGTAATTTTAATGCAGAAAAGAGGTATTTTTTTCTTTTAGTAAACATTGATGCATTAATTTGGTTTAATTTGATCATTTTGATGGTAAGAAATACTACTGCGAAGAAAATTTTTCAATATTTTATGTTTTGGATTTTTTATGAATTTTTTAAGACTTTCAAGAAAAAGGGGGGGGGGATAATTGGTGTAAACATTTCACAGTTTGAACTTTTTCTTCGGAACCACTTGCTGGAATTCAATGAAACTTGGCATGCATCAAATACTCAAGGTCCCCGACAAATGTGGTCATCTTTGTCAGGATCCATGATCAGGTGGCACACCACAGACAAAAGTAGGTCACAGAGGGTACCCTCCTTTGACAAACTTCTTATTCAGATCGGGTGCATACAGCGACAAACCGACTGCATAGGAATGAGATAGAGGCATATGGGAAGAAGTGTTGATATTTTTGGTTCCATTCCGAAATCAAATTTTTGACGTTTTTTCATTTTCATTTTGGACTTTGTTATTTTAATGCATTAAAGAGTTATTATTTTCTTTTAGTAAACATTGATGCATTCATTTGGTTTCATTTAATCATTTCTATGGTAAGGAATGCTGGTGTGAAGGAATTTTTTCAATATCTCGATTTTTGAATTTTTTATGAATTTTTTAAGACTTCCAAGAAAAGGGGGGGGGGGGGACAATTTTTCATATCTTCAACTTGATCTACAGAACAACTTGAAGGATTGTGATAAAACTGGGTAGGATGCAAGTACTCATAGTCCTTTTCAAAGGTTTTGTTTTTTGTGCGGATCATCCAAATTGGTTAACAGATAATGCCACCATGTCTAAAAGTAGGTCTCACAATGGTACATATACCACTTGATAATTGAAATATAGAGAGTAGCGGTTCAAATCCAGCTGTGGTCAAAAAAAATTTTTTTTTTTTACACATCTAAATAAGTTTTTAGATGTTTCTCAACACTCAACATATGAAATTAGGAATTTTACGTTTAAGACTTCCAAAAAAAAAAAGGGGGGGGGGGGGGTTTGGCCATTTTTCACATTTTCAACTTTTTCTACAAAACTGTTTGAAGGATTTTAATAAATCTTAGTAGAAATAAGTCACTTATGATCCTCTTCAAATTCTGTAGTTTTCGTCCAGACCTCTTTACAGGTGGCGCCACCATAGTCAAGAGTAGGTCACAAAAGAGTTCCCTCGTTTAACAATATTCTTTTTCATACGGGCTGTATACAGAGACAAACAGAATGCATAGAAATGATCTAGAGGGATGAGTGAAGATGTATTGTTATTTTGGTTCCCTTCCAAAATCAAATTTTAGAATTTTTTTCGACATTTCTTTGGACTTGGTGATTCAGTGCAGAAAAAAGTGTCATATTTCCTAGTTAATTGATAATGATGATTTCTTATGGACTATTGTGATCATAATTATGGTAAGGATTGTTACTTTGAAAGAATTTTGTCAATATCTCAATTTTTGGATTTTCTATGAATTTTTTAAGACTTCCAAATGAGGGTGTATAGGAACAATTCAATCACATTTTTCACTTCTGCTGTTATACCACATGAAAGATTTTAATGAAACATGGAATACATGAAGTACTAAAAGTCCTCTATCAATTTGGTAAATTTCATCCAAATTGGTTAACAGATAATGCCACCATGTCTAAAAAGCAGTTCTCACAAAAGTACATATACCACTTGGTAATTGAAATATGGAGAGTAGCGGTTCAAATCCAGCTGTGGTCAAAATTTTTTTTCATTTCTTTACACATCTAAATAAGTTTTTAGATGTTTCTCAACACTAAACATATGAAATTAGGCAATTTTAAGTTAGATCTGGACAATATTTGAAACAATTGTTGTTCATGACCCAGACTTGAAATCAGTCAACAAAAGGCCCCACCTAAAGAAAATGACTAACTTGTTGCCCTGAATGACTTCTTGCAGAGACAAAGGAAATGCTTAATATCAAAATCACCTGAATGGATGTGCAAAAAAGTGTTGTTTTTTATTCTAGCCTGAAATAAAATTTGACATATTTTCAACATCTGTGTTGACTTAGTCACATTAATGCAAAAATAAATGAATTCTTCCTTCATGCATGACTGATAATATAGGTACTCAGGTGAGCGATATAGGCCCACTTGGGCCTCTTGTTTTCCCAAGTTTTCATTATAATATACCAATTGTTCTCATGGATTAATGTTTTTGAATATTGATCATTGCGTGCACACTGTATGTGCTGCAGATCAATAACCATGTTGCCCCTTAAATGAACATTCTTTAATTAGGAGGATGTGATATCCCCACCTCGGAATGAAGTCAGTCTACCAATTTCAAATTATAACAAGAGGTCCATGGGCCTAAATGGTCACTGCAACCTGCTTGACATAATATTCAATGTATGAACTGCAACAGGATGTACAATGTATAGTTTATGGGTGGGGATCACAACCATTTTCAAGTTATAATTTATCAATTATAAAGCAGTCTCATTCTATGCAAAAAAGTAAAAACTCCATGATAAGCCTTTAGAAATTATAAAACAAACAAAAAAAGAAAATATTAAATAAATACGTCATTACAATTTACACTGAAAGAGTAACTGTATAACACTTTATGAGATGGAGTCATTTGTAAACGTTGATTTTGTACTGAGGTCCACATACATATTTAATATTATGATTTCTGTCATCTAACATACTCTTTTGGTACAAATTATTATATTTATATTAAAGAAATGATGGTTAACAGATGCAATGTGTAAATAAGGCTGGAAATATTTATAAAGTGTAGATGTGAAATGAAATTAGAACATCACCTTGCAAGACATGATGTACAGCGATAATGGAGAATATCAGAACTTTACAAATGGCAGGTCAATAATGAATGTTACATGTATCTGTTTGTATGTGACATATGTATACTTTTCATAATTAAGATGTTTGCAATTCCATCATTCCGGCAGGTTAGGATGTTTCTCCTTTTCAACTCGACTTTGGTATGGAGGACCACAGGGTGAGGCTTTTTTGGAGGCACCCAAATGGCAGGAAGCTTGCTCGTGTCAAAGGTGCGTTCTCACCTATATGATAGTTACTGCATAGATTCAGCCTATGCAGCGATTCTTCATATAGGTGGGAATGATGCGGGCAGCCGCAACTTTGACTTGGGTAACTTCATGTCAGGCAAAATTTTCTTTACTTGAATTTAGATCTATTTCAAAAAATGATTATATCATTCCATTACTATATTGTAACTGGCCTTTTCTTGATTATTAAAATTATTCAGATCTGTTTATCAAATCATGATAACTAAGTCAAATTCTAAAATTATTGTCCTGTATCCAAATATTAAGATATATATTCAACAATTATTTTGATTGCGAATTTTAATATCATGAAAACTCATTTGGTGCCTCAAAATATTGTCTTATTTTCAAATATTCTGTTCTTCAAATTTTACAGTTCGCTTCTCGATTAGAGATATTTTTATTTAAGATCTTATTTTTATTTTTTTTATGTATTTCTTTTTTATTTGTTTATTTATCAATTTTATGTTTTTTGTTTATTTATTTAATTTTTTCTTTTGCTCTTGAAGAGGTGGTCTCCCTGTGACAAGAGCTGGAAACATTGTTTCTTAAACAGATAAGCTATATATTTCAAAGATTTTTTTGGTAGTTTAGATGGATTCAAGTCTGTTCTAGAAATAACAGCTAACAACCTCAAAATCCGAAGAATATACTGCATAATATTACAGTATTTATATACTAGCATTGTTATATTCTTAAATTTTGCGAATATCTATTCTTTTAAGTGTAAATTCTGGAAAGGAAACATAAATTGAAGTTCAATACAGCATTCCCATAAATGCGCCATCATTGTTCCTGATTCGATATGGTGGCGCGCTGTCGTAAATAATTACTTTATTCGTCTTTATTCATGAATGGGACTTCAGAATGTACAATTTTCAGGTAAAATCTATGGACAGTGACTGTATGGACAATAAAACATGTTTGAAACACCTAGAAATTGCATTTAAAAGCAAAAAAAAAGCAAAAATTTTGTATTTAGGAGCACCACATTTTTGACCAAAATATTGTGTAGGTCTTCTTTCGATCGAAATGGCCACCATTACAGTACTATTTTACGGAGTAATTAAAAATTCATTGCCAATTATAAAATGTGATATCGTAGAGGAGCAGATATTTTTGCTTATATATACAGTAATATATATAAAGGAATAAGATATTATTTACCTTGGTATGAGTTATTCACAACAAGGTACTGTCTACTGTCAGTACTGATGCAACCACAATGATTTGTAAATCACTATTTGGATGAAAACAAAGCATTTTAGAAAAGGTCACAATCAGCAGAAGTGGATAAGGCCAAAAGAATTTGATTTTTAGTGTTACAGATTTTACTTTTTCAAAATTGGATAGGAGGAGGGAAAAAAGTAAAAAATATAATTAGTGAATTTCAACATTTAAATGAAAATGTCCGAATGATCAGAAAGTCGGCATGTGTTCATCTTAATCTCACTCTTTAGTACATGTAAGCTTTATCTACACCCAATGATGTCAAAGCGCTTGTATGCCGAAAATGAAAAGTCAATAAACAATAAAACCCATAATGGTCATTCAAATTTCGGATGAGTGTAGAAAAAAATGTACATTCAGACCATCTTATTTTTTTTTTCCAATTTTAGTAAAATTAGGGTCGGCGGATCCGTAAGACTAAAGATCAAATTTTTGTCGCCTAACAGTCTACAATAAAATCACACAACTGGTTTTGAACTCTTGTGACTCGGTTGGAAATCCAGGTCCTTTGTTTAAATTTAAGGATTTTTGTCAATTTCAGAATATCAGGCCCTTAAATACTGTCAGTGAGATTGATAGCCTAATTTGGCATACCATGTATATTTATTTGACCAGTACTCGTCCAATTTGTATGTCCTGATTCATGATATCATTTTAAGTATTCAGTCTATGAAGACATTTAAGTATTCAGTCAATAAAGACATTTAAGTATTCAGTCAATAAAGACATTTAAGTATTCAGTCAATAAAGACATTTAAGTAGAATTTTCATACCCAATTTTGATCCTTCTCTTCATCTTCCACATGATTGAAATTGTTACACAGTTTACATTCTGTAAAGGATTTAAATCAATCAGAGTCTTTGCACTGAAATATTTTCTAACACATGTAGATTCGAAACACGAAAAAAGTTTTCAGCTAGTCTTAGGTCTAATACTGTATTGCAGCATCTGGCCACTGCCATGACATAGAAGAAATCATCTGGTCTTGGTTTTAATATCATTTCATCAATATCTTTATAAATGCTTTGTCAGTGGAAAGTGAACACTGTCATTTTATCATTAGGTAAATTTAGGCTCGTGATTGCAGACTGTTAAGCAAGAGATTGATCTTTTACTGATTTAGGCATTCCATGTTTAAACTGACATGTACATGTAATGAAAAAAACCAATGTATTCACAAGGGACTAGTTATCACAAGGGAATGGTTATCAGTAAAACACTAGCTATCACCACTCCTGGCTGAATTTCATTAAAATCATCTTTGAAAATATAAATTGCTTACAACCAATAAATAGTAAGATATAATTTATCTCAAAACTCTTAATTTTGGTGCTCATTTATGAAAACCCTCTCCAAACAATGGTCTTAAAATTGGTAATACTATGATGAATAAAAATCTCTTGTTTGACCCCAAATATGGCAGACTATGGGAGGTAGCTCCAATAAATTTAGACTCAGTGAAAACTATCTATTCTGTGAGAAAAAATTAGTCCTAATGTATGCTCAATAAGTCGCATGCTATATTCCAAAAATCTGTAACAATTGATGATGATTGGTCCCTTGCCAGTACAGTGGATAGTATTTAGTAATGTCAAGATTTTGTCATCATGAAGATGTGCTTTGCAAACTTTGATAATTATAATTGATATCTCAGTTAAACATCACTGATCAGGGATTGCAATGCAGTATATAGTTATGTGCAGCACTACATATAGATAAATAGAATACTTTATATAGAGAACATATGAAATACCAAAGATTATCTGTACACATGTATTATTTTCTTCAGATCAAGATGAGCAAAAAATCAAAATCTTCCAATGGGTTATCTCTCCCAAAGACTTACAACTTGTTAGAGAGTTTACCACCCATTGTTGGACTCCTAGAAAGTGGAGTGCAAAGTCAAGCAAAACTTGCTCTATACATAGAGGATCTGGATTCACAACTAGAGAAAAATACAAAGAGGTTGGTTTTACAAACTATTAAAAAGAAATGTGTTAATCAGAATTAATCTATAATATTTTTATGGTTTAAATATGTAGTATTATTACTTCTTTTACATCATAAATTTTTATGACTTTCTACCAATATTTTTCTTTCACAGATTAGAGTCATGTCAACAAGAAATACTGCAGACATGTAATAACATCCCAGGAAACAAACAGTTTAGCCGACCTCAAGATGCCATAAATAATTTGCTAAGTGCACACATCATTGATAAAGACTCATGTTACGATCCAGAGACAGATGATATTCTGACTATCCTTCATCATGTGGTAAGTTCCTTACAACTAGACTTACCTATGATCCAGAGACAGATGATATTCTGACTATCCTGCATCATGTGGTTAGTTCCTTACTCCTAGACTTACCTATGATCCAGAGACAGATGATATTCTGACTATCCTGCATCATGTGGTTAGTTCCTTACTCCTAGACTTACCTATGATCCAGAGACAGATGATATTCTGACTATCCTTCATCATGTGGTAAGTTCCTTACTCCTAGACTTACCTATGATCCAGAGACAGATGATATTCTGACTATCCTTTGTCATGTGGTTAGTTCCTTACTGTTAGACTTACCTTTGATCCAGAGACAGATGATATTCTGACTGTCCTTCATCATGTGGTAAGTTCCTGGACTTATCTGTGATCCAGAGACAGATGATATTCTGACTATACTTCATCATGTGGTAAGTTCCTTACTCCTAGACTTACCTTTGATCCAGAGACAGATGATATTCTGACTATCCTTTATCATGTGGTAAATGCCTCACTCCTAGACTTGCTTATGATCCAGAGACAGATGATATTCTGACTATCCTTTGTCATGTGGTTAGTTCCTTACTCCTGGACTTACCTATGATCCAGAGACATGATATTCAGACTTTCCTTCATCATATGGTAAGTTCCTTACTCCTAGACTTACCTATGATCCAGAGACAGATGATATTCTGACTATCCTTCATCATGTGGTTAGTTCCTTACTCCTAGACTTACCTACGATCCAGAGACAGATGACATTCTGACTATCCTTCATCATGTGGTTAGTTCCTTACTCCTAGACTTTCCTATGATCCAGAGACAAATGATATTCTGACTATCCTATGTCATGTGGTTAGTGCCTCACTCCTAGACTTACCTATGATCCTGAGACAGATGATATTCTGACTATCCTTCATCATGTGGTAAGTTCCTTACTCCTAGACTTACCTATGATCCAGAGACAGATAACATTCTGACTATCCTTCATCATGTGGTAAGTTCCTTACTCCTAGATTAACCTTTGATCCAGAGATACATGATATTCTGACTATCCTTTGTCATGTGGGTAGTTCCTTACTCCTAGACTTACCTATGATCCAGAGACAGATGATATGCTGACTATCCTTTGTCATGTGGTTAGTTCCTTACTTCTAGACTTAAGTATGATCCAGAGACAGATAATATTCTGACTATCCTTTGTCATGTGGTTAGTTCCTTACTCCTAGACTTACCTATGATCCAGAGACAGATGATATTCTGACTATCCTTCATCATGTGGTTAGTTCCTTACTCCTAGACTTACCTATGATCCAGAGACAGATGATATTCTGACTATCCTTCATCATGCGGTAATTTCCTTACTCCTAGACTTACCTATGATCCAGAGACGGATGACATTTTGACTATCCTTTATCATGTGGTTAGTTCCTTACTCCTATATTTACCTTTGATCCAGAGACAGATGATGATATGCTGACTATCCTTTGTCATGTGGTTAGTTCCTTACTTCTAGACTTAAGTATGATCCAGAGACAGATAATATTCTGACTATCCTTTGTCATGTGGTTAGTTCCTTACTCCTAGACTTACCTATGATCCAGAGACAGATGATATTCTGACTATCCTTCATCATGTGGTTAGTTACTTACTCCTAGACTTACCTATGATCTAGAGACAGATGATATTCTGACTATCCTTCATCATGCGGTAATTTCCTTACTCCTAGACTTACCTATGATCCAGAGACAAATGATATTCTGACTATCCTTCATCATGTGGTAAGTTCCCTACTCTTAGACTTACCTATGATCCAGAGACAGATGATATTCTGACTATCCTTTGTCATGTGGTTAGTTCCTTACTCCTAGACTTACGTATGATCCAGAGACAAATGATATTCTGACTATCCTTTATCATGTGGTTAGTTCCTTACTCCTATATTTACCTTTGATCCAGAGACAGATGATGATATGCTGACTATCCTTTGTCATGTGTTTAGTTCCTTACTTCTAGACTTAAGTATGATCCAGAGACAGATAATATTCTGACTATCCTTCATCATGTGGTAGGTTCCTTACTCCTAGACTTACCTTTGATCCAGAGATACATGATATTCTGACTATCCTTTGTCATGTGGAAAGTTCCTTACTCCTAGACTTACCTATGATCCAGAGACAGATGATATTTTGACTACCCTTTGTCATGTGATAAGTTCCTTATTCCTAGACTTACCTACAATCCAGAGACAGATGATATTCTGACTATCCTTCATCATGTGGTAAGTTCCTTACTCCTAGACTTACCTATGATCCAGAGACAGATGATATTCTGACTATCCTTCATCATGTGGTAAGTTCCTTACTCCTAGACTTACCTATGATCCAGAGACAGATGATATTCTGACTATCCTTCATCATGTGGTAAGTTCCTTACTCCTGGACTTATCTGTGATCCAGAGACAGATGATATTCTGACTATCCTTCATCATGTGGTAAGTTCCTTACTCCTAGACATACCATTTGGTTTTTAGGTTTTACTGCCCCATCATATGGCAATTGTCCTATAGTAATCACTCTGTCTGTCCCTCTGTATGTCTGTCTGTCCCTCTATCTGTCTGTCTCTCTGTCTGTCAGCACTCTCTTTTGCACAAAATAACTTTCCTTTGAACAATTTTCATAAATTTCATACATAACGTTTGGATGAATGACAGCAAGAAGCCTTTCGATTTTGAAGATTATCTGACTGTATTTATAGAGAATTTTATGTTCATGCTAATGGAATTATATCCTGTCAGCATTTTTTATGGCCCACATAACTTGAGTTTTTAAGAAAAGTTATCATAAATACTGTTCAAAATAAGATAGAAGATGGTGAGAAGGAGACACCATTAGCGTTTGAGATCAAAGGTCAAGGTCACAAATAAATGTGAATTATAAACATGGTTTTGACACGTCTGTACTTGGTTCTGATGTGATAACTCAACAAGAAATAGAATACATTCAAGAGTCTTCAAACTTTATAGGTAGATAAAGAAAGGCTAGTGGTAAACACCTATACCTTTTTAGGTCAGAGGTCAACATCACAATAAGATATTACATTTAAAGATTTTAATATGAGAGGAAAACAAACTTATAATGTAAATTAAATTTAATTGATTATTATGAGAATTAATACTGCTGTTTGCTATAAAAGCCTTTGGATGGGGCCTTTCCTGACTTGTCAGTGTTCTAGTTAAATCATAGGCTCAACCGTTTAGTAAGTTTCTTAAACCTGAACTCCACCATGTTTTATCCCACGTCTTACCCATGTTAAGTTGCAGTCAGTCTATGATTCAACAATATGGAATATATATGATATATATAATATATTAAAATATGTTCTGTTTTTGAAGCCATTGGTACAAGTTGAAAAAGAAGTATGAATATGTATGTATGTGTCTTTATGGCAGGGGATGTGGATATTTAATGCTGTAGTGTGAATTCACTAATCTATTCTAACACCAGCTTAACATCATGATTATGACAGTTTCTTCTTTTTAATAGATGTCTGTTTTGGAGCATACCCCGGATAGTGAGGAGATGGTATTTCAGGACCTCCTGTCACTGTCATCTAAGGAGGGCTTGTCTCTCCCGATCACCTCCCATGGGTCCAACGTGATGCAGTCTGTCACATCAGTCAATGCAGTGGCAGATAATGTAGAATTCCAGATCTCACAGCTGTGGGATCAAATTGCTCTTCATCTGAGGCGATACTTCACTGCTAGGCTACAATCACTACCAGTCAAAGCTGAAAAGGCACCTGTTGATCTGTATGAATGTAAACGCATTCAGTACCTACAGAGCCTATTGGCACTATATCCCTCTGATGATATACTAATCAAATATCAGACTTTGAGATCCCAGCAGCTAGAAAAATGCTTCCAGACCTTACTGCCTGATGGGACTTATGAACAATACCAGGCAATTGAAGTTACTAAGAATTGTTGTGAACTCTCTGACATTATCCTCAAAATGATAGATGAAGACTTCTTAGTGTTTAATTCAGGAATATTCAAGAAAACATTCAACATAGCTCGTGCTATGCATGATATGTATTTGGAGAAATTTTCTGATGAGATGTCAGCTCTTGTGGAGGATATATGGGAAGAGATTGAGGAGATCCAGTCATCCAAACCATCTAGGGTCAACAATAATCAAGCTAACAAGAGAGTCAAGCTTCAGAATGGAAAAACACCCAATGTCTCAGAATCCGAAGATTATTCAGAGTCGTCCGAAGATGTACTTTCTCCAGAAGGATGTCTACCAAAGGAATATATGGAGGCCATGCTGGAGATTGTTACAGCTATTCTTCGTATTGAGGAGCATGTAGAACATCTCATCCGATGTGCAGCTTGGGATACGGCAGGAGTGTCTAGCAAAAAGGTCAAACGCAGGGGAAGTCTTAGAGGTTAGCAGTCCAATCAGATTAAAAGAGGAAATCTGACTTCATTGTATGATGTTATTTTGACTATGTTATACTCCTAGTATATTACTTGTTATTGGGTACATTTAAGAGATTACATCATGATTAGATATTGAAATTCAAAAGTTTTATTTTTACATGTAATTCCCTTATCTCAAAAGAATTGTTGAAGAGTTTGTAGGATTAAGAAACTTAATTGCTTATTTTTCATGCTAATGAATATCAAATATTTCTTAAGGTGTTCTGAAAACAAGCTCAAGTCCTGAGATGCCACGCCGTCCCCATAGCTACACATCTGATGACCTTTCTTTTTCTGAGAGTCTGGGCTCATCATTTGGATCACAGCCATCCAGTCTACTGGATATGAATGCAAGTGTTCCTAGAGGTCAGTATAATGTATGAGTTCTACAAGTATTCAAACATGATAACATCTTTCAAATGAATACAAAGTGTATAGCTGTACACTTATTTTCAAATTGCCTCTCAGAGCAAGATGGCTGATTGTTGTCAGTTCTATTTTAATACAACATAGTTTTTGATGTTTTGAATTTTGTAAACCCACAGATCAATGCCTACATCAAAATAGTGCAAGAAAATGCATACTGTCTAGATTTTGGCATATAGACTCAGGATAAAAATGCTTTAATTAAAGTATTTCTAAAGGGAACAAAAATAGGTGATAAAATTACTGGGAATGCACGTTAATTTATGTTTATTTATGAAATCATGAAATCTGCTCTAAGATAACAAAGAAGGCCTTCAAGAGCTACATATAATAAGTGACCCCTTTTCTGAATTTTGTATGAAGATGATGTTATTTTACTTGAACTTCACTTACTTATTTGATTTTTAAGAACATTTCTTGAAAAAAAATATAATGAAGATAAAAATGACTCAATATCTGTAAGATTTAAAGATTTTATTATTTTAGATTTATTCAGCTATATTTCCTTTTCGTTTTGTATCAGCTGTATATACATCATTTTAGACATAATAGATATGTTTACAAATGACACATGACACTGACAGTGGCATGTATTATTGATATAAACCATGAGGAATTAAGATCCAGCATTTAAATATATATAGTACATACATCAACAGACTCTTTGGCATACATTGTATGCATAAACCCTTTGTGTTTTATTGATAAGCAATATTAAAACCTGACATTTATGGTAGATATATATACATTTATCAACAGTCTCATTAAAACATGACTTGTACTTGATTCCTCTACATGTATGATACTCTCCATGTGCAAGGAGAATATTGTAGAGAATGACTGGATTTGATAAGACTGATTTATCAACAGACTCTTTTGTGTACATTGTACACAAAAACCCTTATCATGTGACAGCATGCAGTTGCAAGTTATTCAATGAATAATTTATGCGTATATTTATTGTTAGAGACAGACATTGTCTTTTAGTATCAGTGTATCGAGGGGTCAGTTGTACTGCTTTCTCAGCATTAGGGGTCATTAGGAAAGTTTTATGCTTTGAAAAAGATACTTCATTAGAAAATAATGGGTAAAAGTATTTTAGTTTTTGGGGTCAGTGAAGTTGATTTACCATTACCAACAAATGAGTAGCAATTAAAGTATACGAAATGCTATTTCAGTATATGCTCAGGTAAATCGACTTTCAGGTCATATATATATATACATATATATATATATATATATATATATATATATATATATATATATATATATATATATATATATATATAAATACATATATATATATATATATAAATATATATACATGTATATATATATATATATATATATATATATATATATATATATATATATATATATATATATATATATATATATATGTATATATATACACCGGTATATAAGGTATATATGTATATAAATTGTAGTGGTAGAGAGGACAAGAGGGGAAGAGAGACTAAGGTGGGAATGGAAACTTATGTTCAAGAAGTTTGTACAGGATTTAGCGCGCTGCATAGATCAACAAATACGCAACAAATTCAAGATGGCTTTGGACTGCGAGTTGCAGGTGAGACTTGATAGTCCACACAGTATTTTTTCTGTATATCTAAAAGGAAATGTTTTACTTAAGTTTATTGAAATCTTTTACTTGGTTCAAAATTCACTAGCTATTTCATTACATCATTAATCTATAAAGTATGCATGAATTTTACTCTAATCAGTAGAGAAAACAAAGCCTTTTGTCAAGTAACTCTAGCACCATTTGCTTCTGAATACTGACTGTAAATCAGCTGAAAGGATGTCTGTAAAAGTTATCATGAAACAAGTCCTAAAAGATAAAGTCATATACTATGTTTAAAGCCAAAGGGAAAGTGGAAAAACAACACCAAAGGATTGTGGAAAAGTGATTATCATAAGGAAAGTGGAAAAATGACCACCAAAAGAAAGTGGAAAACTGACCACTATAGACAAATGGCCTCTAATACAGAACAATTTTATCTACAATTAATGGTAAGGATCAAAGAATGTGGTCGTTTAACTAGTACACATTTAGACAGGTGGTCATTTAACTAGTACTCTCAGACAGGTGGTCATTTATCTAGTACTCTCAGACAGGTGGTCATTTAACTAGTGCTTTCAGACAGGTGGTCATTTATCTAGTACTCTCAGACAGGTGGTCGTTTAACTAGTGCTCTCAGACAGGTGGTCATTTAACTAGTACTCTCAGACAGGTGGTCATTTAACTAGTACTTTCAGACAGGTGGTCATTTATCTAGTACTCTCAGACAGGTGGTCGTTTAACTAGTGCTCTCAGACAGGTGGTCATTTATCTAGTACTCTCAGACAGGTGGTCGTTTAACTAGTGCTCTCAGACAGGTGGTCGTTTAACACAGGTGGTCTTTACACAGATGGTTGTTTAGCACAGGTGGTTTTTAAAGCATGTTTACTGTATTTAATGAACACGGTATGTATTTATTCCAGGAATGGACAGAACTTAATGCTTTTCTAACAGAGCAGGTCAGAGCAGATTTAGTAGGAGGAAAGATGGACTACCCAAAGTGTACTACTAAGGTATGGGCCATTATATCTCATAGGTTTATACTACTAAGGTATGGGCCGTTATATCTCAGGTTAATACTTTTACGTTATGGACCATTTGTATCTTATAGTTTTATACTATTACATTAAGGGCCATTATATTTCATATGTTTATACTATTAAGGTATGAGCTATTTTGTCTTATAGGTTTATACTATTAAGGTATGGGCCATTATATCTCACAGGTTTATACTATTAAGTTTTGGACCATTATGTCTCATAGGTTTATACCTTCAAGGCTTGGGCCATTATATCTCACAGGTTTATACTATTAAGTTTTGGACCATTATATCTCATAGGTTTATACCATTAAGGTTTGGGCCATTATATCTCACAGGTTTATACTATTAAGGTTTGGACCATTATATCTCATAGGTTTATACTATTAAGGTTTGGGCCATTATATCTCACAGGTTTATACCATTAAGGTTTGGGCCATTATATCTCACAGGTTTATACTATTAAGTTTTGGACCATTATATCTCATAGGTTTATACCTTCAAGGCTTGGGCCATTATATCTCACAGGTTTATACTATTAAGGATTCGACTATTATATCTCATAGGTTTATACTATTAAGGTTTGGGCCATTATATCTCACAGGTTTATACTATTAAGTTTTGGACCATTATATCTCATAGGTTTATACCATTAAAGTTTGGGCCATTATATCTCACAGGTTTATACTATTAAGTTTTGGACCATTATATCTCATAGGTTTATACCTTCAAGGCTTGGGCCATTATATCTCACAGGTTTATACTATTAAGGATTGGACCATTATATCTCATAGATTTATACCTTCAAGGCTTGGGCCATCATATCTCACAGGTTTATACTATTAAGGATTGGACCATTATATCTCATAGGTTTATACCATTAAGGTTTGGGCCATTATATCTCACAGGTTTATACTATTAAGGTTTGGATCATTATATCTCATAGGTTTATGCCATCAAGGCTTGGGCCATTATATCTCATAGGTTTATACCATTAAGGTTTGGGCCATTATATCTCACAGGTTTATACTATTAAGTTTTGGACCATTATGTCTCATAGGTTTATGCCATCAAGGCTTGGGCCATTATATCTCATAGGTTTATACCATTAAGGTTTGGGTCATTATATCTCTGAGACTTATAATCTCCTACTTTCTTGTTATGTCCTGTGAAGAATTAGTTGAGTTATTAGTTGAATTATCTGTCACCACTAAAACAATGTGACATCAATTATGAATTATGCAGAAAAAATTATGGTATCACTTGTGAATCAAAATAATATTTTCTTTAGCTGTGTCTACATCCTTTTGTCTATCCATCTGCACTTTGCAGGCTCTATATGTGTTTTTGATTCACTACACTCTAGTCTGTATTAATGAAGATTTATGTACACTATATCATTATTGTGAACATTTTACACTACCCTCCTTAAGTAA
Organism: Pteria penguin; assembly: GCA_035048485.1. NCBI lineage: Eukaryota > Metazoa > Mollusca > Bivalvia > Pterioida > Pteriidae > Pteria > Pteria penguin. Next base: position 6,519,773 of record CM068581.1, read on the forward strand.
GTACCCACCCAGGAATTTTCTGTAAAGACAACAAATAATGTCAATATTTTAGGTTGTTAGATTTTAACTGATAGAATGTTGGGACAATTTGTCTGCCAGGAGATGCAGAACACTTTTTAAAAGCATGTCTAAATGTATTCAGGCAGTGATAAGGGCAAGAGGAGGGTACACAAAATATTAGACTGAAATGTGCATTATAGATTAGTATTGCATTTGTATATGATTTTTTTTAAAATGTTTTTTAAGCTTCACTTTTTCATTATAAACATGTTCTTTCATTGAATATAAACAGCAAAATACCTGTATTATTTCTGTTTCTTTCATTTCTGTCAAATTAATTCCAAAAATATGAAAAACATAAGAGTGTGTACTTATTTATAGAGGGTAGTGAATGTCGTGATTTTATATCCATATCTATACAATGTAGGCCTATCACATAGATATTTTCTGTTTGCAGGCTGTCCAGGATTTTATGGCAGAATTAGATCTCTTCCTTCCTCTGGCTAGATCAGGACCGGATGGCTGCGTGTTACACAGTGTGCGCACCACATTTGTTGATGCTGCCAACTTATGTCTTCATAATTTCCATGTGCATCTTACCAAAGTAAGAATTCATTGACAGTGGTAACACTTTAGGGTAGATCAAGAAAAGAAAAACCAGCATCTATTCACATGTACATTTATCATCTAAACATGTAATTAAAATATCCTATTACAGTGAGAACTAAAAACAGAAGTAACATACGCTTTTAAGTTAAGAATTTGGTTTTGTTAAAGAATATTTCACACACTAGACATTTTTGGCCTTTTTATTATTTTCCAGAATTGATTAACTGTTGATATTATTGCATTAAACATACTTTTACTTATCCATATTTGTAGTCAAGCAGTGACATCCCTAAGATGGGAAGCTAAGATGTACTAACATGTTCTTTTAGTTTTAGTTAAGCAGTGACATCCCTAAGATGAGAAGCTAATATGTATTAACATGTTCATTTAGTTTTAGTAAAGCAGTGACATCCCTAAGATGAGAAGCTAATGTGTACTAACATGTTCTTTTAGTTTTAGTAAAGCAGTGACACCCCTTAGATGAGAAGTTAATATGTACTAGCATGTTCTGTTAGCTTTAGTAAGGCAGTGACATCCTAAGATGAGAAGCTAATATGTACTTACATGTTCTGTTAGTTTTAGTAAATTAGTGACATCCCTAAGATGAGAAGCTAATGTTTACTAAACATGTTCTTTTAGTTTTAGTAAAGCAATGACATCCCTAAGATGAGAAACTAATGTGTACTAACATGTTCTTTTAGTAAAGCAGTGACATCCCTAAGATGAGAAGCTAATATGTACTAGCATTTTCTTTTAGTTTTAGTAAAGCAATGACATCCCTAAGATGAGAAGCAAATATGTACTAGCATGTTCTTTTAGTTTTAGTAAAGCAGTGACACCCCTAAGATGAGAAGCTAATATGTACTAACATGTTCTTTCAGTTTTAGTAAAGCAGTGACATATCTAAAATGAGAAGCTTATATGTACTTACATGTTCTATCAGTTAAGCAGTGACATCCCCAAAGTATCACCAGTGAGAAGTTTATATGCACTACTGTCCAATGCTGCTTACATTAGGAATCACCTCCTACATTATGAGTCTGTTCTCACAGGAGAAGATAGCAGGTATACAATTCTATTCACAGAAGTACGCATGTCATATAGTACTGCTTATAAGTTTGAAGATATGACCAAAGTGTGGTTTACAGGAGTTTTTTTTAAGGTTACAGTATTCAAATATCTTCCTTAAGAGTTTAATAGAGAATCGTTCCAATTGTGGGTTTCATATGGTCTTTAATAACCTTACTCCTTGCTGACTGAAAATATTCTGAATACAATTTCTCTCCAATAAAATATTGAGGAGAATCAAAAGTATTGTGGGTTTTTTTTTTTTTTTTTTTTTTTTGTTTTTTGTAGTTTGTTTGCATATCGGTCTGATTGCCTGTCTGTTGTTATATGCAGGCTAATTTGTCCGATTGTCTGTCTGTTGTTAAATGCAGGCTAATTTGTCCGATTGTCTGTCTGTTGGGTTTTTTATTGGGGGGAGGAGGGGGGCAAGGGAGGGGGGGGGGATTTCAAACCATTGTCATTAAAGCCTGAATTACAGATTTACATAATAGAATGCTATGGAATAAAGTAATAATGAATTTCATTTTATCCCAAGGAGACAGCTGCTAAAATGATCACAAATCTTCCATTTTTGTCAATATTATTTTGCAAGTATATCACTTATTTTTACATGTAACAGTTCATCAGAGTATAGTACACATGCGTACAAGAATTTCACACATGATTACATTTCAGTAAGAGGATATTTTATGGATTGTACAAGAACTATGTGGAGTTAGTGGATTCCTTAAGTAAGCTAACATTGGAGATCCACAATAACTTCATTGCAACTAGCATACTACACGATACAGAGAGCTATAACTGGCTGGATAGCAAAGAATTCCATGAGGTAAGAATTCCATGAGGTAATAATTGCATGAGGTAAGAATTCCATGAGGTAAGAATTCCATGAGAATTCCATGAGGTAAGAATTCCATGAGGTAAGAATTCCATACTATAGATGCTTCAGTGAAGTGGTATGAAGTTCAGGAGTCAAAGTAGTCTGTATGGAGATGAACTACCTTGGTGCATAATCGAGTCTAAACTTTCATTTTTACTTTTCTTGTAATGAAAATGGTCATAGAGAAATGCTTGGTGAAGTGCGTGTCTCTTTTGAACTATGTGTATTTATAAGATGCACCCTGTCATGCCCATGATTACTGTAATACAACCATTCTCACAGTTCCAGCTGAAAGACACAAATCAATATGTTGTAGGTAAATGGGGCCGTAATTCCTGATAATTCTTAAACTTGTACTTTCGATAAACAGATTGGCCAGCAGAATCCAGTGTGTTTTTGCATCAAATGGGAAAAAATGCCCTGCATATTTAGATATTAGGCTAACAACCAGCAGAAGAGAATATGTAGACTTTTGTAGAACTGGGGTCAGATTTGCCAGTGTTTTTACTTGTAATCTGAATCATCCACATGTTTGTCATTGTAATTTTTCCAGAAATTTTTATCCAGAGATTGGGCCATGTCTCATGGGTAGGCAACAAATACCTGCATTAAAGTTTGAAATAGGAATCTTTTGATTAGACTTAATTTAGCTGTTTCATAATACATGTATTCTCTATCTAAATATACTAGTATCCCATGCTGTTTATTTTTGTTTTTTTTTTCGGTTAATATCTGAAAACAGTATGTTGTAGATACAAGATTTTGTTTGGTATTTCCTTTAAGAGATGCTCTTGTACACTATGTTTATTTTGTAATCTTTTCATAGGGTGAAAGGTGCTCATACCCGATTCAGATGTGGAATTATCACATGAGAGGTCTATACCATGATTTATGGACTATCTGTCCTCCCCGCCTCGGCCAGAATATCTACACCATGGTTCTACATAACTCCTTACAGATACTGTCGCAGAGATACAGTCACTCCATGCCAACTTACAGAAGAACACCACAGTTCAGGTACACATCTCAAGCAGTCATAATAAAATAAGTCACAAAATAGGTCATGTCGCCCCCCCCCCCCTCTCCCTCCCTTTGGTTGACAGCAGATCATGTAATCTCTTATTAGGATATCATCTCTTATAAGGATATCTCTGCAAGTATGGGAGAAAAATAAAACCGAAGTTTCATATAGACTTTAATATATAAGCGGTACTATGAACAATTAAGAAGTAAAACAAGGTCTCCCTGATTTATAACCTGAAGAATTCAAGAGGTCAAAAGGTTGTTATGCTCTGAGAATCAGAATAAGCCCAGGACCAGATTTTCAGCAAGCATAGGTTGACATGTATGAGCTTAGTAAAAATTGAAACACTGTACACAGATAAACAAAATATCTTTGAGAATAAAAAGAAATCATCATAATTTCTATTCTAATTTGAAATTAATTACACACATAATTTTTTTCCAGTACAATTATATATATATATATATATATATATATATATATATATATATATATATATATATATATTTATATATACAATAAAGGAGAACAGTTATTAATCTGTTATTTTCTTGTTGCCTCTTTTTTGTTTTCAGAATGTTATTATTGCTTTGTTGTCACTTGTTTGTTTAGGATTCACATTCTTATGAACTTCATTTGTTTTGTCAGTTTTCATTGATTGAGATATGAATTTCCAGATATATATCATCACAGTATACCATTCCCAACTCAATTACTTGTACTACCGTTTTCCCAGATATATTACTACTGTTTTCTCCATTTTTTCTCCATGACCGTAATATTAAATGAACTTAACTTTAAAACCTTACATGTAACCAGAACAATACCTAACTAGAGCTGTCCTAACGGTACAAATATCCCCCGTGGCAACAAAGTTGAAACATGCAATAATGTAATTCATCCCAAGATACATCACTGGTAGAAGTGTAATGAATGTCCCACTTGTACATTTTGAGGTATAATCAGTGAAACAATCTGGTTTGTGTGCACTCTGATTTTGACCTTGTAGATATGACCTTGGTTCAAGGTCATTACACATCCTTGGGTCATTGACAACAATTGTGTAAAATATAATCTTCCAGCAATGCAACAGGAAGAAGTTATGGCCCAGACAAGAATTTTGGCTATGTGTGCACTGTGACATTGATCTTGAAGATATGACCTTCCATCAAATTTTACATAATGTTCCTTATGAGCCATAGATGTGTCATGACCTTGACCCAATGTAATATTTTATTTCAAGTCACTAGCTAAGCATGGCCCATTGTGAATGATTTTTATCAAACTTTGCACATATGTTCTTTTAACTCAAAGCTGTTTATGACCTTGACTGAAAGTCATATCTTTTATCTGAAGGTCATCAGCTAAGCACTGCAATGTTCCATTCTGCTCTATAATTTTACTATCTGTGGATGGATTCTCATGAAATCTTGACCTTAAACTGATATGTCTAGAGTTCTCCACATTATCTTACTGCTCTTATCCTTCTCTGTATTTCACTGTTTTCAGTTGTGCCAATTGTTTTATTTCAACTTCATCACCTCAAAATAACCTTTTAAGATATTGCCTGAATTTCATTAGCTTTAATTGCTGTTGTCATTCAGACATGCCTACAACATAATGCAATTGCTGCTTGAAAAGTTAGTGGAGACTTCATTTATATGGCATACATACTTTAATATTTTAAACCATTCAAATGACATAATAGTCAATGACCTTGTCATCTTAACTGTGACCTTTATTCCATTTTCAATAGTGCAGCAACTTTTTGCTTTTGTGGAAGACTGGTAAAGGACATGTATTGCTTTAGCAGTACTCTCAGAATGCTTATAATGATTTTGTTGTGTCTTGTTTGTTTTAGGAATGACATTGTAATTTTGTTGTGTCTTTTTTGTTTTAGAAATAACATTAAGACCTTGTCGAATCTTGTTTGTTTTAGGAATGAAATTGTGACCATGTCCTCTCTTGTTTGGTTTAGGAATGAAATTGTGACCATGTCCTCTCTTGTTTGGTTTAGGAATGACATTATGACCTCATCAATGGTTTGTCTTAGGAATGACATGACCTTTCGTCTCTGGTTTGTTTTAGGAATGACATATGACCATGTTGTCTCTTGTTTGTTTCAGGAATGACATTATGACCTTGCTGTTATGTGTAAGTGAGCTACTATTACCCACCTGTAGCTCAGTGTCTATGTACCTGGATGTTGGATCATCTCAGCAACCTCACTATAATATCCAGAATTTCTGCAGTAACCTATTATCTACTATGGCTATTGTTACTGCACCACTAGATACTCTGTACAGGTATGTAATCATTATATACAGGTATACAATTACTCTTTGCAAGTATGTAATCACTCTATACAGATATACAATTACTCTGCAGGTATGTTATAACTCTATACAGGTATACAATCATTCTATTCAAGTATAAAATCACTTTATAGAGAATCAATCTATACAGGTATGTTATCACTATATAGAGGTATATACTTACTCTGTATACTGGTAGTTATACAGCCACTCTATACAGGTATACAGTGACTCTATACAGATATACAACCACTGTATAAAGGTGTACACCCACTCTATACTGGTATGTGATCACTATATACAGGTATACACTCAATCTCTACAAGTATACAACCACTCTATACCGGTATGTAATCACTCTTTAACAGGTATACTCTCACTCTATACAGATATACAACCACTCTATACAGGTATGCAACCACTCTATACAAGTATGTGATCACTCTGTACAACCACTCTATACAGGCATACAATCACTCTATTTAGGTATACTTTCACTCTTTAACCGGTATATACTCACTCTTTACAGGTATACAACCACTCTACACAGGTATACAACCACTCTATACAAGTATACATCCACTTTATGCAGGTATACAATCACTCTATACAGATATACACTCTTTACATGTATGTAATCACTCTATAAAGGCATACAACCACTCTATACAGGTATGCAACTACTTAATACAGGTATACAATCACTCTTTACAGGTATGTGATCACTATATAAGAGTACACCATCACACTACACAAGTATTGTATCAGTATTCAGCTATGATTTTATTAAACTTAATTAAACAGGTACGTAATCATTATACAGGTATAATTTTACTGTGTAATGTTATACCATGTTATCTCTATGCATGTATACATTTGCTATAGGTATACAATTACTCAATACAGTTATACATGTCTATACAAGTACGCAGTCGCTTAAAACAGATATGCATTCAGTCTATAAAGGTTCATAATCACTTCACTCAATTATGCAGTCATTCTGTTCAGGGATACAATTAGTCTCTACAGATGTGTATTGACAGGTGTGTAATCACTCTAGTCATTACAGGTAAAAAATTATTTATACAAATATGCAGTCACTCTCTTCAGGTATACAATCACTTCACAGATATATTGATTTAGTATAATCTGCCCACTCTGCATCTCATGTATTATGGATCTTGACAATTCCCAATTGCAGCTGACTGTTTTGATTTCTTGTGAGTAAAGGTTTGGATAATTGCTTATGCAATTGAATCAAGTAGGACAGTGTTTTGACAATAATTAAATGCAGTTCATTAAACAAATACTGTAAGTAATTGAGGTGTATTCATAGTCAATTATTATTTCAGAGATGTACAAAATATATCTTGATATTCAAATGAAAATTGAAACTTGCCGTTAGTAAAATTTAGGACATTTCTGTTTCATTATTGAAATGATGGTTAAGTAAATGGAAATTTAGAAGTCAAACAAAAGGATCTAAATCCAATATAAACAGCATTTTATCATGAATGGTAGAAGCAAGATTTATCCACTAAGCTTCCACTAAGAATATTGATGATGTACTGAATACAATAGCTAAAGGATGCAGTATTCATAATGATGACAATTCTGATCCAATCCCACCATTGTGTGCAACATATGCAAAAGTATTTCAAAATGTAAAAATGTCTTCCTTGAATCTTTTGCTTTTCCTTTGTTATATTCAAGTTGTCTGTACACAAGCACATGTATATCTGTGTCACCAGATTTATGGTTAATATAAAGCTGGTGTGGCCTAGTGGATAAGGTGCTCGGCTCGTGATCAAGAGGTCGCGGGTTCGACTCCCGCCCGGGGCACACCGGTATTCTGTCTTTCGGATGAGACAGTAAAAACCGAGGTCCCGTGTCACGGTAGGCGTGGCACGTAAAAGATCCCTCACTGCTTCGGGTGGGTCCGTTGCAAAGGTCTAAATTTGTATGCAATGCATCAGGCAGATGCCGTCACCATATACGTGAAATAATCGTGGAGTGACGTAAAACAATAATCAAACAAACAAACAAATGATTAATATATATCTATATTCTGGATCATACAAAATCTGGCAATTTAGTCATTCTTGAGCTGAAATACACAGATTATACTGTACAGGTACTATCACTCTACAAGCATGCAATCATTTTATACAAATATACTATTACTCTATTTAGGTATTCAACCACTACATAAGTATGCAATCACTCTGTACAGATATTTGAAATATTTTGACAGCTTCCTCTCTTTAAATGACCTTTGTGTTATGTTATCAGTTATCATTAAGATGGAGCCTTTGGGTTTATATTGACAGCATATTCAGAAAAGGATTCTATGAAAAATCTGAGCAGAATCCAAATCATATGACCTCACCTACAGGAGATGTGATTGGTTCAAATACAGATTGGTTGTCATGGATACAGTCAACACATTTTCAACCGGGTCAGAAGAGGTGAGCTTTCTATTCAAGACATTTTTGTAATTGCATTACTTTATGATGAATTTTACTATATAGATAATTTTTATCTCACTTTATCTATAGCTACAGTCAGTTACGGACAACAACGGCTCTGTACCTACACTGTAAATTACTGGTGTGTCAACCAGAGATAGACTGGGCCATGGTTATACAGGTAAGAGATCAAAAACATTGTTGTAAATGCAGCTGATTTACAGGAGTCTATTACAATTGATTTATATACCTTATAAATTTTACTAAATTATTTTAAAACTACTCACATAGTTAAAACTTCAGAAAACAAAAAAAGCAAGATTTGAAACACTTTTTAGCTCATCAGGCCATAAGAGGCATGTGAGAAATTGCCATTACTTGCCTAACTTGGCATCTGTAGTTGTCCATTGTCTGTTGTCCGTAAACTTTTCAAATTGTCATCATTTCCTCTGAAACCACCAATCTGACTTTAAACAAACATGGCATGGATGATGTCTAGAACGTTTTTTCTAAACTCTCCTCTTTTAAACTGTATGGGAAAGTTCAAATTTCACATAAATATTTCTTGTGAGTTTTCAGGTGAGCATTTCAGGCTCCTGGGAGCCTCTGTTTAATATTCCTGATCTTTATTTTTTAAATTCAGTTAAGTATTTATTCATGTGATATTTTTGTCTTTTATGATAAAATCACATTAATATCCCAGGTATGCATTGAATATCACATACTGTACTGGTTATAATTCTTACCTGGCCTAGGTATTTAGATATATCAAGATTTTTATTGCATTAGATAGATGAAAAGCTTAACCTTGGACAGGTATTAAGAAAATCATAATTCTCAAGAATATATTGGTATTTGAGTGTGTAATATTTTGCTTATTTTCTAGGCTCTGTTGATGAAGGAGCTGACCCTTGCCATCCTGTTCCTTACTCAGAGTGTAGTCGGCTGTCATAAGGAATCCAGTGCTGTTGATGTACCTAGTAAAATTGTTAGTCCTGAAGTCAGTTATTTATTTTTGATTATAACTCGACTACTTACACACTGTCAGCAACAACAAGATGGTCTGGCAAGAGTTATTGTTCCTGTTATCACTAGGTTTGTTATCATATTACCAGTACATATACAGTAATGTTCGCTTCGTTGAGAGTGGAAAACATGGAAATCATTTATTTTGACATTGAAATTGAAGTAACATTTTTCTTACGGGTCATAAAATGACAAATACTGTCAAATTAATAAAATCATATGACAGAACATAGCCACTTTTAATATATACATGTATTATATATATATTATATGAAAAAATTAAGCAATCTCAGAAAATTAAACAACTATAAGCATGTTATCCCTTTTGCAAACACTTATGAATACATGTATTGTTTCAAGTATACAGTTCTTAACACACGCTCTATACTTTGATTGATCTCCGTCTTTATAAGTTGTAAACTGGTTTACCAGGCACAAATAGAGGTTTAAACCTTCATCTGCCAGTTATTCTATCTATCACAAAATAGTTTCTGGATAGTAACTCAAGATCCATATATCCAATTCAGATCACATTTGAATATGTACATAATTAGGAAGAGAGGAGTTTTAGATCAAAATACCAAGGTTACAGCATCTGAACTTGAGTGAAAATATGATAAAAATGTGGTCTCAGATGATTACGAGAGTACAATACATCTGATTCAAATATAATTTTAGATATATGATAAGGTACCGGTAGATGCCCATTGATATTGAAGCTAAAAGCCAATGTCATGTTTTCCATTCAAAGCCTAACAAAATGTTTTTGGAATATTTTTCTCATATCAATTAACAGAGCACAAAATTCAGTTTTCTGGACTTCTATTCTGTGATACAGATCAGTCCAGGACACATATTTTTTCAGCATTCCTCAAATGTTTGTTTTGCTTATCTACAGATGTAATGAGTTAAACTTACTGGATAATAAGACTGTACCAGGGAGAGATGTTACATTACCTGTATGGTTAGACACCCTACATAAACTTCTGGAACCTTTTATACATAGGTACATATTAGTCTTGTTACATATTCCAGGGAATATAGATCAAATTAGCATATAAGGTGAACAACTTTATATAAGAAGTTTTTATCTCATAGATATTTGAAATTTCAGTAAGACTTAACTTTAGAGTTTCTTCCTGTATGATCCTCTGAAAAAGAATAATATCATCTTTGTAACAATAATAGTTTGTGATGAAGATTTTTGCTATTTTGTATTCATTTTTAGGGTCTTAAAGCCAGTTTTAGCTTACATACTGACTGGAAGCTCTTCCTGTCCTCCTTTCAAACCCATCATGAGTACTATAACAGATCTGCCATGTGGCTGTCCACCTGCAGGATCTCCTCCTGCCAAACCTCGAAAGGGAGATGGTATCTGTCATCATACAAACATATCATATTAACTCCAGAACTGATGTTTTAATTGCAAATAGTAATATTTCTCATAAAATATTTGATGTCTTAAAAAAAAAAAACAATTGTCCTTGACATTTTTTTGCAAAAAAGTGATGATTATGACAACCAAAACATCAGTCATACAGTAATTGTGAAAGGGTCTATAGGTACTTGTACTTGAAAACTGTCCAAACCGAACAGTCGCCAGGACAGCTATTTTTCCACTTTTGACAGGTGTCCCGTTTTCAGAAAATGAACAGGGGAGTCTGTGATTTGGTATGGAACATATAAATAACCAATGTATCAGTGGGGTTTAGCTGCATATATTACTACAGTTTATTTCTCTGTTCTCTGTGTATCAGTCATAACAACATGCAAGTTGTAATTTACATTTTATTTACAATTACATGAAAAAAGAACAAGCCTCAACTTAGAAGCCGACTCCAGCATATCTCAATTTTCTAAAGTAAACGATCTTGTCTGAATGTTGTAAAGCATTAAATGGTCAATTCTTTTCAGGAACATATATGTATAATGATACATGTATGTTTAATTGTTTGGTAATCAAGGCCAACATAATGATGAGTAAATAATTAGCTATATGTCAGCAGAATGAAACAAAAACACTAGTTGGTTATAAAACCTTTATTTGCCTAATTCATTTATATCTATTTAGTAAATAGCTTTCATATTAATTAAATGGTATGAAACCTGCCTACATAGTGAAGCCATACAGGGTTAATGTATCAGTGATAGATACACCCAAATAACAAATTTTTTAACGGCAGTACGTCTTAAGTAAACAATTCGAGCGGTCGTACATGTTATCTCTTGAGGACAAGTGTCTGGTTTTGTCAGTTACAAAACATACTTACTAGGATTTCATAAAATTTGAATCTAAGATTGTGTCCGATGTCCAGAGTAGACAGTATCCGTTATTCAGAAAATTTACATCCAGTGAAAATAATACAAAAAATTATGTTCCACAAAATATGTCTGTTATTCACAAGATTCGAGTTTTGACAGTGTCCGCTTTGGACAGTTTACACTGTACTTTAAAACATGTACGTTTCATCTCATCCATCAATGGTTTCGTACATAGCAATATGTAGTCTTTATAAAAGGTATTATTTTATTTTCATTACATGGATACAATGCTTTGATCTTAAATCAAGAAAATAATACAAATAAATTATGCTGTCTTGTTATATCACTAAGATTCAACATACAAAATGTAAGTTTACTTTGGTAACTTTGTTCTGCTAAAGTAATTTTACTTTGGTGAATTTGTTCACCGAAGTTATTCAGATAGTGCTATAACCAATAAACCTGGCATAATTTATACCATAATTGAATAAATACATACTGATTCAAGTTACTTGCCTTTTTTAGGTGTGAAGGAAATGATTGACACAGCATTGATTTTGATGTTAAGCCACATTTCTGACGACATCTTTACGATTCCTACCTCGTTATGTATACTCTTCAAATCTCTAGAGGAACATTGTACGTCTCTTGGAATCAAAACCCCACATCAGTGTGTTGGTCTTAAGGTACACACAGCTATATGTACACTGAACATGTCTATAGTAGGATATATTGAGAGAAAACATAAGTTAAAGTTAATATAAGTTAATCTGAAAGTAACTGCCATTATGTCACTGTGACTTTCATAACAACATTTAATTTCCATCTATGTTATTATCATTCACTGAGTCTGATTGGTTGACAAATTTAAGGGATTTTTTTGGTCATCTAAATATATAAAGTGGAACAATTTTATAACTCACCAGGATTGATGTCCGGAGAGTTACCCCTGGCATTGTTGTCGTATGTAGACAAAAACTTTAACCTTGATCACAACTTTAGTACCATTAGAGACAGGGCTTTAATATTTCACATGTTTATTCCTTGTGCCAAGACCTTTTATTGGATACCAGAATTTTTTACCTTGCCACCTTGACCTTGAAGTTTGACCTACTTTTGAAAAACTAACCTTGTCATAACTTATGAACAGTGAGAGAAAGGGCTTAAGTATAGAGCTTAAATATTTCATGTGTTAAGTCCATCTGACAAGACCTTTCATTACGTATCAAAATTTTTTACATTTTGACCTTGATCTTTGGACCTTGACCTTGAAGCATGACCTACTTTAAAAAAAACTTTAACCTTAGTCATAACTTATGAACAGTAAGAGATAGTATGTATTCCTTGTGACAAGACCTTTCATTATGTATCTAAACTTTTTACATTTTGATCTTGACCTTGAAGATTGGCATTCTTACAAAAACTTTTGCTATTCAAGTTTGGTTGCCATTGGCAAGTTCTGTTGTCTTCTGTAGAATGCATTATCTAATGTCATTTGTAAAGAAATAATTCATTTTATATGCAACACACAATTTCATTGCTTGACTATTTTCAATTTGCGATGTAAAAATCATTTTATAGTCGCAAATGCCTGTTTCACAGCTCTGCTAGCTATTTTGTCTGGGACAGACAGATAGATAACCAGTAACTATTAGTCCAATGTAACACTCTTTACTCAAATGATGTGTTGTGACTTTACAGTTGATGTATGTTTGGTAAAAAGCTACAAAAACAAAAAAGAAGTCATGTACAACTTATAAAAAATACCTTCAGAATCACTTTAGAAATAAAACAGGAAATTAACAATAGTGACTGAAACAAGTTTCCATACATAAAACTTTATGATAAGGATAATGAGCAAATGTTACAAATACAGCTTTCCATTCTTTTCAAAATGCAAACAACATGGCACATAGCAAATAGAATTTTGAGCAAATGTAATAGATATACAGACGCAAAAGCAAATAGTTTAGAATAATATGATTGATAGAAATACAAGAATACTAACATAGTGAGTTGTCATAATGCATACTTGTCATCTAGAAATGTGAATTTAGAAACATTATTGTCTGTAGAGTTAAATAATTGGTAGTTGAAATTGTTGTTTTTTGCTTGTAGTTGTAAAAAATACACCAATCGCAATAGTTGAAATAAGCTACTGCTATTAAAAATGTCAAATCTAGGTCACAAAGTTAAAGACGTTGCAATATAAAAGAAAAGATAAAGGTATCTGACACAGCCTTATGAAAAAAACAACCGTAAATTTTTAACAAAACCTAATTTAGTCAGTTCTAAAGGTCAAAATCAAGATCATAGTGTCTTCATTTGTGCATAAATTTGTTTGAGAGGTAACCTATGCATAAAACAAGATAAAAAATTCCAAAGGAAACGCAAGAATCTCTTCTGAATTTGGCAGAAAATTGTGTTGTCATATTATGGTGTCACAACTTTAGAATTGACATCATAAATAAACATAGATAACGACATGTAAGTCCAGTATATATAATGCAAAAAGTTTTATTGTTTTATTGGTATAATAAAATAGTTATCAAATGGGTTATTTGGGCAATAGTCATTTTGTCAGCCCCTCTGAAAGGACTATTCTTACCTCTGGGCTGACAAACTGACTATTGCCCGAATACCCATTTGATAACTATATAATAAAATGAAGTAACAGAATTATTGTGATACTTGATAACAGGAAATGTGTAAAAACAGAAATAAAATAGTAGTCATATTAAACAAAAACATCTGAAACAGAAACTTTTCAAAGTTCAAACAATATATTAACATGTCACAGTAAAACTAAATTTGCAACTATAAAATGATATTATTTATGTCTGCAAATGGTTCAAACACAATTATGTTATCCTGTAGATAAAAGTCTGATTGAAAATTATTTGTTTTACAATTTCATTTTTAGAAAAATGAATTTTACATATCTTTTAAAAATCTTTTTGTGGATGATGCAGGTATCAACTGATAATTCAGACAGAAGACTGCCCAAAATATATAGATGACACAAAAATATTTCCATGTTATATACATTAGATGAATAAGGATTAAGACTATATAGAAATTGTACAAGTTCCATATTGGACATGTCTGAAATATGGCATATTAAGTTATAATATAAATGTAAAAATTGACTGTATATGTCATACATTTAGACTGTGTTATATACAACTTCTGGTAAACATTGTAGGACCATATCTTCGTTTCTTCTTTATAGGTGTTAGCTTCATGTCTACAGTGTTCACTGTCTGATCGAGACTACATTCAAAGGATCACTGGTGTAGATGTTTCTGAGAGGCAAGAAGAAGACCTCAAGTTATTAGGGGAATGTATCTTTTATGTGTTAGTTAGTACAAAAGGTAAAAATCATTTCTCTTGGGTATAAGAGTTAAGATCTCATAAAAAGTTCCATATTAATCAAGTAAAAGAATAGGTGATAAAAATTTGATCCACCACTGGATCTTACACCATAAGCCTATGTAGGCATGACTTTATCACTTTTGACTCAAAATAATAGAGGTAAACAACAATATGGAGGGAAATTGTCATCTCTGTTTGAGGACTATGATTCAGAGTCTAGTATTCTACCAAATAAAGTAAAGCGAATTCCCTGTGCCTTTGGTGGAGTTAATAACAAGCAATTGGATAGTACAAATACGCATGAGATATTCCTCCTAGTGTGAAAGTATCACATCCTCAAAATGTGAAATTTAGATCAAATTTTTGCAAGTTTGAAGAATATTTGTATGTCACACTATTCCTAGTCCTTACTTAAGCACCAAAGGAAACACAGGTTAATAGTAGTATAGAGAAAACTTGTTGTCTTTGTTTAGAAATATTCTGATCAATTTTTTCCTAATGTCAAGCTGTGTAGCGCAAAATTTAATTGTATTGATGTCATTTAATGTTGGACAAATTGGACATTAGATTTATCACAGGCATAACAATCAAAAGTCCACTAAACATGAAGTATAACGCTCAACTTTTGAGTACACTTTGTATTGGAAGAAGAAGAAGAAACATCAGTATTGGATCGGTGTATTGTACTTGGCCCTTTGGGTTGGTAGTCCAGCACTCTACCACATACATGTATATAGATTTTATTGATCATAATCATTATTTTATAATTTCAAGTAACTTAACATTACACTTTTACCATAATTATAGTGAATTTATGGCTAAATGTTGTGGAAAACCTTCAGTAATCATTACAGTGTTAAGCAGAATTTGTTTTACAGCTAAAAGTAATGCTACTCCAAAACTTGCTGGTAAATTTTGTAAAGAGAATAAGGAATGGACTATCAGTAAAGTGCAGTCTATTGGAGGATTTCTGAAAAGCAGGTATTTTGCTAAGATTAAGTGAAGAAAACGCTGAAATTTTAATGGAGTCTGTCTGTTGTTTGTCTTTTCATTTTTATACACCCGTCATTAGACGGGACGTATTATGTTATGGCGCTGTCCGTCTGTCCATCCGTCCGGGGTCATGTTTTCCGTACTTTTTTTTGTCGTCTTTCAAGATATTGAGTGGAAATTTCGTATATAGCTTAATATCAAGCGGCGTCAGTACCAGTTCGACTTTCGTTACGATTGACCTTCTTTTGAGGGATTTATGGCCCTTGGACTTATAAATTTTAAAATTTTTTCAAAAATTCATTAAAAATCTATTTTTTGTCAAAACATTATGAAATTTCTCATGAAAGAAGTAAAATGTACCAACTATCACATATGTCAGGGTTTTTAATATCTTTTTCTTCATTTTTGAGAAATTTATAATTTTAGGGTGGGGGGTGACCATATGTCCTAGGTCATGTTTTCCAGACTTTTTTTTTGCCGTCTTTCAAGATCTTGAATTGAAATTTGGTATATAGCTTTATATTAAGCGGCGTGAGTACTAGTGAAATTTATCATGAAACAAGTAAAATGTAACAACTATCACATATGTTACGGGTTTTAATATCTTTTTCTTGGTTTTTGAGAAATTTATAATTTTAGGGGGAGGGGGTGACCATATGTCCTAGGTCATGTTTTCCGGACTTTTTTTTGCCGTCTTTCAAGATATTGAGTTGAAATTTGTTATATAGCTTTATTCCAAGCGGCGTCAGTACCAGTTCGAGTTTTGTTACGATTGACCTACTTTTGACGGATTTATGGTCCTTGGACTTATAAATTTCAAGATTTTTTCAGAAATTCATTTAAAATCTATTTTTTGTCAAAACATTATGAAATTTATCATGAAACAAGTAAAATGTACCAACTATCACATATATTACAGGTTTTAATATCTTTTTCTTCATTTTTGAGAAATTTATAATTTTAGATGTCCTAGGTCATGTTTTCCAGACTTTTTTTTACCGTCTTTCAAGATCTTGAATTGAAGTTTTGTATATAGCTTTATATTAAGCGGCGTTAGTACCAGTTCAAGTTTTGTTACCATTGATCATTTTTGACAGATTTATGGCCCTTGGACTTATAAATTTCAAGATTTTGTTTTGAAAATTCATTAAAAATCTACTTTTTGTAAAAACATTATGAAATTTACCATGAAACAAGTAAAATGTACCAACTTCCACATATTTTACAGGTATTGATATCTTTTTCTTCATTTTTGAGAAATTTATGATTTTAGGAAAGGGGGGGAGGTGTTAGGAGGGGGGCTTGTACTAAAACATTTTAAGTTTTCTTTCGCAGGTCAAGTTCCAAGATGGGTTGGATAGGACCATATTCGCAGGAGTTTTTGCCCTTGGACTCATTCCTATGATAAAATGCTATGAAACGTAATTAACTTCAGTAAACGTCAAATGTTTTTCATGAAAATCATGCCAAATGGGAATTGATCCTGTCCGAATTAAGCGACAGGCGTATTATGCCATGCTAGGCGTTGCTCTTATTATTTGATGTCTCTAAAATTGATGGAGTTATTGTAGATACTCTGCAAGTTTTTCAAATAATCAAACTTTAATAACTCAAATGTCGAAAATTCAAAAACCTGCGGAAACTCAAAGTAATCATTCGGTCATAAAATTTCTATTCATTTCAGTGTTACTCTCTTACCCAAACACAAACTACTGAAACTCTTAAATTCATAAAAACTGGGAGTTATTTTCTGGTCCCACCAATAAAACTGTACTGTACTTCAGTTACAGAAACCAAACAAGAAATGTGCTTTATCAAGTAATTGATTTGTTTGTATAATAATTACATCAGTTCATGTGTGTCCATGTGTGACAGACTGTCTTATGTACTTACATGATGATGTGTGCCTATAATTATATTATTTTTGAAACCACAAGACATCCAATACACCCAACCACCTTCTTTAGCTAGTTTCACTCTTGTTGTTTGTTACTATTCAAAAAGAATGTCAACTCAGACAACATCATACACCACGTGTACAAAGTGAACAAAGGATATTTTTTCAAAATGCTGTGCACAGTGATAAACATGGAATATTTTAATGTGAATATCTAATAATAGTAGGTATCAGTGTATTTATTATATTATTAATACCAAGGATGCTTAAAAACCTCTTTAATTCTCAATTCCTTTCTTAGGTACCATGTACAGATGGATGCTGTCCTAACATAACATACATGTTAACATGTTAACGTGAAAATGGGTATTGAGGACTGCTTTCATGTTAACGTTGGAGGACATTTGTGTTAACATGATTTATTCCCTTGTGCACTTTGTCCAGATTTTTTTTTTCAGTAATAACTTGCTACTTACACCTGTCTACACAGTAATTTCATTTAATTTTGCTAACTATGTGTTTTAATTTTTGTAATATGAAACCTTTAATTAATTGTAAGTAATTCACATACATATGGTGACATTTTCATTGATTTAATTAGGTAAATATTAGAACATAGATTCATTATAATTTTGTGCTTAATTTTTCTATGCCGTGGTAGAGATGAAGCAAATAAAATGGATCTAAATAAGGAACAATCGAACACATTACTGCAGACTCAAAATTAAGTTCATGTAGAAATCTGCATTAACATAAGTGTATGTGCTCAGCATTCTTAATTGCACAATGGAAGCAAAGTTCATGTTAACTTGACGTTTACATAATGTTATGTTATGACTGCACCAATCTGTATGTTAAGGTCTTCATATGACTTCAATCAGTTAATGTCAGCAAATGATATTATCATTATTTTACTTGTAATTAATTAAAATGACATAATACTTGCAAAATTATATAATTCCCAATACTACATTCTAAACACTGAAAGGGAATCCTAATCTCGCCTTTGTCTTTCTGTTTTTTTACTAGCAATATAGAAACTTTAAAAAATCAAGCCCAGTGAAACTCACGAAACAGTACCTTATACTTCAATCTGTTGAAGTTTGACTGTACTTGCTTATATGAACTTGACATAATGTAAATCAAGGGATGACTCAATTTTATTCATGTCACGTAAATTTCTATGTAAACTTTAAAAATATAGTCCTGGCCACACAGCAAATCTTTATGTTTAAAAAATACTCGACAATACCCTGTTACTTTTTAGAAAACTCAAACGTGGAAACCCTAAGTCTCATGTAAATATATTAGCTATGCATGTATAAAAATGGAGAATAAAAGTTTTTATATTGTGTGAATTTTCCATTGAATATTTAATACTGTACTTAATATGTATGTATATGTATTTGCAGCATGTTTGGTGCCGAGGGCATACCTCCATCCAAGGAAGGAACCAGTTTGTATACATCACAACAGTATTCCTTACTGGCCAGCAACATTTTAGACACTCCATCAGGTTAGTTCACTTATCAAGTGTAGACACTTTTACAGGCAGGATGACTGGTCTGTGACATTTTAGGCACTCCATCAGGTTAGTTCACTTATCATGTGTAGACACTTTCACAGGCAGGATGACTGGTCTGTGACATTTTAGGCACTCCATCAGGTTAGTTCACTTATCATGTGTAGACACTTTTACAGGCAGGATGACTGGTCTGTGACATTTTAGGCACTCCATCAGGTTAGTTCACTTATCATGTGTAGACACTTCTACAGGCAGGATGACTGGTCTGACATTTTAGACACTCCATCAGGTTAGTTCGCTTAACATGTGTAGACACTTCTTCAGGCAGGATGACTGGTCTGTGACATTTTAGGCACTCCATTAGGTTACTGGTCTGTGACGTTCTGCACACTATGACAGGAAGGTTTGCTGGTTTGTGACTCCCTCTGACAGACAGGTTTACTAGTCTGTGACATTTTACACTATCCCACAGGAAGTTTTAGTGGTCTGTGACATTCTAAACTATATCACAGAAAATTTACTGGTCTGTGAGAGTCCATACACTCTTATAGACTTGTTTACTGGTCTGTGACCTCCTACAACCTCAGACACATAGGTTATTGGTCTATGACATTCTGCACCCTCTGACAAGCAGGTATACTTGTTTGTGACATTCTATACATGCCCACAGGCAGGTTTACAGGTCTATGACATTCTGCACCCTCTGACAAGCAGGTATACTTGTTTGTGACATTCTATACATGCCCACAGGCAGGTTATTGGTCTATGACATTCTGCACCCTCTGACAAGCAGGCATACTTGTTTGTGACATTCTATACATGCCCACAGGCAGGTTTACAGGTCTATGATATGCTACACCATCCGAAAGGCAAGTTTACTGATCTGTGACATTCTTCACCATCCCACATGCAGAATTACTGGTCTATGACATACACATCCTTCTTAGGGTAGGTGTACTTGTTCGACATTTATAATCTTCAACAGACAGGATTACTGGTCTGACATACTGACCCTTCCAAAGGCAGATTTATTGGCCTTGTACCTTTCTAGACTTTTTTTTTAAAAAGATATGAGTTCTATTGGAACAGCTTTAATTAAATTCATACTGTTTTCTAGGGAGGAAAGATTTGACAGCAGTGCATGGTTTAATTTCCAACAACCTGGAGTGGATCCAGCAACAGTTTGATATCCATCAAGTCTTGCCTTCACCTGCTGACTGTAAAACCCCACAGTTTATTCTTGATTTTGTTGCTCCGAATTCACCAGAGTTTGATCCCACAATGGAGTTTGAGAGGATTGGATCACAGCATTTTGATCATGTAAGTCATGTCATTATTATCAGTTTCAACTAGCAATAAAACTTTTGCAGTAGCATACATCTACTGCCTTCTTATTTCACATATTTGTTATCCTACACACAACAGTGTGTTAAGACCATAACCTAAGGTCAAACCTGCAACTCAAGATCTGGATAATTCCACGACTCTTTATATTTGTCCAACTGGACTGTCCTAGCTTTTTGACCCGTTTGCAAAGCAAGTCCGGTCTATGAATTGGCAATGTCTGTCCGTCCGTCCATCCACCGTCATCAATTTACTGTTAGCTTGATCTCTAGCGTACCGTTAATGATACCAATTTGGAACTTTATCAGTTTGTAGACATTGATGAATTCTTCCCAAATACACAAAATTTGGTGAACCTTGACCTCAATTTTATGCTTCATTGAACACAGTCTGATTTTGCATTTAGCTTGATTTCTTGCATACTATTAATGTTACCAACTCAAACTTCAGGAAACGTCTTCAAACTTGAGGAAACATGTTTCTGACTAAGATTCTACAGGTAGACTATAATGTTATGCTTTGCAATCCGGTCAAACGGTCTTTGATATTTTCTTGTTCCATGGTGGTATGAAAAGTGAACAAATCACAAAATCTGTGAACAAGCTAGGTAATTAACATTACATGTATATATTTATATACAAATGTTAATTTCACTGTCAAAGCAAATGCAAAGGAAATACCATTTTTGGACATATTGGTACAAAAAAAAAGGAGAAAAAATTACAACAGATATTCACTACAAACCAACGGATACACACCAGTATTTACATTTTGTATCATGCCACCCTGGACATATAAAGCACACCATTCCTTAGAATTTGCAAATTGGCAAGACAGATTTGTACTACTGTAAGTGAAGAGGATACCCCAAAAATATGTCTGAACAAACTAAAAATTTACCTGAAATCACAAAATCATCAAGAAGGAATAATAGAGACTACAACAGTGTTATACAATGTGTATGAACATGTATATATGTATTATTATATGTATATACATGTATATATGTATTATTATTGTGACATGTTGCATAGTAAACTATGTATCTACACTTTCTCTTACAGAATGCTATTCAGGAGATTACAATTGACTGGGAAAAGTTGCTGCATTCTGATCTAGGATTGAGCGAGTTTGGCTTCCGCTCTCTTTTATATAATCGACACGAGATGCAAGATGGTGCTTATTTGGAAGAAAATGAAAAGAAACCAATTGAAATATTAAAAGCTATGTATGAAAATGAGCCCACTGAACTTGAATAGATCACTTAATGCCTATCAGTGTAGTGGAGACACAATTATCTCTATATTCCAGTGTAGTGTAGACCCAATGATCTCCATTTATCAATCTAGTGGAGACCCAGTTATCCCCACCTATCAATCTAGTGCAGACCCATCCCTACCTATCAATCTAGTGCAGACCCATCCCCACCTATCAATCTAGTGCAGACCCATCCCCACCTATTTGATGTTTGTCACTTATCAGCTGAAGATCAGATCGTGTCTACTAAACTTTGATGTTCTACTACCATCCCACCGAGTTATATCATACCATATATAACATTTTTTATGTGCAAAAAAAGAAATTCAACTAGAGCTGTCCTAACAGAACAAATACCCCTGTGGCAATAAAAGGTTGAATTGCAATAATTCATCCTAAGATACATCATTTGTATAGTGTAATGGATGTCCCACACATGTATTTTGAGAAACTTGTTAAACTTCTTAACTGGACTAATGAACGGACAGGGTGATTCCAGTAACGCCCACTCCACAACAAAAAACTTCATTTTGGGGGTATAAATATCTAGGGCAAGTTTTACTAAAGGCCGTAAGCCCAAACATAGATGTAAACTTTCCGACTCAGTTTATGTGTAATGAGATTGCATTTTCATCAAACTGTATGTCCATACATAAACACAGTGGTAAACATAGTGAAAGGTGCAAGTTACATTTGGAACTCTTTGATGAGGAGACGAAAATTTCTAAGCAAAATTTACGTCTATGTTTGGGCTTACGACCTTTAGTAAAACTCACGCCTGTCCTTTGATAATGAAAGGAAGGTAATTATACAAGCCGTGTTGAAAGCAGTGTAAACAGATTTGTTGCTTACATAAACCAGAAATATACTCTGAAATACCTTTTTAGTTTTGGGAATCTCATTTTCATGGTTTTTGTTTTTACCTTCACCCATGGTTTTACATTCCACAAATTATATTAACACTATAAATATAATAAATTTTTTGTAGTAGCAAACTTAACAAGGTCATCTGCTACTTCATTCATGCATGTTTATCCCACAGCCATATATATATATGATTTGTATGTAAGGAATTCTTAGTATGTAATCAACATGCAAATCATTGTTAAATATACAGTGACCTAAGCCAAGGTCATAAAATGACTATTGTTTGGTGGAATGAATTTTTCTGAGCATTTTATACATTTGATTAAATAATTTAAATCAGTTGTAAGTCTGCCTTGTAAACAGTCCCTTTATCCATTGTTTAATACTGTGGAATTTCATGTGAATGGAATTTTTTTTTTTTTTTTGTCAGAGGAACTTTCTTTGAAATTATGATCTCCCAAACCTTTAAATTTTTGTTAAAATCACAAAACTTGGAACCAACAAAACAAAGTATGTCACCATATTTAACATGTAGAAATGACAATTTATATTATACATGTAAAAAAGTATAAAAAGTCATACATGTATTAAATATGGATACAAATAAGAAATTATATATCATTTTATAATACTTAGTTGAATGTGAACGTGGAAAGATCTTGAATAGGGGTTGAGCACTGGGCATGACATGGAGGCCATCAGAGTTCCAGTCCCAGATAGTTAAATAAGTTTCCATTCCATATTCTGTGTCCTGATCTGACTAAAAAATCATTGAAAGTAACATGAAACCCAAATCAATAACCCACCAATAGATTTTAAACTCAAGTACCTTTTACTAATATACATGTATTGAATTTATTGTACTGTACTAACAATTAATTTAGTACGGTAGTCGTCGGTGTAGGTGTCTTACAAATGTTTGGTGCCAAGTTTATGCTAATTTTACATTTTTTTATTCTTGCTGTAAGTTGTAAGTGTTGTCATCCTCTACAGGTATTTATTAACAATCATTGAATATGGAGAGTGGAACCTTACACAAACTTACTTTCATTTTAATAATTAAATGGACATAATATTGTAAAACTGTGCACTTTGATTATGTGCCATTTAGATTAGCAATATTGAGTAATTATCTGTTGCTTGAATTTATATTGGCATTAGAAATCCATCGATTTGATTGTGTATGTATCATGATTGATTATTATCCAGCAGACACCGAAGTTCTCATACAAAATGGGATTGGTACAAATGAAATACCCACAGAATTTTGATGTGTAAATTTGGATGATGTTTACCTGTGATGTGCATGATTTTTACATGAGCTGACCGTCCAAATGTATTAGATTTCTACGGAATGTTACAAGTAATTCTCTGTTATTTATTTTAGAATTCTAGTCGGTAACATGTTAATTGCTATGTAATTGTTGTTATCTACATTGTTTTAATAAACTCTTTTTATACTGTATGTGATTTTTTTCTGTAATTTTTTGAGAGATAACCTTTCTCAGGTGAAGCAAATTAACTGGAATAGTGATAATTATTTCCTTGGAATGCGATGTTGCTTCTACTATAAAACAAGTACAGGTATACCCAAGAAAGTGTGTTATCTGCAAATAAAAACAGGGTTGTGACACACAGACAGATCCACAAAACAATTCCAAAGTGTTACTTTGCTTTGTAAGTGGTAATAAAAATTTTCATACTGGTCGACATTTGACCTTTTTATTTTGCTCATTCATCTGTGTCTAATTGATTAAAAGAGGGACATTGCTGTTCAAACTTTTCAAAGTTTTCAGTGATTTGGTACTGACTTGAAATACAGACTACAAATTTGCTGTGACAAAAAAATCATCCCAGTACCATGGAGTATGTCCAACATGCATAGCTCTGTCCTTAAATTGGTTCTTTTGTCTCTTACTTTTAGGTCATTTAGCCATGAGTATCACAAAAAAGACATTAGTTGTCAGCTATGAGCATTAGAGAAGAATCATTAGTGATCAAACTGCACATATGCTGCACTATTTTGATAGATGTGTACATCTTATATTTATCATCCTCACAATTTTTTGTAGAGATCAGACATGAAAAAATATTCTAAACAATTTATTTCCAAGATGCATATCAAAGTTCTTCAAATTGATACAATTCAATGACGAATGTGCAAATATGTGTAATGAATATTTACTAAAAATAAACATCATATATTAAAAAAGATGATATACCAAGATTACTCTAAAACATCTCCTCAGTTCTGTGTAATGAATGTTGGCTTCCAGAACACAATAAGATTATCACCAAGAGAGTCTTACATAAACACTTCTTTCAGTCCTACTCCACCTACAGCACCGCTCCACCCCTACAGCCCTGCTCCACCCTTACAGCCCTGCTCCACCCCTACAAGGAGGGGATTTTGTTACCACTTGTCCAGAATCTTCCCACTGTTTTGGTGTCTTTGCCTGTAAATTAATAGACATCTAAAGTCTAAAATGCATGGTTAACTGCACATTAAATTAAACAACATCACATGTTTAAAGGTAAGTAATATTTCAGAGGTGCTCTGTCACTTTAAAGCTGAGCTCTGATTATTTAAACATGGGTGACGTAATAAAAACTTTTGGGGAACGGAAATTGCCAGAAATAGATCTGGCAGTCTCCGTTCCCAACTAAATATAAACTGTAGAAACATGGTGACGTATGTATAGTCAGTCAACCGAGCCGAGTGACCCAATACCCATGTACATCGCTGTTATTGGGGATATATCAGGAAATCTCGGTGTGCATACACCATGACGGTAAGATAGCTGACTCGATAGACCTGTTTGAAATGATTTACACCTAATGTGAATATATATATATATATAAAGCACAAATAGAATCGGTGAAACACCTGGGAGTACTATGGACCTTGGATCTCTGAAGAAATACCTGTAGAAAATATAGACTAATTAGACCTTGCTAGCTGTAGTGTCTTTGTGCTTTATGTATATATATGTGTGTGTGTAGTATTTATGACATCTTTCTTTTTATTCATTCAGAAACAATTCATTTGGTGATGATTTTAAAAGATGCAATTATGAATGTCTGTACCCTCTATAATAACAAAAGTTTTCTGTTTTAGAGATGTGTGATTAATAAGAGGATTTTTAACACATTTGAGTTTGACAAAGATGATACTTCTAGTGAAATCTGAATAAAAAAAGTGGAAAGATTTTATAGATACACACTCATTGACTAGACGATCTTTATCCCCTTTATATTTTTATCAATTCAAACAAAAATATGAATATATATAAAGATCAACACCTGATATGATAATAATTAGTACCTCTTCTTCTCTTTTGAATTGGCATGATGGATGTGTATGATTAGTACATGCAGTCGAACTACAATACATTTTAGACGTTTGCTATGTCTACTTTAACCACAGCAATTCTGTCAATTGAATATATATAATATATATAAATACATATATTATGTATATATATTAATTCAAGCCGGTGTTGCCTAGTGGATTAGGTGCTCGGCTCATGATCGAGAAGTCCCGGGTTCAACTCCCACCCTGGGCGCACCGGTGTTCTGTCTTTCGGATGAGACAGTAAAAACCGAGATCACGTATCAAGGTAGTCATGGCATGTAAAAGATCCCTCACTGCTTCAGGTGGGTCCGTTGCAAAGGTCTAAAGTTTTGTGCAGTGCATCAGGCAGATGCTGTCACCATATACGTGAAATAATCATGGAGTGACGTAGAACAATATTCAAACAATCAATCAATTATATATTAATTCTATCTATAGTGTCTTATACTATTGAAAATATTTCAAAATATTGAAATAAACAAATGCAATTCTTTGCTATACGTGTGAACGATTTAATTTAATTCAGATTTAGTTATACATGTTTATCTTACTTAGTTTTATCGAATGAAAACATCATGTATTGAATGAGTTGAACATGGGAATAATACTGTAATGTTTTGATTGACATACAGGACAAAAGAAAAAATGTGTAAGTAATAAATTTACCCGTATTAACCTGTTAAATCCTTCATTTTTTTGTTTTACTGAAATACATCTAAATTACTATGAAAAATGTCTAGTAAATTTAAATTTGTTTCAAATATGGCGATATTTGATAGGAATGTAAACAATAGATTTCTGTTTTCTACAAATATGGAACATAATGGCTAAATTGACTTTCTGTTCTTCGTTATTTCATATTTACGCTATGAGTATTATTCATTTAAATTATGTATGATTAATCAATTCATTCATCAAACATTTCTTCCATTACCAATTTCATATCTTCAGCTGATTACTCTATCTACCTAACTGTCACGGTGTATGCTCACCGAGATTTCTTATATATCCCTGATAACAGTGATGTACATGGCCATTTGGTCACTCGGCTCGGTTGATTCACTATACATACTTCACCATGTCTCTACGGTTGATTCACTATACATACTTCACCATGTCTCTACAGTTAGTTGGGAACGGAGATTGCCAGATCTATTTTTGGCAATTTCAGTTCCCCAAAAATTTTTATTACGTCACCCATGTTTAAATAATCAGAGCTCAGCTTTAAGCTATGGTTTAAACACTGGTACAGTTTAGGTCAGTACATTATCAACACAAAATAAGATATAAAACGTTAAAAACTGACACAAAAACTGAATCAGCAAACAGAGAGGTTAGCTCATCAAGTTGGTTGAACCTTACCATGATGGACAGAGCATGAACTCCATTCTGTAGTTCTTCCTTCAGTGCATCATTTACTATTCTATGTCTCTGAAATAACACATTAACAATTTGAATGACTGCTATAGTTTGTATAAAGAGAAAGTAAAACTTCCATCAACTGTGTTCATTTTGTAAATCAAGGTGTATTAGAAATGTATATATATATATATATACAATCAATGATATACATCAGCTTGTAACACTTTTCTCAAGGATTGTTGGTATTAGAGGTTTACAACATAAATTCATGTACCAGATTCACCTTTTTCAAGGTTTCTCACTTAATTCAAACTTTTTCCTCTCTATACACTTGATAAAAATTAAAATACATCTGTATGTAGTCCGAGATTCTCTGCCCCTCTCCCACTTTTGATATCGGCAGTTTGTGCCTCTCCCACAAACCACCGATATCAAAAGTGGGAGAAGGGCAGACAATCTCGGACTAATCTGTATGGACATAACTGCATTCAGATTTCAATTTATAAATACTACAAAAGTTCTTTAATATCCCAATTAAATTTCATGTAGATCCAATCCATCTGTCATAATGAAATCGAAATTTATCTTAAGATTACTTAAAGCTGTGACTCCTACTAGACAGACAGAAGCTGGACAAAGCGATCCCTGTATAATGCATTGCTTTACACCCAGCACAGGAAAATATCTGACTACTGACCTAAATGAGAGTAAGCCATCAACACAGTCAGGAAAATATCTGACTACTGACCTGAATGAGAGGTAAGCCATCAACACAGTCACCATCAACACAGTCAGGAAAATATCTGACTACTGACCTGAATGAGAGGTAAGCCATCAACACAGTCAGGAAAATATCTGACTACTGACCTGAATGAGAGGTAAGCCATCAACACAGTCAGGAAAATATCTGACTACTGACCTGAATGAGAGGTAAGCCATCAACACAGTCAGGAAAATATCTGACTAGTGACCTGGATGAGAGGTAAGCCATCAACACAGTCAGGAAAATATCTGACTACTAACCTGAATGAGAGGTAAGCCATCAACACAGTCAGGAAAATATCTGACTACTGACCTGAATGAGAGGTAAGCCATCAACACAGTCAGGAGAATAACTGACTACTGACCTGAACAAGAGGTAAGCCATCAACACAGTAAGGAAAATATCTGACTACTGACCTGAATGAGAGGTAAGCCATCAACACAGTCAGGAGAATAACTGACTACTGACCTGAACAAGAGGTAAGCCATCAACACAGTAAGGAAAATATCTGACTACTGACCTGAATGAGAGGTAAGCCATCAACACAGTCAGGAAAATATCTGACTACTGACCTGAATGAGAGGCAAGCCATCAACACAATAAGGAAAATATCTGACTACTGACCTGAATGAGAGGTAAGCCATCAACACAGTCAGGAAATTATCTGACTACTGACCTGAATAGCAGGTAAGCCATCAACACAGTAAGGAAAATATTTGACTACTGACCTGAATGAAAGGCAAGCCATCAACACAGTAAGGAAAATATCCGACTACTGACCTGAAGGAGAGGTAAGCCATCAACACATTAAGGAAAATATCTGACTACTGACCTGAATGAGAGGCAAGCCATCAACACAATAAGGAAAATATTTGACTACTGACCTGAATGAGAGGTAAGCCATCAACACAGTCAGGAAATTATCTGACTACTGACCTGAATAGCAGGTAAGCCATCGACACAGTAAGGAAAATATCTGACTACTGACCTGAAGGAGAGGTAAGCCATCAACACAGTCAGGAAAATATCTGACTACTGACCTGAATGAGAGGTAAGCCATCAACACAGTAAGGAAAATATCTGACTACTGACCTGAATGAGAGGTAAGCCATCAACACAGTCAGGAAAATATCTGACTACTGACCTGAAGGAGAGGCAAGCCATCAACACAATAAGGAAAATATCTGACTACTGACCTGAATGAGAGGTAAGCCATCAACACAGTCAGGAAATTATCTGACTACTGACCTGAATAGCAGGTAAGCCATCGACACAGTAAGGAAAATATTTGACTACTGACCTGAATGAGAGGCAAGCCACCAACACAGTAAGGAAAATATCTGACTACTGACCTACATGAGAGGTAAGCCATCAACAGTCAGGAAAATATCTGACTACTGACCTGAATGGGAGGTAAGCCATCAACACAGTAAGGAAAACATCTGACTACTGACCTGGATGAGAGGTAAGCCATCAAACTTTTCTGATACTATTACTACTTTGAAGTGAGTCTCAGAACCTGCAATACAAATGAAACAAAGATAATTCGACAGTAAATGTAGAACTGATATTGCATACAAGTACATTAAAGTTTTCAAGCTTTTAATGATGCAGAATCTGTCCAGTGTGACCTGATATCTAGAAAACTTATATTTTCCATTTTACAACTTATTTATATTTATCATTTATATTTAATACAACTGCAATCTTATGGCATTATTGGTTGTCATTTTAATATCACTGTCGGATGTCTAGAATATCATCATTTTTATATAATAAATGTTATCAATCAGATGTTATAAACCATCGTTATAAGGTTTTATCTGACAGGAAAAGCACTTGCATCTGCAACATACTCAGTCGATGTCTTCTCATCAAACCAACATCTAAACAATGTGATGTGTTTGCTAATAATGATTTCTGCATACTAGAACCAATAGTACATATCACTATAGAGTGTATTTACCGACTACATGTAAGTTTACAAACCTTTTGGAACATTATGCATAAAACTTTCATTTATCACCTCCAAGTACTGAGGCTGAAGGTTTCCATCAAGTTTCTTAGTTATCGCATCTTGTATGGGTTTGGACTGAAAAAGAAATCTGATGATACAAATCTATGTCCTGGGAAATCTGCCTATCATCACAATTATATGACACTGTGATAAAGACACTGAAGTACTATTGCTTAAATAGATCATGGCAATTTTTTAGAAAAAAAGCTGTATTTGTGAAACACTAATGCCCCCGGTGGAACCAAAGTCCAAAAAGTTATTTTTAGTGTGAAGGTTATTGTAAGGGTCAAAAGGTGTCATTTGAAAGGACTTCATTAGTTGAGTACACATGTCAAATATGAAGTCTCTACCCCTCACAGTTCAAAAGTTATAGTCCCAAGTCCAAAGAGTTATATTTAGCATGAAGGTCATTGTCAAGGTCAATAAGTCATTGACCTTCATGTCCCTTAAAAGGGCTTCATTAGTTGAGTACGCATGTCAAATATGAAGTCTCTATCCCTCACGGTTCATAAGTTATAGCCAAGGTTAAAGTTGACAACAGACAGACAAACTGACAGGACAAAAACAATATGCCCCCGATCTATCAGTCCAGAGCATAGAAAAGAAGTCAACTTACCATGGTAGAAAACATGATGACACTGAAGTCATAGGAGAGCTTGCCATTGCATATAACACAATATAAGTATCAATCTTATTGTAAGTAAGCTAAGCATTACAGACTGTGCAATATCAATGCTGTGGGAAAGCTCACCATCACCGATGGCACAATAACCATCAGATTGTATGTAAGCTAAGCATTACAAACTGTACAATATCATTGCTGTGGGAAAGCTCACCATTACTGATGGCACAATATCCATCAGACTGTATGTAAGCTAAGCATTACAGACTGTACAATATTATTGCTGTGGGAAAGCTCACCATTACTGATGGCACAATATCCATCACATTGTATGAAGGCTAAACATTACAGAGTATACAATATCAATGCTGTGGGAAAGCTCACCATTACTGATGGCACAATAACCATCAGACTATATGTAAGCTAAGCATTACAGACTGTACAATATCATTGCTGAGGGAAAGCTCACCATTACTGATGGCACAATATCCATCACATTGTATGTAAGCTAAGCATTACAGACTGTACAATATCATTGCTGAGGGAAAGCTCACCATTACTGATGGCACAATATCCATCACATTGTATGTAAGCTAAGCATTACAGTCTGTATAATATCATTGCTGAGGGAAAGCTCACCATTACTGATGGCACAATATCCAATCAGATTGTATGTAAGCTAAGCATTACAGACTGTGCAATATCAATGCTGTGGGAAAGCTCACCACTACTGATGGCACAATAACCATCAGACTGTATGTAAGCTAAGCATTACAGACTGTACAATATCATTGCTGTGGGAAAGCTCACCATTACTGATGGCACAATATCCATCAGATTGTATGTAAGCTAGGCATTACAGACTTTACAATATCATTGCTGTGGGAAGGCTCACCATTACTGATGGCACAATATCCAATCAGACTGTATGTAAGCTAAGCATTACAGACTGTACAATATCATTGCTGTGGGAAAGCTCACCATTACTGATGGAACAATATCCAATCAGATTGTATGTAAGCTAAGCATTACAGACAGTACAATATCAATGCTGTGGGAAAGCTCACCATTACTGATGGCCCAATATCCAATCAGATTGTATGTAAGCTAAGCATTACAGACTGTACAATATCATTGCTGTGGAGAGCTCACCATTACTGATGGCACAATATCCCTCACATTGTATGTAAGCTAAGCATTACAGACTGTACAATATCACTGCTGTGGGAAAGGTCACCATTACTGATGGCACAAAATCCATCAGATTGTATGTAAGCTAAGCATTACAGACTGTACAATATCAATGCTGAGGGAAAGCTCATCATTACTGATGGCACAATATCCATCAGATTGTATGTAAGCTAAGCATTACAGACTGTACGATATCATTGCTGTGGGAAAGCTCACCACTACTGATGGCACAATATCCATCACATTATATGTAAGCTAAGCATTACAGACTGTACAATATCAATGCTGTGGGAAAGCTCACCATTACTGACAGCACAATATCCATCAGATTGTATGTAAGCTAAGCATTAAAGACTGTACAATATCACTGCTGTGGGAAAGCTCACCATTACTGATGGCACAATATCCATCACATTGTATGTAAGCTAAGCATTACAGACTGTACAATATCACTGCTGTGGGAAAGCTCACCATTACTGATGGCACAATATCCATCAGCTTGTATGTAAGCTAAGCATTACAGACTGTACAATATCAATGCTGTGGGAAAGCTCACCATTACTGATGGCACAATATCCATCAGATTGTATGTAAGCTAAGCATTACAGACTGTACAATATTATTGCTTTGGGAAAGTTCACCATTACTGATGGCACAATATCCATCAGATTGTATGTAAGCTAAGCATTACAGACTGTACAATATCAAAGCTGAGGGAAAGCTCACCATTACTGATGGCACAATATCCAATCAGATTGTATGTAAGCTAAGCATTACAGACTGTACAATACCATTGCTGAGGGAAAGCTCACCATTACTGATGGCACAATATCCAATCAGTTTGTATGTAAGCTAAGCATTACAGACTGTACAATATAATTGCTGAGGGAAAGCTCACCATTACTGATGGCACAATATCCAATCAGATTGTATGTAAGCTAAGCATTACAGACTGTACAATATAATTGCTGAGGGAAAGCTCACCATTACTGATGGCACAATATCCAATCAGATTGTATGTAAGCTAAGCATTACAAGCTGTGCAATATCATTGCTGTGGGAAAGCTCACCATTACTGATGGCACAAAATCCATCAGATTGTATGTAAGCTAAGCATTACAGACTGTACAATATAATTGCTGAGGGAAAGCTCACCATTACTGATGGCACAATATCCATCAGATTGTATGTAAGCTAAGCATTACAGACTGTACAATATCATTGCTTTGGGAAAGCTCACCACTACCGATGGCACAATATCCATCACATTGTATGTAAGCTAAGCATTACAGACTGTACAATATCAATGCTGTGGGAAAGCTCACCATTACTGATGGCACAATATCCATCAGATTGTATGTAAGCTAAGCATTACAGACTGTACAATATCAATGCTGTGGGAAAGCTCACCACTACTGATGGCACAATATCCATCACATTGTATGTAAGCTAAGCATTACAGACTGTACAATATCATTGCTGTGGGAAAGTTCACCATTACTGATGGCACAATATCCATCAGATTGTATGTAAGCTAAGCATTACAGACTGTACAATATCACTGCTGTGGGAAAGCTCACCATTACTGATGGCACAATATCCATCAGATTGTATGTAAGCTAAGCATTACAGACTGTACAATATCATTGCTGTGGGAAAGCTCACCATTACTGATGGCACAATATCCATCAGATTGTATGTAAGCTAAGCATTACAGACTGTACAATATTATTGCTGTGGGAAAGTTCACCATTACTGATGGCACAATATCCATCAGATTGTATGTAAGCTAAGCATTACAGACTGTACAATATCAAAGCTGAGGGAAAGCTCACCATTACTGATGGCACAATATCCAATCAGATTGTATGTAAGCTAAGCATTACAGACTGTACAATACCATTGCTGAGGGAAAGCTCACCATTACTGATGGCACAATATCCAATCAGTTTGTATGTAAGCTAAGCATTACAGACTGTACAATATAATTGCTGAGGGAAAGCTCACCATTACTGATGGCACAATATCCAATCAGATTGTATGTAAGCTAAGCATTACAGACTGTACAATATAATTGCTGAGGGAAAGCTCACCATTACTGATGGCACAATATCCAATCAGATTGTATGTAAGCTAAGCATTACAAACTGTGCAATATCATTGCTGTGGGAAAGCTCACCATTACTGATGGCACAATATCCATCAGATTGTATGTAAGCTAAGCATTACAGACTGTACAATATCATTGCTGAGGGAAAGCTCACCATTACTGATGGCACAATATCCATCAGATTGTATGTAAGCTAAGCATTACAGACTGTACAATATCATTGCTTTGGGAAAGCTCACCACTACTGATGGCACAATATCCATCACATTGTATGTAAGCTAAGCATTACAGACTGTACAATATCAATGCTGTGGGAAAGCTCACCATTACTGATGGCACAATATCCATCACATTGTATGTAAGCTAAGCATTACAGACTGTACAATATCAATGCTGTGGGAAAGCTCACCACTACTGATGGCACAATATCCATCAGATTGTATGTAAGCTAAGCATTACAGACTGTACAATATCATTGCTGTGGGAAAGTTCACCATTACTGATGGCACAATATCCATCAGATTGTATGTAAGCTAAGCATTACAGACTGTACAATATCACTGCTTTGGGAAAGCTCACCATTCCTGATGGCACAATATCCATCACATTGTATGTAAGCTAGGCATTACAGACTGTACAATATCACTGCTGTGGGAAAGCTCACCATTACTGATGGCACAATATCCATCAGATTGTATGTAAGCTAAGCATTACAGACTGTACAATATCA
Organism: Pteria penguin; assembly: GCA_035048485.1. Classification (NCBI taxonomy): domain Eukaryota; kingdom Metazoa; phylum Mollusca; class Bivalvia; order Pterioida; family Pteriidae; genus Pteria; species Pteria penguin. The sequence continues at coordinate 6,554,833 of CM068581.1, forward strand.
TTGCTGAGGGAAAGCTCACCATTACTGATGGCACAATATCCATGAGATTGTATGTAAGCTAAGCATTACAGACTGTACAATATCAACGCTGAGGGAAAGCTCACCATTACTGATGGCACAATATCCATTCAGTTTGTATGTAAGCTAAGCATTACAGACTGTACAATATAATTGCTGAAGGAAAGCTCACCATTACTGATGGCACAATATCCAATCAGATTGTATGTAAGCTAAGCATTACAGACTGTACAATATAATTGCTGAGGGAAAGCTCACCATTACTGATGGCACAATATCCAATCAGATTGTATGTAAGCTAAGCATTACAAACTGTGCAATATCATTGCTGTGGGAAAGCTCACCATTACTGATGGCACAATATCCACTCAGATTGTATGTAAGCTAAGCATTACAAACTGTACAATACCATTGCTGAGGGAAAGCTCACCATTACTGATGGCACAATATCCACTCAGACTGTATGTAAGCTAAGCATTACAAACTGTACAACACCATTGCTATGGGAAAGCTCACCATTACTGATGGCACAATATCCATCAGATTGTATGTAAGCTAAGCAATACAGACTGTACAATATCATTGCTGTGGGAAAGCTCACCATTACTGATGGCACAATATCCATCAGATTGTATGTAAGCTAAGCATTACAGACTGTACAATATCATTGCTGTGGGAAAGCTCACCATTACTGATGGCACAATATCCATCACATTGTATGAAGGCTAAGCATTACAGAGTATACAATATGAATCATGTTGATCACAGTAAAGCTAACCATAACAGACAGCACAATATCAATCATGTTGATCACAGTAGAGCTAACCATAACAGACAGCACAATATCAATCATGTTGATCACAGTAAAGCTAACCATAACAGACAGCACAATATCAATCATGTTGATCACAGTAAAGCTAACCATAACAGACAGCACAATATCAATCATGTTGATCAACAGTAAAGCTAACCATAACAGACAGAAAATATCAATCATGCTGATCACAGCAAAGCTAACCAAAACAGTCAGCACAATATCAATCATGCTGATCATAGTAAAGCTAACCATATCAGACAGTACAATATCAATCATGCTGATCATAGTAAAGCTAACCATAACAGACAGCACAATATCAATCATGTTGATCACAGTAAAGCTAACCATAACAGACAGCACAATATCAATCATGCTGATCATACATGTAGTAAAGCTAACCGCAACCGACAGCACAATATCAATTATGCTGATCATAGTAAAGCTAACCATAACAGACAGCACAATATCAATCATGCTGATCATAGTAAAGCTAATTATAACAGACAGCACAATATCAATTAAACTATAGTAAAGCTAACCATTGTAGATTACACAACCAATAGCAATCATGTTGATCATAGTAAAGCTAACCATAACAGACAGCACAATATCAATCATGTTGATCACAGTATAGCTAACCATAACAGACAGCACAATATCAATGATGTAGATCACAATAAAGCTAACCATAACAGACAGTACAATATCAATCATTTTGATCACAGTAAATCTAACCATAACAGACAGCACAATATCAATCATGCTGATCACAGTAAAACTTACAATAACAGACAGCACAATATCAATCATGCTGATCATAGTAAAGCTAACCATAACAGACAGCACAATATCAATCATGCTGATCATACATGTAGTAAAGCTAACCATAACAGACAGCGCAATATCTATCATTCTGATCATACATGTAGTAATGTAGAGATGATGGATAAATCCAAAGCACAAGTCCAAAAATCATAAAACCAGAGGACATACAAAATCAGTGAAAATGAAAAACAAATGGAAAATAACAAAATATGTCTACTTGAAGAGCATATGTGAACCCCTGTGATGGAGTGAGATCAGGTGCCCGGGGAGAGTGAGCATCTCCTGCTTGCTAGCAACACTTATGAAAGGAAAGTTTGTGATAGCGAAATTGAAATCGTCACATTTGTCAAAGAGTGAGGTGTTCAATTGACTATTAATGTCGAAAGACAACATAATATCTAAATACGAAGTAGAATTACTACTTTCTGCGGTTTCTTTGACCTCAAGTTCACTTGGATAGATGATGCTAAGGTAATCCGCGAATGAAGGATTATTAATTGAAAGCAAGTCATCTATATATCTGTAAGTAAAATTGAAGCCAAGAACCAATTGTTTTTTTCCTTGCGAAAGCAAAGACTGAATGAATTCAGCTTCGTATGAGTAAAGGAATATGTCAGCCAGAAGCGGAGCACAGTTAGTGCCCATTGGAATGCCGACAATTTGTTGAAAAACCTTACCTCCAAACACCACAAAAATGTTATCGATAAGAAAGTTCAACATCTGGATAACAGCTGTTTCAGTGTATTTATTTTTGGAATCAGAATTTTCCCTAACAAAATAAGTTTTATCATGGCCTATTACTATATATTTGAATTTGCGGCTTCCGTTTTTACTAGTAAATGCATTTTGAATAATTTCCGCTAATCTGTCTTTTAATTTCTGATGAGGGATCGTTGTGTAAAGAGTCGAAAAGTCAAAAGACTTGATAGAGTGAATTTTAGTAAAACTTTTTGATTTTAGATTTTTTGACAACTCTTTTGAATTTTTAAGGATCCACATTTGATTAATTCCACTTCTGGAATATACTGTTTCGCAATATCTATGAAGGCCAGATTTAACTTCTGATAATATTTTTGTGAGTAGCATCGATACAGATTTTGTGGAACACTTTGAGGAACCAGCGATAAAGCGTTGTTTGTAAGGATTTTTGTGCAATTTTGGAATGCAGTACAAATATGGAAGTTCTAAATTTAATTTATTTGAGTCAATACCAAATGTATTGAGGACAGATTTATGATTCTCGAGTACTTCCGAAACCGAAAAGCTTGTGAGAGTATAAGTACGATTTCCTGGAGCTGAATTTAATCCTAATTCTTTCACTAGGCTGTCAAAGTAATATTTCTTACAAGTAAATATATAATTATTGGATGCTTTGTCTGCTGGTGTAATGATATAATGTTCTTGGAGGAAGATAAGTTCTCTGACAACATCAGGATCTTTAAAAATAGATTCGAATCTGGCGTTTACAGAACATTGTAATTTTTTAATTTTTTGTCTTAGCAGTACTGCAATAGATTTTATCCATTCCGAAAGAGTGTCGATCTGTACTTCCTCTCTAGTAAAGCTAACCATAACAGACAGCACAATATCAATCATGTTGATCATAGTAAAGCTAACCATAACAGACAGCACAATATCAATCATGTTGATCACAGTAAAACTAACCATAACAGACAGCGCAATATCAATCATGCTGATCACAGTAAAACTACAAATAACAGACAGCACAATACCAATCATGCTGATCATAGTAAAGCTAACCATAACAGACAGCACAATATCAATCAAGCTGATCATACATATAGTAAAGTTAACTGTAACAGACAGTGCAATATCAATCATGCTGATCATACACGTAGTAAAGCTAACCATAACCAACAGTACAATATCAATCATGTTGATCACAGTAAAACTAACCATAAAAGACAGCACAATATCAATCATGTTGATCACAGTAAAACTAACCATAACAGACAGCACAATATCAATAATGCTGATCATAGTAAAGCTAACCATAACAGACAGCACAATATCAATCATGTTGATCACAGTAAAGCTAACCATAACAAACAGCACAATATCAATCATGCTGATCATACATATAGTAAAGCTAACTGTAATAGACAGTGCAATATCAATCATGCTGATCATACATGTAGTAAAGCTAACCATAACCAACAGTACAATATCAATTATGTTGATCACAGTAAAACTAACCATAACAGACAGCACAATATCAATAATGCTGATCATAGTAAAGCTAACCATAACAGACAGCACAATATCAATCATGTTGATCACAGTAAAGCTAACCATAACAGACAGAAAATATCAATCATGCTGATCACAGCAAAGCTAACCAAAACAGTCAGCACAATATCAATCATGTTGATCATAGTAAAGCTAACCATAACAGACAGTACAATATCAATCATGCTGATCATAGTAAAGCTAACCATAACAGACAGCACAATATCAATCATGTTGATCAACAGTAAAGCTAACCATAACAGACAGAAAATATCAATCATGCTGATCACAGCAAAGCTAACCAAAACAGTCAGCACAATATCAATCATGCTGATCATAGTAAAGCTAACCATATCAGACAGTACAATATCAATCATGCTGATCATAGTAAAGCTAACCATAACAGACAGCACAATATCAATCATGTTGATCACAGTAAAGCTAACCATAACAGACAGCACAATATCAATCATCCTGATCAAAGCAAAGCTAATTATAACAGACAGCAAAATATCAATCAAACTGTAGTAAAGCTAACCACTGTAGATTACACAACCAATAGCAATCATGTTGATCATAGTAAAGCTAACCATAACAGATAGCACAATATCAACTATGCTGTAGTTACCAAAGCTAATTAACGGTTGTAGATAGCATATAGTACCTGCAATCATGGTATAGCAGAAGAAAAACTTTCAATTTAAAATATATAGTTTATGTTATTAAAGGGTATTTCCACCTACCATTGTAGACAGCAAACGCTGAATATGAGAACATTTACTAACTCTGAAGAATCTGGTTGGAGTGTTCATACCTAGAATACGGTGTTAAAACAATATATAATGAATGTAATTGATTACAATTGCTATACAATTATATACATTACCCTTGAAGTACATGGAAATTATGCATACTTATCTATGACACATAAAGTTTAGGTATACTCAGTATTTATTGGTGACAAAAAAGTCAAGAAAATAAATAATCTGTCCCAGGATGATTAAGGAAATAAATATCCTGTCCTTCAAAGATCTGAAAATAAATAATCTGACTCGACCAAATTTGCCAGCCTCCTTCAGAATCAAATGGTTGTCCCCTTAATTATTGGGTGTATTTCTTTTACCAGCTTGAATTACTCCAAGCTGCTCCGAATGAATGGAGTGATTGCAAGCACTACTCGATCTGGAGTTACTCTAAAGCTACCCTCACTGCACCTACTCGACAGGTAGTGTATAGCCAGATTTTCAAAATGGCATCCAGTATTTTGAGCCACAAGAGGAGAACATTTTTTTCCTGCGAAACATGCCAGCTAGAGGCTGTTTTGTTATGTGATTAAACGTTCAACAGACATCAATGTGATGATAAGAGTATGTATTTTAATAATAAAAGAATTGAAAATCATTTGATTTTATTCAATAATCACTGATGTAAACCATTAATCAGTGTCAATTCTATTTTTTTCTAATTATATTTTATGTCGCCTGAGAAGCATACTGCTAGCAGCACATAGGAATCACTTTGTCCGGTATCTGTCTGTCCGTCTGTCCCATTGATGGAAGCTGCAACCCCTCTTTCAAAATTTTCTACATCAGCCTACGGTACATGTACGTGTCCTGCAATCACATTTCACACACAGGTATATGCTTTCACGATATGGCGGCACGCTGTCGTAAATAATTACTTTATTCGTCTTTATTCATGAATGGGACTTCAGAATGTACAATTTTCAGGTAAAATCTATGGATAGTGACTGTATGGACAATAAAACATGTTTGAAACACCTAGAAATTGCATTTAAAAGCGAAACAAGAGGCCCAAGTGGGCCTATATCGCTCACCTGAGTACCTAGATGATCAGTCATGCATGAAGGAAGAATTCATTTATTTTTGCATTAATGTGACTAAGTCAACACAGATGTTGAAAATATGTCAAATTTTATTTCAGGCTAGAATAAAAAACAACACTTTATTGCACTTCCACTCAGGTGATTTTGATATTAAGCATTTCCTTTGTCTCTGCAAGATGTCATTCAGGGCAACAAGTTAGTCATTTTCTTTAGGTGGGGCCTTTTGTTGACTGATTTCAAGTCTGGGTCATGAACAACAATTGTTTCAAATATTGTCCAGATCTAACTTAAAAATTGCCTAATTTCATATGTTGAGTGTTGAGAAACATCTAAAAACTTATTTAGATGTGTAAAGAAATGAAAAAAAATTTTTTGACCACAGCTGGATTTGAACCGCTACTCTCCATATTTCAATTACCAAGTGGTATATGTACCATTGTGAGAACTGCTTTTTAGACATGGTGACATTATCTGTTAACCAATTTGGATGAAATTTACCATATTGATAGAGGACCTTTAGTACTTCATGTATTCCATGTTTCATTAAAATCTTTCATGCGGTATAACAGCAGAAGTGAAAAATGTGATTGAATTGTTCCTATACACCCTCATTTGGAAGTCTTAAAAAATTCATAGAAAATCCAAAAATTGAGATATTGACAAAATTCTTTCAAAGTAACAATCCTTACCATAATTATGATCACAATAGTCCATAAGAAATCATCATTATCAATTAACTAGGAAATATGACACTATTTTTCTGCATTGAATCACCAAGTCCAAATAAATGTCGAAAAAAAAATTCTAAAATTTGATTTTGGAAGGGAACCAAAATGACAATACGTCTTCACTCATCCCTCTAGATCATTTCTATGCATTCTGTTTGTCTCTGTATACAGCCCGTATGAAAAAGAATATTGTTAAAGGAGGGAACTCTTTTGTGACCTACTTTTGACTATGGTGGCGCCACCTGTAAAGAGGTCTGGACAAAAACAACAGAATTTGAAGAGGATCATAAGTGACTTATTTCTACCAAGATTTATTAAAATCCTTCAAACAGTTTTGTAGAAAAAGTTGAAAATGTGAAAAATGGCCTCCCCCCCCATTTTTTGGAAGTCTTAAATGTAAAATTCCTAATTTCATATGTTGAGTGTTGAGAAACATCTAAAAACTTATTTAGATGTGTAAAAAAAAAAAAAATTTTTTGACCACAGCTGGATTTGAACCGCTACTCTCCATATTTCAATTACCAAGTGGTATATGTACCATTGTGAGACCTACTTTTTAGACATGGTGGCATTATCTGTTAACCAATTTTGATGATCCGCACAAAAAACAAAACCTTTGAAAAGGACTATGAGTACTTGCATCCTACCCAGTTTTATCACAATCCTTCAAGTTGTTCTGTAGATCAAGTTGAAGATATGAAAAATTGGCCCCCCCCCCCCCCCTTTTCTTGGAAGTCTTAAAAAATTCATAAAAAATTCAAAAATCGAGATATTGAAAAAATTCCTTCGCACCAGCATTCCTTACCATAGAAATGATTAAATGAAACCAAATGAATACATCAATGTTTACTAAAAGAAAATAATAACTCTTTAATGCATTAAAATAACAAAGTCCAAAATAAAAATGAAAAAACGTCAAAAATTTGATTTCGGAATGGAACCAAAAATATCAACACTTCTTCCCATATGCCTATGCAGTCGGTTTGTCGCTGTATGCACCCAATCTGAATAAGAAGTTTGTCAAAGTAGGGTACCCTCTGTGACCTACTTTTGTCTGTGGTGGTGCCACCTGTTCATCGATCCTGACAAAGATGACCACATTTGTCGGGGACCTTGAGTATTTGATGCATGCCAAGTTTCATTGAATTCCAGCAAGTGGTTCCGAAGAAAAAGTTCAAACTGTGAAATGTTTACACCAATTATCCCACCCCCCTTTTTCTTGAAAGTCTTAAAAAATTCATAAAAAATCCAAAACATAAAATATTGAAAAATTTTCTTCGCAGTAGTATTTCTTACCATCAAAATGATCAAATTAAACCAAATTAATGCATCAATGTTTACTAAAAGAAAAAAATACCTCTTTTCTGCATTAAAACTACCAAGTACAAAAAACGTCAAAAAAACGTCAAAAATTTGATTTCGGAACGGAACCAAAAATAACAACACTTCTTCACACATCCCTCTAGATCATTCCTATGCATTCGGTTTGTCTCTGTATGCCCCCGGTCTGAAGAAGAAGTTTGTCAAAGGAGGGTACCCTCTTTGACCTACTTTTGTCTGTGGTGGTGCCACCTGTTGATGAATCCGGACGAAAAACAACAACACTTGTAGGGGACCATAAGTACTACATGCTTATCAAGTTTCATCAAATTCTGTTCATTGGTTCTGGAGAAGAAGTCGAAAATTTGAAAAGTTAACGACAGACGACAGACGACGGACGACGGACGACGGACGACAGACGACGGACAGACGACGGATGACGGACGGTGATTTTTCACAATAGCTCACTTGAGCCTTTGGCTCAGGTGAGCTAAAAAAGGTAAAATTTTGGTAGTGTTTGGTAGAGTTTGGTATTTAGAAGCACCGAAAAAATACGCCCATCAAATTCGATGTAAACCAGTCTAAATCTGAGGGAAATGCATGATGGTTTAAAAATGACGTTTTCATATGGAAATTTATGACGTTATAACTGCTTTATGCCAGATACTGTCCCAAATGGGCAATAACTCTGTTTAACAAAAAGACTCCATGCCGCAACAGGTGCGAACGTAGCTAGCTGACAGAATCCACACGATTGGGAAACGAATAATGTACCATGATAAATGTACCATGATACAGTAGTCATTATTACCTATGGTGGTCTAAACTGAATAACATACTTCAACATTACAGTCTGGAATCGTTTTCTTTAAAAACACATCGTACCATCTTTGGCTCCATGCGAAGTAGTCGTACTACACTCGATTTGGACAAGAAATGATTACCTCTAAGAAGAAATTCACTTTTGAAGATTCAGATTTAAAGCTACAGCTGAATGTGATGATTACGGAAGTAAGGCTCTCATTAAATTATTCATGACAATTATTATAATAAGCAGTTACAGAAGTTAATGTCCCCTTGAATTATTGTTTGAACAGATTATATAATATTGATGATTATATAATCACAGCCTGCAGAATATCATAATAATTATGCATGCAATCACAATTACATAATAATTATGCATGCAATCACAATTACAGAAATAAGTCAATAGTCTCATTTTAAAATAATATACCTGTAGATTGTAAACAATCACATGACAAATGTATGTGTAATTAATTGGCTATAGTACATGCAGTATTGGCTTTATATCATAGATATTATGTAAATGCAGTTAATGTATTTCTTATTCTTGGGTAATAACTATTATTGTTATATGATGTGTTGCACCAGTCGAATTTGTACATGTATAATGTTTATATTTTGGTAACTGGTGCTCTACTACAATACTATTACACCTCGCATGGTGTATAGAGAAATCACAAGAGCGGTAGACAATTTTTCAAGTGGATCGCATCTTTATTAAATGTCAGACTATTTATAAACAGTACTTTAATATCTTGTGGTCAAATGATTCAAACCTCAAGATATCTTAATTGTGAGCCCAGATCGAGACTTGAAGTTTTGTCCTACCTTAATTATATTGCAGCTTTTGGTTTGATAATTACAATTTATTGACCTCTTGCTTGGCAGCGACATCATGAGACATGATTTTAATTCTTTGTTCAGACAAAACTTCAAATCTCCCAATCTGACATCCAATGGTGTGCCATGATCAGCAGAGAATGTGTCTCTTGTTTCGCCACCATGAATGCCTGGTCATTAGTTTATTCAGTGTATATATAATTACTATTGGAGCATATATTAAATGTTTTTGTAACTCATTCCATAATTGTTTGAAGGATGCATGCAGGTATTGGCCCGGATATCTCAATGGTGACAGCATCCATCGTGAAAGCAGATTCTTGGTTCGATTCCAGGTGGTTCAGCCTTGTGCATGCAATCTTTCAATCTGTGTTGTAAATTTGGTTCCATAAGAACTATAGTACGTGACTTTCATGCGAGGGAGAAGTATATGCAGGGTAATTTCTCTGTCATGTTTCCACTGTGCTCGAAAACCCGAGACTGGTAGGAGGTATATGTGTGATGAATGCCTGTATCAGCCTGTCATCCTGCCTGTAATACATGTAACTGTTTTACCTACAGGTATTGGATCCATCTTATGGAATGTATGTATGGCCCAGTGCACCTGTACTGGCACAATATATCTGGAAAAACAGGGATGCTGTGAAAAACAAAAGAGTGCTTGAGGTGAGAATTACCTTAATATAACTAGAGCTGTCCTAACGGGACAAATATCCCCCATGGCAACAAAGTTGAAACATGCAATAATTCATCCCAAGATACATCACTGTTATAAGTGTAGTGGATGTCCCACTTGTACATTTTGAGGTAAAATGAATGAAAACAATCTGGTTTGTGTGCTTTCTGACCTTGACCTTGTAGATATGACCTTGGTTCAAGGTCATTACACATCCTCAGGGCTTGGACAACAATTGTGTAACTATAGTCTTCCAGCAACATAACAGGAAAAAGTTATGGCGCAGACAAGAATTCTGGTTATGTGTGCACTGTTACATTGACATTGTAGATATCACTTTGGTTCAAGGTAATAACACACCCTTAGGTCATGGACAATAATCCCTCCAAATTAAAAGGAAGAAGTTATGGACCTTGGAGATACAATCTTGAGTGAAAGTTGTGACACATCCTTGGGCTATGGACAACAATTGTGTGATATATTATCCAAATCCATCTTGGCAGTAAGAAGTTATGGCCCGGACAAGAATTTTCGCTATGTATGCACTGTGACCTTGGCCTTGAAGATATGACCTTGAGTCAAGGTCATAACACACCCCTTGGGTCATGGACAACAATTGTGTGAAATATTATCCTGGATAATAATCCAACTTGGCAGTAAGAGGTTATGGCTCGGACAAGGATTTTGGCTATGTATGCACTGTGACCTTGACCTTGAAGATATGATCTTCAGTCAAGGTTATGACACATCCTTTGGTCATGGACAACAATCATGTGAAATATTATTCAGATCCGATAAGGGGATAAGTTCTGGCCCAGACAAACAATTTTGCTATGTATGCACTGTGACCTTGACCTTGATGATATGACCATGGGTCAAGGTCATGACACATCCTGTGTCATGTATAATAATTGTGTGAAATGTTATCCAGATCCAACATAGCAGTAAGGAGTTATGACCTGGACACATATTTCGACCAAGTGTGTACTGTGACCTTGACCTAGGAGATATGATCTTGAGTCAAGGTCATGTTACACCCTTGGGTCATGGACAACAATTGCGTGATATATTTTCCTGGATAATAATCCAAGTTGGCAGTAAAAAGTTATGGCCTGGACAAGGATTTTGGCTATATATGCATTGTGACCTTGACCTTGAAGATATGACCTTAGGTCGAGGTCTTGACACACCCTTGTGTCATGTACAACAATTGCGTGAAATGTTATGCAGATTCAACATAGCAGTAATAAGTTATGGCCTGGAAAATGTGTGTACTGTGACCTTGACCTTGGAGATATGACCTTGAGTCAAGGTCATGATACACCCTTCGGTCATGGACAAGAACTGTGAAAAATATTATCCTGGATATTAATCCAACTTGGCAGTAAGAAGTTATGGCTGGACAAGGACTTAGGCTATGTATGCACTGTAACCTTGACCTTGAAGATATGACCTTAGGTTGAGGTTATGACACACCCATGGGTCATGGACAACAATTGTGTGAAATGTTATCCATATCTGATAAGGGGATAAGAAGTTACGGCCTGGACAAAAATATTTGCTATGTGTGCACTGTGACCTTTACCTTGAAGATATGACCATGGGTCAAGGTCATGACACACCCTTGGGTCATGTAGAACAATTGTGTGAAATATTATCTAGATCTGACAAGGGGGTAAGAAGTTATGGCCTGGACAAATATGAACAGACGGACAGAGACCGGTGATTCCTATATAAACCCCCCCCCCAACTTTGTTTGCTGGAGGTATAATAACTTTTAGGTATAAATAGCAATCTAACGGTCTCTTTCAAAGTAAACAATTATATACATGTCAAAGGAAATTTTCTTCGAGGTGTGTTTAGATCAAGGTCACTGTGAAATGATTTCTGGTTGAATTGCAAAGCAATTACGGTCTATAGATTAGCAATGTCCGTCCATCACTGCATCCATTTGCCCATTGTCTGTCCAATAACATTTTATTAAGTTTCTGTTTGAAGCAAATTAAATTTAATGGTGAGTTTATGGTTGAAGCTAACTCTCAGCAACTAAGAGAAGTATAAACATAATACTTCACACATAGGTTCCTTATGACCAGAGCTTTCAAATTATGCAATGACTTTGACCTAGTGACCTCAACTGTAGACTTTGCCTTGCTTTGAGAGGACTAATTTTGGCTATATATTTTTATCAATATGGGTAGGGCTTTGATACTTCATGCATAGGTTCTTTTTGACCAGAGGTTCAGTTGATACCATGACTTTTGACCTTGACCTTGTTATTATACCCCTTGCAAACAAAGTTTCTGGAGTATATAAGAATCACCCCAGGCATCTGTCTGTCTGTCTGTCCATCAATCTTGTCCGGGCCATTACTTCATCCTTTTACTTCAGAGGGAGATAATATTTTACACAGTAGATGTCCATGGCCCAAGAGGGTGTCATGATCTTGAATCAAGGTCATGTCTAGAAGACCAGAGTCACATTGCACACACAGCTAGAATTCTTGTCCAGGGCATAACTTCTTCCTGTTACATCGGAGAAAGAGTATATTTTACACAATTGTTGTCCATGACCCAAGGGTGTATCATGATCTGAACCAAGGTCATATTTACAAGGTGAAGGTCACAGTGCACACATAGCCAGAATTATTGTCCAGGGCATAACTTCCTTCTGTTTCATTGCAGGTACATGTAAATTATATTTTTACACAAGTGTTGTGCATGACCCAAGAGTGTGTCGTGAACTTGAACCAAGGTCATATCTACAAGGTCAAGGTCAGAGTACACACATAGCCAGGATTCTTACCTGGGCCATAACATCCTTCTGTTTAATTGCAGGGAGATTATATTTCACACAATAGTTGTTCATGACCCAAAAGTATGTCATGACCTTGAACCAAGGTCATATCTACAAGGTCAAGGTCACAATACACACATAGCCAGACTTCTTGATCAGGCCATAACTTCTTCCTGTTATGTTGGAGGGAGATTATATTTAACACAATTGTCGTCCATGACCCAAGGCTTTATCATGACCATGAACCAAGGTCAAATCTTCAAGGTTAAGGTCTGAATGCTTACATACCAGAATTCATGTTTTCATTGATTATACCTCAAAATGTACAAGGGGACATCCATTACACCACAGGGCTTTCAGCTCGTTGGTCCTTTCAATTATACTAATATAATAATTATTATGTTGTTCAATTATACTAATATAATAATTCTTATATTGGTATAATTGGCAGGGGAGGGGGACCAACCAGTCGAAAGCCCTGTGATTACACTTATATCAGTGATATCTTGGATCTTGAATTATTGCATGTTTTAACTTTGTTGCCATGAGGGTATTTGTCCTGTTAGGACAGCTCTAGTTCAAATTTGTTTTGCAGTCTGGCCATGACATATGTATTTTAAAATGTTTATTGTTCACAGCCTTGATAAACTATCGATGCCTTTCTTCATAGCTTACACATGCAGGCTACATTAAAAGTCTATGAGATCAGTTATGGGTCAAATTATATCTGGTGCCAAATCTGTTGGCTTCAATTTCCAAAGATCATGAATGCTTGAAACTTAAAGGCTTCAAATTTTCTTCATATGCACCTCTGTGAGGTGGAAAGTATGATACTTTACAACCATGTGTCAAGGACAGTATCAGCAGTTAAAAGATTATCCCTGGATCAGCAGATAGAAAGAGTCTCCACAGGAGAATATGTTTCCTCTTAAAACACCAAATTATAGAAATGGTTGCATAGAATTGTACACATTATTTTTATTTGTTAGAATATATAATATATGAAATTAAAATTTTTCTCTATGAATACTAGATAGGGTGTGGTACAGCTCTGCCAGGTATTGTGGCTGGACTACTAGGAGCAGTTGTTACCCTTAGTGACAGCAGAGAAAATCCCCAGTGCCATCAGAACTGCGCTGCCATCTGCAGGGAGAATGGATTGACAAATATGCCTATTATAGATCTGAAATGGGGTTTATTCAATGAAGCTTTACTGAATCTGCCTCCTATGGAAATTATTCTTGGATCAGACTGCTTTTATGAAGAAAAAGGTATAGGCAAACTTATTCTTTGACATTTTTTGACCACATTGCAAAGCAATTCCGGGCTATAGATTGGCGATGTTCATCTGTTTTTCTGTCTGTCTCTCCTTACATCTGCCCATCTGTCTGTCCATCAAAATTTTGGTCAAAGCTTCTGGTTTAAGCAAAATTTCAGCAACTAAGTGGAATGTAAACATAATACTTCACACATAGGTTCAGTATGAACTACTTTCAACAAATTGTAACTTTAGCTATATCTCTTCAGACAATAGGTGTAGGGCTTGACACTTAACACGTACGTTCTTTATGACGAGTGCTTTCAATTCATACCATGACTCTTGACCATGTTTCAAATTTGCTTTGCAATTCGACCATAATGTCTTTAGCAGTTTCTTGTAGCTTTTGTTTGTTAAAGGTTTTATTTATTCTAGAGTTGCCAGAAGACCACACTAACCAGTTAGTCCTCTCAGCCATGAGACATAGTACTTGATTGGCATCGTTGTAGGGTTTAACGGCTATGCCCGTAAAATTTATGATTTGTCATTAGAGATAAACAAATGAAATACATTTTTAAGGTAAAACTTACACTAATTCTGTCATAAAAATTGATATCCATAGAAATTACCTAAGAATAACTTGAAGATCTGTGTGAACTATAACCCCATGATACAGTTTTACCTGAGGATTCACAGAACAAGCTGCAACCTTTTAAAATTCGTACTGACCGTTCAAAATTGCTTGATTTTGAAACATTGGTATAAAAATTTCAAGATCAAAGCCTTTTGATTGGCTAGAAATTTTAAATAGATGCCACAATGTTTTGAAAGTGAAAATGATATTGCTCTGACAAAATGATGTGCATTCTTCCTTTTTAATAATACTGTATTATAGGGTTACATTATCATAGATCTTTAATTAATTCCTTCAAGGAATCTATGACTGTGAAAAATGTTAAATTTACGATACTATGACATTCTACATCTTCAAATAACACTCTTTATGAGCACAGCTGTTAGACACCAAAGGTGATACTAATAAAAAAGCTGGTTACTGCTTTGAAAAGGGGCAGACTTAATTCTGACTTTCAGAAGACAACAGAGCGCACAACATCTGAGATACTATAAATGATTGGAAGAGATATGATCAATGATAAGAGGTATTTTGGCAAAACAGCTCTTACAAGTTTTACATACTACTTTCTGAATATTACATACTGTTTAAAAGATGTGATCAACATTACAGCTTTTGAAAATCAGCTCTAAGGTCAAGGTCACAAAGTAAGAAAATATGGTATCAATCAGAAGTTCTAGTTATAAGGAAAATACATGCTATTTAAGTGTTAAAGCATAGTATATCTTACCAAATGAAAAATCTTACGTGGAATGCACATATGAAATTATTAGAGGAACTATGCTCATTTGACCTGCTGTCTTATATGGCATTCATTGTGAATGAAGCTGATGCTGACAATCTTAAGGCCAAAATATAAAACTTCCTAGATTCTCATCCCAGCCCGACCCAATTTTTCGTGCCTGCCAAGGTTTCCTTTTTTTTTTTTCAAATTTCATTTTGAAAATTATATGGCTGACCATAAATATCATGTGTCTTGTCCGTTTCTGTTATAGATATATGAGATTTTGTTTTATTTGATGATTTGTGATTTTTATACCCTCCTCCCCCACCCCCAAACAAATTTTGGGTGGGTATATAGGAATCACCCTGTCTGTCTGTCTGTGAGTCTGTTTGTCTATCCATCTGTTCACATTTGTTCAGGCCATAACTTCTAACCCTCTTGTAAGATCTGGATGATATTTCACACAATTGCTGTACATGACCCAAGGTGGTGTCCTGACCTTGACCCATGGTCATATCGTCATGTAAAGGTCACAGTGCAGGCATAGCAAAATTCCTTGTCTGAACCATAACTTCTTACCTTCATATAGGTCCTTACTGCTTGATAATATTTCACACCATTGTTTTCCACAATCCAAAGATGTGTATTACATTGTACTGAACATGTTGTCTGTCTGTATGTCTGTCCATCTGTATGTCTGTCCCTCTATCTATCCATGAAACTTGTTTGGGCCAAAACATCTTCCTTTTATTTTGGAGGGAGATAATATTTAACAAAATTGTTGTACATGATCCAAAGGTGTGTTATGACTTCAACCCATGGTCACATCTTCAAGTTCAAGGTTACAGTGCACACTGAGCAAAGATCCTTTTCGAGGCCATAACTTCTTACTAGCAAGTTGGATCTGGATAATATTTCATACAATTGTTTTCCATGACCCAAGCATGTGTCATGACTTTGACTGAAGGTCATATCTTATAGGTCAAGGTCACAGTGCATACATAGCAACAATCCTTGTCCAGGCCGTAAATTCTTACCACCAAGTTGGATTTCTACCCAAATTAATATTTCACACAATTGTTGTTCATGACCCAAGACTGTGTCATAACCTTGATGTAAGATCATACCTACAAGGTCAAGGTCACAGTGCATGCATGGTCAATATTCTTGTATGGGTCATAGGTCCTTAATGCTATATAAGATCTGGATAATATTTCACACCATTGTTTTCCATGATCCAAAGATGTGTATCACATTGTACGGAACATGTTGTCCGTCTGTCCATGAAACTTGTCCGGGCCAAAACATCTTCCCTTAATTTTGGAGGGAGATGATATTTTTAAACACAATTGTTGTACATGACCCAAGAGTGTGACATGACTTCAACCCATGGTCATATCTTCAAGGTCAAGGTCACAGTGCACACATAGCAAAGATCCTTGTCCGGGCCATAACTTTTTACTAGCAAATTGGATCTGGATAATTTCATACAATTGTTTTCCATGATCCAAGTGTGTGTCATGACTGACTGAAGGTCATATCTTGAAGGTCAAGGTCTTAGTGCATACATAGCCAAAATCCTTGTCCAGGCCATTACTTCTTACCGCCAAGTTGGATTACTATCCAAAATAATATTTCACACAATTGTTGTCCATGACCTAAGACTGTGTCATAACCTTGACTCAAGATCATACATCCAAGGTCACGGTGCAGGCATGGTCAATATCCTTGTATGGGTCATAGGTCCTTAATGCTATATAAGATTTGGATAATATTTCACACCATTGTTTTCCACGATCCAGAGATGTGTATCACATTGTACAGAATATGTTTTCCATATGTACAGTACTAGCGTCGTGGATCGCCTATTTCCCACCCCCCACGGACCACGTGGATCTCTAGTGGGAGATCTTAACGCTCCACTCAATTTGAGTGGGACGTCACTCCCACTCCCCACCGAGTCACGCCACTCACCTGTACAGGTGATTAATCCCACTCGTCCACCGGTCCGAGTATTGGGTCGGCGCGTTTGAAGTACCGATGCGTCAGCGGCTTAATGTGTACATGACCGCAGCCGTTAAATTCACATTCTGTATTTAATTTCTCATAAGATATATTTTATAACAAATATTTAATGCCATACTGCATAGAATACATTTATCAAAAATTAAATTCCCGTCGACTTTTCAGTTTCATAAACGTACATTAAGGGAAGTTTTAGTGTTGGTGTGCGATAAATTTTACCAGGTTTTCAGCCATGCGTTATTAATATCTTTCCATGACAATTTAAACTTTACATTACTTGCGCCGTTGCACCGAATCTTCAAAGGAGTGTAATTAGACACAGATCTATGTAAATTTTATATTCAAGCGTTTGCCGCGATGTGTGGCTTACCTAATTATCACTGATCGGCATCAAACTTTACAAATTAAATTTAACCGACAAATATTGTAAAATACACACATAACGCTGTCTGTGTAAACATTACTTTATAAATGTCAATTAGCTAATTAATCCATTGTTTATAATTTTCCAATTAAAACCAGCGGTTTTTCAGATCTATCGGCCTTAATTATTTAAGTATGATAATTGGTTCTTTTCTTTGAAGATCCGCGAATATAAGAAATGTAGTATCGTTGTTTCTTCATTCCTACTTTGGATTTCTACCATGGCACTTCTTCGGGGGCAGGCGTGGTATAGTGGTTAAGCGATTGGCTTGCGGCGCCGACGATCCGGGTTCGATTCCCGGGTTGCGCCACTATGTTTAAGAGGTTGGTAACCTCCTGCTTCCATGTCGCGATATAACTGAAATATTGTTGAAAGCGACGTAAAACACCAATCAACCAACCATGGCACTTCGTCAACTCACTCGTGTACCGAAGTTCTTCCTCGTGCGGTATCTTTGCGACCAGACGCTGCAGGTCCGGGGCAGAGGTTATTTCCGCATCGACGAGAATCATGATGTGAGTATATTTTATCCATACTCTTTTTATTCACAGTTTCACTTTTTCCGTCACCAGTCTTACTGTAGGCTATCATGTGTATAAGTATCGAAATGAGAAATGTAAAATTTCCCGATCTATGTTTTTTATTTAGTTTGTTCATTTGTGACCACATTGTTGTATAATTGGTGTTCACGAAATCACTTTAAAGGACGTGTAGGTCACCGACCTTGCCCTTCATACTAGAATGGCGTTTTTTTTTTTTTTTTTGCTGTCGGGGCATACGTGTTTACAAACACATCCTTATGACTTGGTTTCATTAATTTGAAATCAAATAATTTTGCATTTAGTTAATTTATGTATTTAATTTTTTTTTAAATTCATTTTATTTATTCAATTAATATTCTTAATTTAATTAAAATATAAAATACTAATCGGGGTTTGAGAAATTGATTTAATAACATTATCCCCGCGCAACAGAATGACAACAGAGATATAGCATCTAATAGGACTTTTTCTTTGTCAGGTTGTCACAGGCGGGTTGTATGAGGTTCAAGGGGGGGGGGGGGGGCGTTCCAACCAGGTTAACACTGCCGTTGTCCTAGCCAGTGGTGATGAGAAAGAGATGCGGGCCGACCTCCAGAGACGTAATACCGAGACGGCCACCAATCCCCAACCACGTTCATCTACATCACCTCCACCAGCTAAGCGGCAGCGGACGGACGACGCTGAGGTATAATTTTTATTATAAAATACAAGACAAATATTGTATTATTATTGTAAAATATGGGAAGCTTATATAAGGAAAACCGTTTTTGTGAAATTGCATGCTGGTATCAAAATCAATAAATAAGCCCCAATATCTTCAAACAAATGAAAATACAAAGTAGTAGGTTACAACATTGCTTTAATTTTGCCAATTTCAACAATCATAATTTTACGGTGTTAAAGTACACTGATTTTTTCTTGAATTATTATTATTTAGTGTCCATTTTCATATCCACAAATTGCAACGTTTAAGAATTATTTTTTAAAAATTTCTGGCAGCTCACCATTGCCATTCCCCTCGCTACATCCTGTCTTTTGTTCAATCAAGTAATCATGTCCTATATGGCTTTACAAAGCATTTCCACACTAATTAATCAATTATGAATATTACTTAACCTACCTTTTCCCCCCATACAAGCCCACAACCGCCGACCTGTCAATTTCACGGTGGCAATCACCGGTAAATGAAATGAAATGAAATGAAATAAAATGAAATAAAATAAAATAAAATAAAATGAAATAAAATGAAATAAAATGAAATAAAATCTAAATAAACCAAGAAATGATGATCTATAATGATATAACTACATGCATACATGAAAGTAACCAAGAAATCGGTCAATAATACCGAATTAATAAAAACGTAAATAAAGGAAATAATTTTTTCAAAATAAAAATAAAACACCTTGGGATTACTCCCGTATCTTTGTGACGGATCTTTCTGTATGACGTTTAAATTCTTATTCTTATTTATTTCACAGACAGAGCTTGAGACAGCCAGCAATGCCACAGAGCCGTCATCACCTGAACTCCGGTCACCTACCCCGCCTTCATCGCCTACACGACCGGGGTCTAGCCCGTCGCCAGTACCACCACCTGTCCGGGAAACTTTGCGGTCCGAGTGGTAGAAAGACTGTTCCCCGAGTTATTTGGCGAGGACAATCTAAGATTTGGATATACATGTAGTTACAACGGCGGTGGTGTCAAGAATAAAAAAGGACTAGACGAGAAGAGAAAGGGGTACTTAAGGAAATACGTGTGCCAACATTATCCGGAAGTCAAAGAAATTCAAGCATGGAAAATGATGGTTGTAAACCCAGTGAACGAACGGCTTCGGCGTCCGGTAGAAAAGAAGAAAGATCTCCTGCACCGACTAAGTAGACCAACACTTGATCTGGAGCCGAACACAGAGGACATCTTCACACGCCTGTGAATTTAACGTGACGTGTTATGTGAAGTTACATGTGTGATGAGAAGTTTCGTCTATGAGTGTGACATGATACACGTATAATTGAAATGTGATATATTTATATTGATGAAATTATAATCAAATAAAAGCTACATGAATATTAAATATGCCATGTACTAGTATATGATCAAAGGTTATAATATATTGATAAAATCATGATCAAATAGATGAGTTTTCGTTTTATTTACTGAAAAGGAGTAGTGTAGAGATTTACCATCGGGGTCAGTGAAATTTCAGCTGCTATAGTACATGCATGTAAATATTTTGGGGGACGACCATTTGATTCTAAGGGGGGGGGGGGGGGGGCTGGCAAATTTGATTAAAGAGGACAAGAATATCGTATATGTAATCAAGGAAATTCAGGAATGATATGACGTGTATAAGAATAATTTTCCATTTTCCTTTAAATTGTTGCGAGTGAAGCAAGCCGAATAAAGAAAAGTTCGGTCGACAAGACTCCATCAATCATGTTAACGGACAATGATGGCTGTACCTTGAGTACATTATATCACACACAATACTGTGACAAAAGAGTAACGTAAGTTATCCGGTGCTTGACAACACTGATATTGATATTTGTTTGTCGGACAATACAAGCCTCAAGGGTAATAAATTGTCTCTTCCTATAAAGTATA
Source organism: Pteria penguin (assembly GCA_035048485.1). Taxonomy (NCBI): domain Eukaryota; kingdom Metazoa; phylum Mollusca; class Bivalvia; order Pterioida; family Pteriidae; genus Pteria; species Pteria penguin. The sequence goes on from CM068581.1 coordinate 6,575,967, forward strand.
ATAGTTCTTCGGGTTCAATTGAATTTTTATTTAATGACGACTCTTCAATTCTTTGAAGCGCAGTGTTTGTCGGAGGCGCGAGCCGATGGCTTATCAGATACTTACCAAAAATTGCACACTGTTGTAAGATTGTATATATGAATTATATGAAAGCTCGCACCTTCACCGTTCACACCAAAAAAAAAAAAAAAAAAAACTCAGCATAACCAGGTACACGTACGTTAAACCCATGTTTCCTTCACACCTTTACGCTTGATTAATACACAAACTACCGCAATACCTCCCACTCGCTCAGGTGTTATCAAGGTGAGTGGGGAGCCGTAGTGGCGAGTGGGAATTATGTAACTCCCACTTGTCCCACTAAGGTAGACAAGTGGGATTTGAGTGGGAGCTCCCATAGTGGGGGGTGGGAAATGGGCGATCCACGACGCTAGTACTGTATGTCCGTCTGTCTGTCTGTCTGTCCATGAAACTTGTCCTGGCCGAAACATCTTCCTTTTATTTTGGAAGGAGATGATATTTAACACAGTTGTTATACATGACCCAAGGGTGTGTCATAACCTTGACTCAAGAACATACAACCAAGGCCACAACAACCACAGTCCATGCATTGTCAAAATTCTTGTCCGGGCCATAAATCCTTAATATTCCATTGGATGTGGATAACATTTCATTCAATTGTTGTCCATGACCAAGGATGTGTCATGACGTCGATCCAAGGTCATATCTCCAAGGTCAAGATCACAGAGCACACATAGCCGAAATCCTTCTATGTGCCATAACTTCTTACTGCCAGGTTGGATTTGGATAATATTTCACACAATTATTGTCCAAGACCCAAGGGTGTGCCATGACCTTGAACCAAGGTCATATCTTCAAGGTCAAGGTCACAGTGCATACATAGCCAGAATTCTTGTCTTAGTTGTAACTTCTTCCATGTAATTTGGAGGGAGATAATATTTTACACAATTGTTGTTTATGCCCTAAGAGTATGTCATGACTTTGAACCAAGGTGATATCTACAAGGTCAATGTCACAGAGCACACATAGCAAAATTTTTGTCTGGGCCATAACTTCTTATTACATTGCAGAAATATTATGTTTTACACAATTGTTGTCCATGACCCAAGGATGTGTAACGACCTTAAGCCAAGGTCATATCTACAAGGTCAAGGTCAGAGTGCACACAAACCAGATTGTTTTCATTGATTATACTTCAAATTGTACAAGTGGGACATCCATTACACTCAAACCAGTGATGTATCTTGAGATGAATTGTTGCATGTTTGCCCCATTAGGACATCTCTAGTTTGTCATTGTTATGTTGACATGAAGTCAAATTAAACTATGAAAACTTAACAATGGTACATGCATTATTTAGTGTTTGCCAGGTCAGTGTAGTCATATTCAATGTCCAATTCCATTTTAGAGAAAAATAAAATTGAAAATTTGCCCGCTTGCCCCAAATTTTTTGAAAAGTTGGATGACAATGTAGCAATTTTTTTAATATGGCCTAAGGGTATGATAGTAGGTCCATTGGACATTTGTGTTGGTGAGTTAATATATGCACAACCACTGTAATTGCCCAGGATAAAATATTCAAGACATCTATTGCTTATTTCCATATTATTAACAACAAGAATGATCGGTGACATCATTAAATTATAGCCCCATCTGAGGTCACAGATTATTTAATTCATACTTCCCTTCAGAGGACTTCTTATCATTTTTTATATGTCAACAATTAGCGAAGTATTTTAACATGTAATTCAGGCTTCTTTTTACATTTGGTGTTTAACAATTGCTTTTTCTTTCAGAAATTCCAAATAAAATCCTGCATGTTGTAAATTTATGATCCAAATACATTTTAAAAAGTTCTGACTGACCAGACAACAGATACGCCATTTAAACTAAAAAAGTAGTAGTTATTTTCTATTTGAGCAGGTACCTGACATCAAACTGTTGTGACGTCATACAATGTCTTTATCATTTCCTGTAATTTTACACCAGTTGCAATAGAACTGGTTTATATCACAATGGTTTGACGTCAGATACCTAATCATATCGGAAATAACTCTGTATAACAAAAAGACACAATACATGTATCTGGGGATTTTCAGCAGATGTTGAAAGTTTTATGCATTTTCTTTTGTAGATTTTGAAGACATTATAGCCACAATCTCTTATCTTCTAGATGTTAATCCTCAAGCAGAATTCTGGTGTACATATCAAGAGAGAAGGTACATTTATTATAATAAATCCTTTTTATACACTGCGTGATGAATGATTTTACATTGGTTACTGTAACTCACTGTATGTTCATAATGGTTAAAATGCAATTTCCTCGATGGTCAATATAAAAAACTAAGAGACAACAAGGTCTGTGAAGCATTTGGTGTGTTTTTAGCTCACCTGAGCCAAAGGCTAAAGTGAGCTATAGTCATAGTGTGTCATCCGCCCGTCTGTCCGTCGTTAACTTTTTCACATTTTCAACTTCTTCTCTGGAACTGCATTGCAGATTTAGATCAAGCTTTGTATAAATGATGTACTCAAGGTCCCCTCCTAAAATTGTGTTCAGGATCCAGATTCCCTCAGCGGTGGATCCAGGGTGGGGTCAAAGTGCCCAAAACGGTACCACCTCTTCAAAAATCTTCTCCTCCAGACCTGTGCATAAATGGGTAAACTAACATATTCTTTTTCATACGGGCTGTATACAGAGACAAACAGAATGCATAGAAATGATCTAGAGGGATGAGTGAAGACGTATTGACATTTTGGTTCCCTTCCAAAATCAAATTTTAGAATTTTTTTTTTCATATTTGTTTGGACTTGGTGATTTCAATGCAGAAAAGTGTCATATTTCCTAGTTAATTGATAATGATGATTTCTTATGGACTGTTGTGATCATAATTATGGTAAGGAATGTAACTTTGAAGGATTTTTTTCAATATCTCAATTTTTGGATTTTCTATGAATTTTTTAAGACTTCCAAATGAGGGTGTATAGGGACAATTCTTTACATTTTTAACTTCTGCTGTTATACCACATGAAAGATTTTAATGAAACATGGTATACGTGAAGTACTATAGATCCTCTATCAGTTTTGTACATTTCATCCAAATTAGTCAACAGATAATACCACCATGTCTGAAATCTAGGTCTCCCTTGGTAGTTAAGATATGGAGAGTAGTGGTTCAATCTGGTCAAATTTGTTTTTCATTTCTTTACACATCTAAATAAGTTTTCAGATGTTTTTCAACACTCAACATATGAAATTAGGCCATTTTAAGTTGGATCTGGACAATATTTGAAACTTACAATTGTTGTTCATGACCCAGACTTGAAATCAGTCAACAAAAGGCCCCACCTAAAGAAAATGACTAACTTGTTGCCCTGAATGACATCTTGCAGAGACAAAGCAAATGTTTAATATCAAAATGACCTGAATGGATGTGCAGAAAAGTGTTGTTTTTTATTCTGGTCTGAAATAAAATTTGACATATTTTCAACATTTAAATTTGTGTTGACTTAGTGACAGTAATGCAAAAATAAATGAATTCTTCCTTCCTGCATGACTGATCATCTAGGTACTCAGGTGAGCGATAACTGGGCCTCTTGTTATTAAAAAGGTTGCCAATGACAAATCTGACTCCATCAAAGGACCCACAAAATATTTACGTATTGGTAAAAACAACATATTAGTGTCCATTACCTTCATTATTGTTTTTGCTTGCATTGTACAGAGGGATGTACCACTGTCACTCTCTGAGGACACATTTTCTTTCATAAACTGATTATTGAGCCACATGCATACATAAAAATGCTTTGTTTCAACTGAAGAAAGTGAATAAAATATTGATATTGTTTAATGGATTTCAGATGATCTACAGAAAATTGGAACACTTTGTATATACATTATCTTGATCCTTACAAAAAGTTTAAAATTTGAGATGAAGTTCCTTTATTACCTTTAATTCCATAATATCTTTCATAATTTTCATCAGATTTTTCCGGATGACAAATGAGATGAAGTGTTTCATTCTGTTGATATCATATATGCTGTGTGGTTCAATGGTTAAAAACGGGAAGCATTTGGGAATAGATTTCAATCAAGACTCATGGGTAAAAATTGATGGACATGCAAAGAATAAATGCCAGAAGTCTGACTCATTATCATTAATTACAAGGTTAATTTGAAATTGATAAGATACTTGACAAGAAAAGCAAAGCACAGATATGTGACCGTAATAATGAAGGTCTAATTCCTTACATACCAGTAATTGTTTATAGTGTGGATTTGTTGTAACAAATTCTCGTAAAGGATTGTTATATTTGTTGCCAATAAACTTTAAAGTTAATGACAGTTGTCTGAAATATCTAATCTATTATTCAGCTAGTAGAAGCATTGAGCATAAATCTATGCTCAAAGTTTCTACTAGCTAATATGAATTATACGTACCTGTAGATAAATTTTTATTTACCGTTAAGCCTTGAAAAAGGTCAGGTGGTTGAGAATTTGTGAAAATTGAGTGCTTCTTGTTTTTTATTTATGTCATGGACTTCACTTTTTTGAAGGATTTTAATCAACTTTATTATTCAGCTTTTTCTGGTTTTATTTTGAGGTAGTATAGATGTTGTACATACTTTTTTATCTTCAGTGCCGATAGATGCATTGAGCTTCTCTTGTCTCGGTGGAGTCTTACATGCTGTAAGGTTGACTTAGCACTATTTGATGCCAACACTCCAAATATTGCCCAGTCTGGTTACCCTGGAAACCATACTATTCATATGTACATCTTCACAGTAAAAAAAAGTCCCTGAACCATGAATGAGAGTCAGCTTTCAACATACCATCAGATACTATGCTATTTTTGGGTGTGACAGAGGACTACAGCTCTCGGAACAGTGTATGTAGTGATTACCTTATGACAGGGTATTTCAGCAAGCAGCTGAAGAAGTTCAAATCATACAGACAGGATTTATAAACAGCATAAAGAAATCACCACAAGTTGCTGTAGAGAAAGAAAACAGTGCAATAAGTAGTCTTTATTGACCCCGAATGTAGGTCACATATAGATTATTGTACAGATATGAGTTTGATTTAAATGTCTGATTAATACAAGGGGACATTTCTATTCCATAAATGTGCCAAGTCACTGTACTCAGTATATAGTCAACTCTTGTGATAATATGCAGTTATGTATGGATTTGTCAATAAAATCATTGTATTCCAATTTTTAAAGGTGAATTTCATATTGAGGAGTTTATTTCTTTCCAAATTATTATAACCTCCCCCCCACCCCAACAAAGTAGGAGGAGCATATTGGAATCATCTTAATTGTCCGTCCATTCAGCCAGCATCTGTAGACACATCTTTGTGTAAAGTTTTTCTTATTTACCTTTCCATAGATTCTGTTCACCCTTCCACAGTTCATAAAAGAATGTGGCATTCATATGATTTTTATTTCTTCTATATATGACCTCTTAAATAAATACTTCATTTGTCAGAGTTTTGTCGGACCTCAGATGACTTTATCATAATGTAAAGTGCATGTTGTGGAAGGGTGAATTGAAATTTTAGATTTAGGTTTATAACCACTTAAAGGTATGCACCTTCCATTTTCATTTCTTTGAGGCCATTTTTCAACATTTGTGTGTGTGTACATGTATGTGTGTGTGATTTTTTTCCGCCATTTTTGGGATATAATGCATTTATTTCATTTTGGGACTTGGTGCTATCCATTGACATGAACTTGTCTGGATTTTTTTTTCATTGATTATACCTCTTGTTTGATGTATTTATAAGAATTCTATAATCCATAGGTAAATTTCTTGTGACAAGATCCTTTGCTCTCTTATCATAAAGACAGGATACAGATAAGTCACAGTTCAGGCTGAAACCAGAAACCTCTTGAAGGGTATATAAGAATCACCCTGTCCATCTGTCTGTCCAATTAACAAATTTAACACAGCATGCATGCAGGCTTCTCAATACGTACGAGTGGGATATACATTACACTTATACCAGTGATGTATCTTTGTTGCCAGGGGTGTATTTGTTCCATTAAGACAGCTCTATTTTATGTAGTATTGACAAAATAATCTGTTTGCATTATACTTACATATTTTGAGAAGCGTACCCATCCAATTTGGAACATCACATCTTTGTCTTTTTCCCCACAATACTTCACGATTACATTTGTGTAGATACAGTGAATTCATTTAAAAAGAAAGAGATCTACTGATTTAATTATTACCAGTTTTATTCCAAATATTTCTTTGATCAGAGATGTTTCTCCAGTCGATTAATGCTTAATCAGAGTAAAACCAAAAGACATGGCTGATAATGCTATTTACAATATATGACCCAACATTAAATCCTGTAACTAACATTCAGCATTGTAAATGCCCCTGGTTTATGTATTCTATATCCAGTGAACTGCTGTGTTGAATTTTATAGTATAAAAATGTTTAAATACTGGTATATAATTGATACCAGTGCTAGAATGCGAATTTCTGTCATAAACAAAATCAATAGTATGTATATTTTGTTACCAACAAATTTCTTTTGGTGTCCCAATATGCTGACATGGAGCATCGTAGCCAGAGCCTGACTGACGAGGATATAAATCATGCATTAATAACCTAAGTGATGATCATGATTACGAGCTTCTTGTAGAGAGGTAATAAGTATCCACTCTGATCTACAGACTAATAAGCAAGAACTGAAGACAATTTTAACTTGAATTAAGTTTAATTGTGAAGGTGCAAAAGAAACAAATTCCATGTATAATACAGGGAATTCAGGATTATTATTGCATCCAATTCAGTCTTCAATTGAAGACATAATACACGTATATAAATACAAACTTGACAGTTATCAACAACTACATGTATGGCACAAAGATGACAGCTCTGGGATCATCCTAATTACACAGAATACAGTTCTAGAATCATCCTAATGACACAGTAGAGTTCTATGATCATCCCAATGACACAGGGTAGAGTTCTAGGGTCATTCTAATGACACAGAGTAGAGTTCTAGGGTCATTCAAATGACACAGAGTAGAGTTCTAGGGTCATTCTAATGACACAGGGTAGAGTTCTAGGGTCATTCTAATGACACAGAGTAGAGTTCTTTGATCATCCTAATGACACAGTGTAGAGTTCTTTGATCATCCTGATGACACACAGTAGAGTTCTATGATCATCCTACTGGCACAATGTAGAGTTCTTTGATCATCCTAATGACACAGAGTAGAGTTCTAGGATCAGCCTAATGACACAGAGTAGAGTTCTAGGATCATCCTAATGACACACAGTAGAGTTCTTTGGTCATCATAATGACACAGAGTAGAGTTCTTTGATCATCCTAATGACACAGTGTAGAGTTCTTTGATCATCCTAATGACACACAGTAGAGTTCTAGGATCATCCTAATGACACACAGTAGAGTTCTAGGATAACCCTAATGACACAGAGTAGAGTTCTTTGATCATCCTAATGACACACAGTAGAGTTCTAGGATCATCCTAATGACACACAGTACAGTTCTAGGACCATCCTAATGACACAGTGTAGAGTTCTTTGTTCATCCTAATGACAGAGTAGAGTTCTAGGTTCATCCTAATGGCAGTAGAGTAGAGTTCTTTGGTCATCCTAATGACACAGAGTAGAGTTCTAGGATCATCCTAATGACAGAGTAGAGTTCTAGGATCATCCTAATGACACACAGTAGAGTTCTAGGATCATCCTAATGACACACAGTAGAGTTCTAGGATCATCCTATTGACAGAGTGTAGAGTTCTTTGATCATCCTAATGACAGAGTAGAGTTCTATTTTCATCCTAATGGCACTCAGTAGAGTTCTTTGGTCATCATAATGACACAGAGTAGAGTTCTTTGATCATCCTAATGACACAGTGTAGAGTTCTTTGATCATCGTAATGACACACAGTAGAGTTCTATTATCATCCTACTGACACAGTGTAGAGTTCTTTGATCATCCTAATGACACAGAGTAGAGTTCTAGGATCAGCCTAATGACACAGAGTAGAGTTCTAGGATCATTCTAATGACACACAGTAGAGTTCTTTGGTCATCATAATGACACACAGTAGAGTTCTTTGATCATCCTAATGACACACAGTAGAGTTCTAGGATCATCCTAATGACACACAGTAGAGTTCTAGGATCATCCTACTGAAACAGTGTAGAGTTCTTTGATCATCCTAATGACACACAGTAGAGTTCTAGGATCATCCTACTGACACAGTGTAGAGTTCTTTGATCATCCTACTGACACAGTGTAGAGTTCTTAGATCATCCTAATGACAGAGTAGAGTTCTAGGATCATCCTAATGACACACAGCAGAGTTCTAGGATCATCCTAAAGACAGAGTAGAGTTCTAGGATCATCCTACTGACACAGTGTAGAGTTCTATGATCATCCTAATGACACAGAGTAGAGTTCTTTGGTCATCCTAATGACACACAGTAGAGTTCTAGGATCATCCTAATGACACAGAGTAAAGTTCTTTGATCACTCTAATGACACAGAGTTTAGTTCTTTGATCATCCTTATGACACAGAGTAGAGTTATTTGATCATCCTAATGACACAGTGTAGAGTTATTTGATCATCATAATGACACACAGTAGAGTTATAGGATCATACTAATGACACACAGTAGAGTTCTTTGATCATCCTTCTGACACAGTGTAGAGTTCTTTGATCATCCTAATGACAGAGTAGAGTTCTAGGATCATCCTAATGACACACAGCAGAGTTCTAGGATCATCCTAAAGACAGAGTAGAGTTATTTGATCATCCTAATGACACAGAGTAGAGTTCTTTGGTCATCCTAATGACACAGAGTAGAGTTCTTTGGACATCCTAATGACAGAGTAGAGTTCTAGGATCATTCTAATGACACAGAGTAGAGTTCTAGGGTCATTCTAATGACACAGAGTAGAGTTCTAGGGTCATTCTAATGACACAGGGTAGAGTTCTAGGGTCATTCTAATGACACAGAGTAGAGTTCTAGGGTCATTCTAATGACACAGAGTAGAGTTCTGGGATCACCCTAATGACACAAAGATGACAGTTCTGGAAGCATAATTGTCCGTCTACAGTAGTACAGTATTTTATTTCATTTTGTAAGAAATACGTCTTTTATGTAACAATTGAGACAAGTTGTCACAAGACATAGAAATAGATGTACATATTTTATGCAAGAGCTATTCCAAAAGAGAATCTATCCTTAATGTGAAGCTCAGAATAGATCTATTAGAAATACAATGTATATGGTTCCAAGTTCTTTGATTTTCATTTTTAAAAACAAAGAGTTGAAATAAGCAACATTTTTTGAAACATCTAGTTACTTAGAATAAAGGGCATTGGATGTAGTATTGATCACTAAAGAAACTGATTTCTTTCTGTCAGAAATACTGTGTTATTTAATGTTCAGAGCAGGTGGATATGATAAGGCTATGTAATCTTTGCATGTAAACCACTACAACAACCACATTCAAACATTTTGCTAGATCGACTGCGAACAATATTTGTTATTATTAAAATGGGTCATCTGCTGTTTTATCATAGTATTACATATAGAAGTACAAAAATCTCAAATCATCTCATCTTGGCTCCAACAGTTTGGTCTGTATCCAACCCACAAGGTCGGACAGACAGCGCTATACCATAATACATCCCGTCAAAGACAGGCGTAAAAAAAGTAATATGTGAAAGTTGGAGCTATAAAAGTAATAAACAGAATATAACCATCCCAACCATATCACCTGGGTAAAGTTTCACCTTAAGCAGAGGTCTAAGCCAATTTACCTGACTTCAAGGTTCCCAAACAGGTTGTGCTGAATGCAAATATACCAACTGAAAAGGTATACACATTCATTAATGTGAGTGTGGGATACATAGTATGCTGTATTATTTACACTGTTTCTGTATTGGAGTAAAGTGGTCAAATACTGAGTCATGTGTAAGTGCAGTATACATTATCAGTATTGGAATCATGTAACCGAGTCAGCCAACCAGTGAAAGGGTAGTGACAATAAACAGAAAGTTAACGATTAATATTCCATAATAAATATTTTTTATTTGTGCATTTCATTCTTTCTAGTGTTCAAAACCATCATATTAATTCTTATACGAAGAGATAAAAATGACAAATGACACCAGCAAGCCATGTACCTGATAATTATAACTCATTCTTGTGATACCAAGTGACAGCTCTACATGTACTTGTAGTCATATAAGCATGAAAAGTAACACTGAATCATGATTACAGATTAAATTTTCAGATGCGTGATGATATGGATGCTTGTCATTTCTGTTGATGACATTCGTAGTTAAGTACTCCCTACTGATCAAATTCTCCATCCCATGCCACATGTTTCATATGAAAGCCATATCTCTACTCAGAAGATGCACATGATCAAAGACTTAAAGATCTAGCACAATGCTTTATAATATTACGATGGAAAGCTTTTGATTACAAAAGAGCTGATCCTTGTTTAATGTAAATTGTATATCAAAACCAAAGACCATTTAGTCAGAGGTCTTGTGGTAAAATTGTTTACTGTCGTATAATTTCATCCTCTAGGCATATCAGTACCAGTAAGAAATCCTAGTTAAATATAACACTTCAAACAAATTCTTTAGTACCTGAAATCTTGAAAAATAGGTTGATGAAGGAATCTTAATCAGTAATGTATGAATTCACAAACAAAACTTAAGGTGCAATAATTAAGTATTTAGACAAACCATAACAGTAAATTGCATAGATAACTGTTAAATATAACAACCTGGACCAACACAAAAAAATAGCGTTAACAACATAGAAACTAATATCTGACTTTGACAGCTTTGGAAGTGGTGGCTGTTTCTTTTGATTGCATTTCACAATGAATATTTATACACAGACATACATGGAAAAGTTCTGTTTGATCAAACATACAGTGTAAGAAGGCAAATGCATATTCTATAAGCAAAACAAAGGAATCTGATATCCAATTACAGTTGGTATTTGTTACTGAAAATGTTTCATTCTTTAGTTATCGCTGTTGGTGTGCCACGATTGCCCTGCCAGCAGCAAAGTTTCATTCAAAGGGCCATAACTTCTGTAAAAACTTTTGGACAAGATTCCTATTACAATTTGCACATTTACATATTGTGATCTTTATTTGTACCCAGTTTCATTAAAATCCCCCAAGAGTTAAGTAGGAATTGCAAAGACAAAGTGAATTTACTATTTATGCATAAAAAGATGAGTCAAATGGCCACAACTGAAGTAAAAAATGGGAAGATAAAATGCATGACAAAATGATGGGGAGGTGCAATACCATACGCCCCTGGCCATATATAGTGAGGGCATAAAAAAGTTATTAATAAATAATCATTTTTAAAATGTTATTACTAGCTTAATTTGCTTTATCAATGTCTTTGACACAGATGAAGTACAAATATTATATAGTGTTCAACTACCTGTATATTACTATAAATTAAAATAATGTTCAATGTTTGACACAAAAAGTGAAAGTGAAAATAAGAACAATTACAATACACTATTCTCAACAGAGAATCTTGTATGAAGCAAATCATCAATAAATCAAGAACCACAACTTTTACACACTTGAAATACATATATAAAAATATTGCAGTCCAGTGCGAAGAGAAGTAAAGTGCAATATACTAATTTTCATATTTAAATCATTTAACGTATCTTGGAGTAACAATACAATATGTTGGAGAATCTGAATGGCTGATAGACAGTCTCAATAACCTGGTCAAGGAGAAATGGAATGCACTTGCTCTGAAAATTCTGGTATTTTTATTCCACAGAGGTCATAAATGTGAAAAGATTATGGAGGGGGACAATACACAATGGTAATAGTTGTCATGAGCCTTTTGCATATGCAAACACCAAATTGGAGGAAAAATTGAGTATCTATATATCTGATAATACCAATACACTGAATGCATCAAAAATATATCTCTTGTTGATGAATACAAAAGTGTGAACATATGAAAGGAACATAGCATATACAACATAAATGTGGATAAACAATACTCCTTGCTGGCAAAACTCATCAACAATTTAGAGAATTAAGACAGGTTGTTCATTTCACACAGAGAAATCCACGGATATTAGTTAAGAAGTGATCAAAGTTTTGCATGAAGCTGATTTTGCTGTTCCTGGTGATGGTCATAGACAGTGAGTGTGGTGTAAGGTTATTGAAAGCCTCTAACAATCGCTGCTGGTATGTCTCTTCCACTTGAGTCTGTAACAACTGATTCACTAACTCCTGATACTCACTCTACAAGAAATAATCATGTACACTCTCAGAGAATTATTGAAACATCACATCATTTATACAGCAAGAAAGAATAAAAAACACCACATATAACTTGTATATCAAAAGAGTACTTTTTATCAAAGATACCTAGACAAAACTGCATCCTTTTGAAACTGCAATGCCATAAAATTTCATCTGTTTTTATCCTTTGTTTAATATGCTAGTACAAAGGTTCAAACTTTACATTGATACAGGGATTCAATGCTCAAGTTCCAGGACTTTTAGTACAAAATTTTGAGAAGTGCCAATGAGAAATGTCAAAAGTCCAATTCGGATCTTTAAAATTAGTAATGCTGTCCAATTGAATAACTGAATAGAACAAAATTTTGGAACTTTCTCACAGAGCCATTCATCCGAAATTTTTGAGACTCATTTTCTAAGCCATGAGTCTTCTATTCACAACTAGGAGGAAACATGTCTCTGAAAATAAAGCAGGTTCTTTCAGAGTGGAAACCTTAATCTACATTGTAATTAAGTTGTCGATCGCAAAACTTGTATGCAATAAATAAACTTTCAAAATTTTACAGTTTTAGATAACATGCATTTTGTTTTGTTTGACAGTCATGCTCTAAATGATTGTTCAGGCTTACAAAACAAAGTAAACATTATTATATATATAATTATATACATATATATATAATATATTATATATATATCAAGCTAGGGCAAGTCCCTCAAAAGTTTAAGTAATTCTAATTACCAACAACAGAATAAGCAAGTCCCTTATGTAGGGCATGAAGAATTTTTGACCCCTGTAGTAATTTCTTTCTTGAAAATAAATTTTGTATGTGATTCGGTTCTCAAATAATGTTATTTCACAAATCATGACACTTAAATAGAAGTTCCTACGGTGTGGGACACATCACAAGGATAATCATTCCCTGTCAGTGTCAAAGATGATTCTTTTCCTTTTTGTTGGAATGTTATTATTGAAGTTGATAGTACATTTATTCAAAGTTGATGACACAAAGAGTAACTACACATGACTAGAACCTTGCTACATTTGCAGACACCATGAGATTCATACTTTAAGTTGGAAGAGGTGCTTGTTGACATTCAATTTATAGATTCCTGTCACAAATGGGAAGACCTGAGGATGTAATCAGTGGTAAGCACTAAGAATACGTTCATTTAGTGCTGATTGCAAAATCTAAGTTTTTGGTACTTGAGTTAGTGGAAAGAGTATTCCAAGGCACAGCATCTGACAACCTTTCAGAAATCTGGAGTTTGTGGAGTGATAGTGATAGGATGAATACTGTCTGAAGCAACAAAGTCGTACATAAAAAGTTTTGGACAGTAATCTCCTTCCCTCATGTTTTTCAACATATTATGGTCTTTCTTTGTACAAAGTTTCATTGAAATCAATTGGGCTACTTTGAAGGAGTTGCAATGACAAGATGATGTTGAAAATTCAAAATTCAAAAGTCCATAACTCCTCTTTTAATTTCTGAATAGCACTTTTCTTCAATCCTTCATGCACATTTTCATACTGAGATCTTTCTTTGTACAAAATTTCACTGACAATCCATTGTGCAGTTTGGAAGAAGTTGCAATGAGAAGTTTGCACATAAACAGATGGGCATATAAATAGGATGATTCCAGTATACTAGTACCCGCCTCCTTGCAACTTCGTAGCAGGGGGTACAATGATTTGTATTTTTGTGCCCTATTACATACACTTAAAAACAGTCTGGGATGTAACAATCAATTTTCTTTTATTATTTGCAACAAGTCATATTTCTCTGCTATCTTATTTCATGTTGTTCAGTTTATGTATGAGCTACAGACAGTCACATTGTATAAAAGAAAGAGCCATGTGATATGTATGAGCTACAGACAGTCACATGGTATAAAAGAAAGAGCCATGTGACATGTATGAGCTACAGACAGTCACATGGTATAAAAGAAAGAGCCATGTGATATGTATGAGCTACAGACAGTCACATGGTATAAAAGAAAGAGCCATGTGACGTGTATGAGCTACAGACACTCACATGGTATAAAAGAAAGAGCCATGTGACATGTATGAGCTACAGACAGTCACATGGTATAAAAGAAAGAGCCATGTGACGTGTATGAGCTACAGACACTCACATGGTATAAAAGAAAGAGCCATGTGACATGTATGAGCTACAGACACTCACATGGTATAAAAGAAAGAGCCATGTGACATGTATGAGCTACAGACAGTCACATGGTATAAAAGAAAGAGCCATGTGACATGTATGAGCTACAGACAGTCACATGGTATAAAAGAAAGAGCCATGTAACGTGTATGAGCTACAGACAGTCACATGGTATAAAAGAAAGAGCCATGTGACATGTATGAGCTACAGACAGTCACATGGTATAAAAGAAAGAGCCATGTGACGTGTATGAGCTACAGACACTCACATGGTATAAAAGAAAGAGCCATGTGATATGTATGAGCTACAGACAGTCACATGGTATAAAAGAAAGAGCCATGTGACATGTATGAGCTACAGACGCTCACATGGTATAAAAGAAAGAGCCATGTGACGTGTATGAGCTACAGACACTCACATGGTATAAAAGAAAGAGCCATGTGATATGTATGAGCTACAGACACTCACATGGTATAAAAGAAAGAGCCATGTGACGTGTATGAGCTACAGACACTCACATGGTATAAAAGAAAGAGCCATGTGACATGTATGAGCTACAGACAGTCACATGGTATAAAAGAAAGAGCCATGTGACATGTATGAGCTACAGACAGTCACATGGTATAAAGGAAAGAGGCATGTGACATGTATGAGCTACAGACGCTCACATGGTATAAAAGAAAGAGCCATGTGATATGTATGAGCTACAGACACTCACATGGTATAAAAAAAAGAGCCATGTGATATGTATGAGCTACAGACAGTCACATGGTATAAAAGAAAGAGCCATGTGACATGTATGAGCTACAGACGCTCACATGGTATAAAAGAAAGAGCCATGTGACGTGTATGAGCTACAGACACTCACATGGTATAAAAGAAAGAGCCATGTGATATGTATGCGCTACAGACACTCACATGGTATAAAAGAAAGAGCCATGTAACATGTATGAGCTACAGACAGTCACATGGTATAAAAGAAAGAGCCATGTGACATGTATGAGCTACAGACAGTCACATGGTATAAAAGAAAAAGCCATGTGACGTGTATGAGCTACAGACAGTCACATGGTATAAAAGAAAGAGCCATGTGACGTGTATGAGCTACAGACACTCACATGGTATAAAAGAAAGAGCCATGTGACATGTATGAGCTACAGACGCTCACATGGTATAAAAGAAAGAGCCATGTGACGTGTATGAGCTACAGACACTCACATGGTATAAAAGAAAGAGCCATGTGACATGTATGAGCTACAGACGCTCACATGGTATAAAAGAAAGAGCCATGTGACGTGTATGAGCTACAGACACTCACATGGTATAAAAGAAAGAGCCATGTGATATGTATGAGCTACAGACACTCACATGGTATAAAAGAAAGAGCCATGTGACGTGTATGAGCTACAGACACTCACATAGTATAAAAGAAAGAGCCATGTGACATGTATGAGCTACAGACAGTCACATGGTATAAAAGAAAGAGCCATGTCACATGTATGAGCTACAGACAGTCACATGGTATAAAAGAAAGAGCCATGTGACATGTATGAGCTACAGACAGTCACATGGTATAAAAGAAAGAGCCATGTGACGTGTATGAGCTACAGACACTCACATGGTATAAAAGAAAGAGCCATGTGACATGTATGAGCTACAGACGCTCACATGGTATAAAAGAAAGAGCCATGTGACGTGTATGAGCTACAGACACTCACATGGTATAAAAGAAAGAGCCATGTGATATGTATGAGCTACAGACACTCACATGGTATAAAAGAAAGAGCCATGTGACGTGTATGAGCTACAGACACTCACATAGTATAAAAGAAAGAGCCATGTGACATGTATGAGCTACAGACAGTCACATGGTATAAAAGAAAGAGCCATGTGACATGTATGAGCTACAGACAGTCACATGGTATAAAAGAAAGAGCCATGTGACATGTATGAGCTACAGACAGTCACATGGTATAAAAGAAAGAGCCATGTGATATGTATGAGCTACAGACAGTCACATGGTATAAAAGAAAGAGCCATGTGACGTGTATGAGCTACAGACAGTCACATGGTATAAAAGAAAGAGCCATGTGACATGTATGAGCTACAGACACTCACATGGTATAAAAGAAAGAGCCATGTGACATGTATGATCTACAGACAGTCACATGGTATAAAAGAAAGAGCCATGTGACGTGTATGAGCTACAGACAGTCACATGGTATAAAAGAAAGAGCCATGTGACATGTATGAGCTACAGACAGTCACATGGTATAAAAGAAAGAGCCATGTAACGTGTATGAGCTACAGACAATCACATGGTATAAAAGAAAGAGCCATGTGACATGTATGAGCTACAGACAGTCACATGGTATAAAAGAAAGAGCCATGTGATATGTATGAGCTACAGACACTCACATGGTATAAAAGAAAGAGCCATGTGATATGTATGAGCTACAGACAGTCACATGGTATAAAAGAAAGAGCCATGTGACATATATGAGCTACAGACGCTCACATGGTATAAAAGAAAGAGCCATGTGACGTGTATGAGCTACAGACACTCACATGGTATAAAAGAAAGAGCCATGTGATATGTATGAGCTACAGACACTCACATGGTATAAAAGAAAGAGCCATGTGACGTGTATGAGCTACAGACACTCACATGGTATAAAAGAAAGAGCCATGTGACATGTATGAGCTACAGACAGTCACATGGTATAAAAGAAAGAGCCATGTGACATGTATGAGCTACAGACAGTCACATGGTATAAAGGAAAGAGGCATGTGACATGTATGAGCTACAGACGCTCACATGGTATAAAAGAAAGAGCCATGTGATATGTATGAGCTACAGACACTCACATGGTATAAAAAAAAGAGCCATGTGATATGTATGAGCTACAGACAGTCACATGGTATAAAAGAAAGAGCCATGTGACATGTATGAGCTACAGACGCTCACATGGTATAAAAGAAAGAGCCATGTGACGTGTATGAGCTACAGACACTCACATGGTATAAAAGAAAGAGCCATGTGATATGTATGCGCTACAGACACTCACATGGTATAAAAGAAAGAGCCATGTAACATGTATGAGCTACAGACACTCACATGGTATAAAAGAAAGAGCCATGTGACATGTATGAGCTACAGACAGTCACATGGTACAAAAGAAAGAGCCATGTGATATGTATGAGCTACAGACAGTCACATGGTATAAAAGAAAGAGCCATGTGACGTGTATGAGCTACAGACAGTCACATGGTATAAAAGAAAGAGCCATGTGACATGTATGAGCTACAGACACTCACATGGTATAAAAGAAAGAGCCATGTGACATGTATGATCTACAGACAGTCACATGGTATAAAAGAAAGAGCCATGTGACATGTATGAGCTACAGACGCTCACATGGTATAAAAGAAAGAGCCATGTGACGTGTATGAGCTACAGACACTCACATGGTATAAAAGAAAGAGCCATGTGATATGTATGCGCTACAGACACTCACATGGTATAAAAGAAAGAGCCATGTAACATGTATGAGCTACAGACACTCACATGGTATAAAAGAAAGAGCCATGTGACATGTATGAGCTACAGACAGTCACATGGTATAAAAGAAAGAGCCATGTGATATGTATGAGCTACAGACAGTCACATGGTATAAAAGAAAGAGCCATGTGACGTGTATGAGCTACAGACAGTCACATGGTATAAAAGAAAGAGCCATGTGACATGTATGAGCTACAGACAGTCACTCACATGGTATAAAAGAAAGAGCCATGTGACATGTATGATCTACAGACAGTCACATGGTATAAAAGAAAGAGCCATGTGACGTGTATGAGCTACAGACAGTCACATGGTATAAAAGAAAGAGCC
This sequence comes from Pteria penguin, assembly GCA_035048485.1. Classification (NCBI taxonomy): domain Eukaryota; kingdom Metazoa; phylum Mollusca; class Bivalvia; order Pterioida; family Pteriidae; genus Pteria; species Pteria penguin. The sequence goes on from CM068581.1 coordinate 6,594,359, forward strand.
ATGTGACATGTATGAGCTACAGACGCTCACATGGTATAAAAGAAAGAGCCATGTGACGTGTATGAGCTACAGACACTCACATGGTATAAAAGAAAGAGCCATGTGATATGTATGAGCTACAGACACTCACATGGTATAAAAGAAAGAGCCATGTGACGTGTATGAGCTACAGACACTCACATGGTATAAAAGAAAGAGCCATGTGACATGTATGAGCTACAGACAGTCACATGGTATAAAAGAAAGAGCCATGTGATATGTATGAGCTACAGACAGTCACATGGTATAAAAGAAAGAGCCATGTGACATGTATGAGCTACAGACAGTCACATGGTATAAAAGAAAGAGCCATGTGATATGTATGAGCTACAGACAGTCACATGGTATAAAAGAAAGAGCCATGTGACGTGTATGAGCTACAGACAGTCACATGGTATAAAAGAAAGAGCCATGTGACATGTATGAGCTACAGACACTCACATGGTATAAAAGAAAGAGCCATGTGACATGTATGATCTACAGACAGTCACATGGTATAAAAGAAAGAGCCATGTGACGTGTATGAGCTACAGACAGTCACATGGTATAAAAGAAAGAGCCATGTGACATGTATGAGCTACAGACAGTCACATGGTATAAAAGAAAGAGCCATGTAACGTGTATGAGCTACAGACAATCACATGGTATAAAAGAAAGAGCCATGTGACATGTATGAGCTACAGACAGTCACATGGTATAAAAGAAAGAGCCATGTGATATGTATGAGCTACAGACACTCACATGGTATAAAAGAAAGAGCCATGTGATATGTATGAGCTACAGACAGTCACATGGTATAAAAGAAAGAGCCATGTGACATATATGAGCTACAGACGCTCACATGGTATAAAAGAAAGAGCCATGTGACGTGTATGAGCTACAGACACTCACATGGTATAAAAGAAAGAGCCATGTGATATGTATGAGCTACAGACACTCACATGGTATAAAAGAAAGAGCCATGTGACGTGTATGAGCTACAGACACTCACATGGTATAAAAGAAAGAGCCATGTGACATGTATGAGCTACAGACAGTCACATGGTATAAAAGAAAGAGCCATGTGACATGTATGAGCTACAGACAGTCACATGGTATAAAGGAAAGAGGCATGTGACATGTATGAGCTACAGACGCTCACATGGTATAAAAGAAAGAGCCATGTGATATGTATGAGCTACAGACACTCACATGGTATAAAAAAAAGAGCCATGTGATATGTATGAGCTACAGACAGTCACATGGTATAAAAGAAAGAGCCATGTGACATGTATGAGCTACAGACGCTCACATGGTATAAAAGAAAGAGCCATGTGACGTGTATGAGCTACAGACACTCACATGGTATAAAAGAAAGAGCCATGTGATATGTATGCGCTACAGACACTCACATGGTATAAAAGAAAGAGCCATGTAACATGTATGAGCTACAGACACTCACATGGTATAAAAGAAAGAGCCATGTGACATGTATGAGCTACAGACAGTCACATGGTATAAAAGAAAGAGCCATGTGACATGTATGAGCTACAGACAGTCACATGGTATAAAAGAAAGAGCCATGTGACATGTATGAGCTACAGACAGTCACATGGTATAAAAGAAAGAGCCATGTGACATGTATGAGCTACAGACAGTCACATGGTATAAAAGAAAGAGCCATGTGACGTGTATGAGCTACAGACACTCACATGGTATAAAAGAAAGAGCCATGTGATATGTATGAGCTACAGACAGTCACATGGTATAAAAGAAAGAGCCATGTGATATGAAGGAAAGAGATTTTCTTCAGAGGTGTCTTTCACAGAATTCATGTGTATATATAAGTAGGTATGAGAGAAATCTCTCTTCGGTTTTTTTTTTTTTGGATTGTTTGTTAGAGGGAAGAATATTTGAGTTTTTTTTACCTTGAAGGCAATGACTATTTCCTACCTGATGTAAGCAGATGAGGCAGAATAAAGCAGTACTGGCTGTTTCAAGTAAATCCATATCAAAGGTTTCCAGTAACAGCATGTGGAACACTAACTGTAATCAAATATGCATTTAAGTATAGGTGGAATTGAATACATTAAACATGCATCACAACATAAAATATGATTTCCTACTTGGGTCCTGCTGGAATCAGATTCAGAGATCTCTTCACACAACATATCAGGATATAACGAGAGTTGTCAGAAGACAACTTAGCTCGCCGGTGGAGCATTATCAGAGGGAAAGCACGTGTTTTCAATGTTTTCTTCATTAAAGGTCAAGTCCAAGATAAAGATCAAAAGAAGCCGGCGTGGCCTAGTGGTATCGCGTCAGACTCCTGATCGGGAGGCCGGGGTTCGAGTCCCGCTCTGGTCATGCCGGTGTCATGTCTTTCGGATGAGACAGTAAAAACCGAGGCCCCGTGTCGTGGTATGCATGGCACGATAAAGATCCCTCACTGCTTCGGGTGGGTCAGTTGCAAAGGTCAAAATTTGTATGCCCCGCATAGGCAGATGCCGTCACCATATATGTGAAATATTCGTGGTGTGACGTAAAACAAAAATCAATCAATCAATCAATAAAGGTCAAAAGTTAACCAAATGAAAGCTCTGGTCACAATGAAATCCCATCTTTAATATTTCAAAGAACAAGATATGTTTGTGAAATACAAATGCCCATGGCAGCAACAAAGTCCAAATATGGCAAATTGTTTTAAAAGTAGGTCAAAGATCATAGTCAAGGTTATGACGTCAATTAAGGACTTGTTACAAGGAATTCACATGCGTTAAATGAAAGCCCTACCTGTAAAGGTTCAAAACTTATGACGAAGGTTAAAGTTTTTAGAAATGTAGGTCAAAGGTCTATAGGTCAAGAAATGTGATAGCAATGTAAAGGATTCATCACAAGGAATACACATATGAAAGTTGAAAGCCCTACCTGTAAAGGTTCAAAAGTTTTGACCAATGTTAAAGTTTTCGTCACAGACAGAGAGATGGACAGACACACAGACAGGCCAAACAAATAGATGCCCCTGAATTTCATGTCAGGGGCATAGAAAGCTCAGCTTAAAGTTTTTATAAAGTAGGTCAAATTCAAAGGTCAAGGTCACAAAGCTACAAGTGGTGGTATTAAATGAAATCTCTTAACATGATGGACTTATGTGTGAAGTTTTAAAGCCCTAACCCTACTGGTTCAAAAGATACAGTCTAGGTTAAAGTTTTTGAAAAGTAAGTCGAAGTCCAAGGTCAAGGGTCATGGTACTAAATGATACCTCTTCAAAAGCTGTGGAATCAAATTAAAGCTCTTGTCATGAAACACCTATGTGTGAAGTATCAAAAACTTACCCCTATTTGTTCAAAAGACATAGCCCAGGTTAAAGATTTTGAAAAGTAGTTCAAAGTCCAAGGTCACTAGGTCGAAAGTAATGATACTATATGAAAGCTCTTGTCATGAGGAACATATGTGTGAAGTATAAAATGTCTACTACTAACAGTTAAAAAGATATAACCCAGGTTAAAGTTTTTGGTGCACAAGGACACTGACAGCAACAATGCAGGGGTATGACAATATCTCGCCAGACATTTCATCCCAGTGATACCATAGTTTTTCTTTCTTATTATGACTATTTTCAAACAGTCCATTTGAAACAGGCATTCATAATTTCACATTTAAAATACTGTGACAATATTTCAAAACAAAATAAATGATGTAAACAAATAAGCAAGTTTAGTTTTTGAAACCGTCTTGAAAAATCATCGACTTTGGTTGAATTATGAATGAAAATACAGTGTGTGAAACACAAGATGGCCATCAACGGGCGGTAACCTTTCTTTTGAAATCATTATTATTACCTTAAGGAAGTTGGACAAACAGGAATGCATCTGTGAGCCTGCACTGTTTGTCTGGAAAACGTGTGATGCCAGGAAGGTAACAATCTCTAGACACAAGCGAGTGATGTCTGTCCCATAGCTGACACTGCTAAGGAATGTACTACTTGTCAGAAGTATAATTATGATGGGGATATCCTATGTAAGCTACAACTGCATAAATATTTGATAAACACAAAATGTAATCAAAGATTCCCACACTCACCTCAATACAGTATTTGTCAAACAAAAACAAAAAAAGAATAGAAGTAATGAAGTATAACGCTCAACTTTTGAGTACACTCCATATTGGAAGAAGAAGAAGAATAATTCTAAAGAACATTATAATCTTGATCAGGGTCACTCAAGTGTAAAATCCAGGTCAGATGCATCATCAGATGAATACACTTAAGTCAGCATCCCAAGATGAACCTCATGGTGCAAGTTTGGTAACTGTAACACATATACTCTATTCAATACTGCATTACCTCAAACAACTTAATCAAATCACTCATTCTGAAAATGTGGATCAGATGCTTCACGGGATGCATGCGCTTAAGTCAGCACCCCAAGATAAACCTAAGGTGCAAGTTTGGTTACTGTAGCACCTATACTTTCTGACAGGAATACAGGCACCAGGGATATAGCATAAGCTCCTCTCAACACTGTCAAGGTGAGCTAATCAAAGTACATGTACTTACAGGACTAGTAGCCAGGCTTTTAGTAACTGGTCAAGCAGCAAAAGATTAGATTGGAGTTAAAATACACTTGATAACAAATTCAAGGAAAGAAGAATTTACACATTTCATTTCATTATGGATGAACAATTCTTAAGTAATAGCGAAATGAAGTTTATCATTGGTTAACTTTGACAAAATATCTCGTGAGGCATGACATCTACCCTTGATCATGATGAAAACCATAGACTCATTACAGTTTTAAAAGTTACACTGCCCTTGTCATGCTTTATTCTCTTGAACATAAAAGATATATCTGTCATCTCCTATCGCTATAGAGAGCAGATTGGTATATAGTCAAAACGGCCCAAAAATAGATGGGCCTACACAAAAATGGAAATAATTCTATGCTGAAGACAATTTATTAAAATGTCAAATTATTTGCCCTCTTACTATCTGTATCAAGTATTATTTTTACACTAGTTGAAAAAAAAAACAAGAGCAACGCCTAGCATGGCATAATACACCGTTGCTTAATTCGGACAGGATCAATTCGCATTTGGCATGATTTTCATGAAAAACATCTGACGTTTACTGAAGTTAATTGCATTTCATAGCATTTTATCATAGGATAACTCCAAGCGCAATAACTCTTACAGAAATGGTCCTATCCAACCCATCTTGGAACTTGACCTGCAAAAAAAACTTGAAATGTTTTAGGAACAAGCCCCCCTAACATCTCCCCCCCCCCCCCCTCTCCTCCTAAAATTACAAATTTCTCAAAAATGAAGAGAAAGATATCAATACCTGTAAAATATGTGGAAGCGTACATTTTATTTGTTTCATGGTAAATTTCATAATGTTGTTACAAAAATTAGGTTTTTAATGAATTTTCAAAACAAAATCTTGAAATTTATAAGTCCAAGGGCCATAAATCCGTCAAAAGTAGGTCAACCGTAACAAAACTCGAACTGGTACTGACGCTGCTTGGAATAAAGCTATATACCAAATTTCAACTCAATATCACAAAAGACGGCAAAAAAAGTCCGGAAAACATGACCTAGGACATATGGTCACCCCCCCCCCCCCCCCAAAAAAAATTATAAATTTCTCAAAAATGAGGGAAAAGATATTAAAACCCATAACACATGTGATAGTTGGTACATTTTACTTGTTCCATGATAAATTTCAAAATATTTTGACAAAAAATAGATTTTTAATGAATTTCTGAATAAATTTCTCAAAAATGAAGGAAAAGATTTTAAAAACCATAACATATGTGATAGTTGGTACACTTTACTTGTTTTAAAGAGAAATTTCATAATGTTTTGACAAAAAATAGATTTTTAATGAATTTTTTTAAAAATTTGAAATTTATAAGTCCAAGGGCCATAAATCCGTCAAAAGTGAGTCAATCGTAACAAAACTCGAACTGGTACCGACGCCGCTTGAAATAAAGCTATATACCAAATTTCAACACGATATCTTGAAAGATGGCAAAAAAAAGTCCGGAAAACATGACCCCGGACGGACTGACGCACGGACAGTACGACGCACGGACGGACAGCACCATAACATAATACGTCCCGTCTAATAAGGGGCGTATAAAAACCATTTTGAAATCAAAGTTGATATCCATTGTCAAAAAATTACAAAGTTCGGCCTGTGTGGTAAAAAAATGGGCCGCTTTGGTGTGGGCTGTTCTGGTGTGGACCGTTTTTTCTTCCGCCGTTTTGACTATAACTCTCTGGATTAATTGTTTCAGTACAATTTCACTTGCATTGAAAATCATGAACATTAAACCTACTCTGTTTAGCAGGATATTCTATTTATCTTTGAAGAGTATTAAACCTACTCTGTTTAGCAGGATATTCTATTTATCCTTAAAAAGTTCAACAGATCTACCATAGTAATTCAGCATACCTTGATAGTAGCCGACGGTTCGAAGAGTAATGCAAGGAAAAAAATCAGTTATCGCCCTTTTTTTGTCAAAATGGAAAAATTTAGATGTTAGGAACAAATCAAAGAGAAAATCTAAAATGATATTTGGTTTATTTGTTATTTGTTTATTCATGAACTGCTGACATCAGAATAAACTACTTCTTGATTACAACTTTGTTGGAAATGATGTCGATCTGAGAATAATGTCAGACATGCTAATCAGCACAGGGAACAATATATGTACCCATTTTCTTCCTGCCAAGCGATAAGGCAATGAGCAATACACAGCACCATACAAATGTTTATGTATGACGCTTGAATTAGAAACATGCTTCAATCTGCAAAAATAGACATAGGGAAACCCCTCACATACACATGTACACAAATATTAGACCAGTTGGCAATGACATGCCTGTCTAGATCTTGAAATATCTAGACAGTGACCATAACGAGACTGACTGAGGGTCAAGTGACATGTTATCGGTTATTTTTATATCACTGGATTTCGTTTTGTTTCATTCAATTGTCAAATATTGACAATTAACTACATCCTTGATGCCAGGGACATATTTATCTAAATTTAGATATATACTTCCCTGTCGACACTAAACATCACATGCCTCTCATAAATTACATTAAATACTGTATAATAATGTTGTGTATGCTACTGCAGACGAATTACATCTACATGCAGTGTGTACTGCTTGTTATATGCCCATACAGTCTGTGCTATAATTAACACTTAGTCTACCTGGAGTAGAAGACGTCTCTCCAGAATGGTGGTGGTCACCTGTCTCTTCGCCCAGCGATATCAAGCAAGAGCAGGTAACTTCAGTCTACACGAATATACACATGTATATCTCTATTTGCAATGTTACATATAATTAATGATCCAATAAAGATTCAATACGTTCTGAATATTATAATGCTAGAAATTACATCAGAGATTATGTTTCGAAGTGCAAGAACACAATGAGTGAGAAAGAGGGTTTTAAAACATAGAATTAGACTGCCCCGTTTTGAGAATCGTGCTCGGCGGCTATAGCCTTGGCTTATGCCTTCGGCATTAAGCCCAGCTAAAAAGGATACTGTGCTAGTCCTAGTTCTATGGAAGTCATTAAGCCATTAAACAACTGTTGATCTAGACAGAGGAACTTTTCTGGATGCACTTCAGCCAGGAACGCTATCAACTTGAAGTATTGAGAACACAATGTGGGGAACTAAAAATATATCAAACAGTACAAAAATAAGATATACATGTATTAACTAGCAAAACAAAGTAATGCATTAACATTCTACAGAATAAAACTTATAAGGATAAAATGTGCTGTACATTATGCCTACTAGTTAAAAATACATCAATGTCAATGGATTCTATCATTAATGTATTGTAATTAGTGATGACAGTAGCGATATAAAACATGAAATCACAATAAAAAACACTGACCTTCAGTAGGTTAGCATCCATAATTGGAATGATGGTATGAAGACCATATAGTACAACATCGGCTGCCGAGATATGCTCTCCACTTTGTGGTTCTCCCTCTTCTGTAAGCATGTGCAGGAACAAAGAATTCAGATTTTTCTATCGTTTATGGAATGATGTTTAATCAATGAAAACAAATGATGTTTAGTATATGTTATGAAAGGGATTGCCAATAAAAAAAAATCTGAATTATTACTTCCACTACTTTTAGATAATGCATTACTTTAAGCAGAGATTACACCTAATACAAGTCACTGCACTCTGGTACAGTATACAAGTCACTGAACTCTGGTACAGTATACCTGGGTCACTGAACTCTCGTACAGTATACAAGTCACTGAACTCTGGTACAGTATACAAGTCACTTAACTCTGGTACAGTATACAAGTCACTTAACTCCAGTACAGTATACAAGTCACTTAACTTGGGTACAGTATACAAGTCACTTAACTCCGGTACAGTATACAAGTCACTTAACTTGGGTACAGTATACAAGGCACTTAACTCCAGTACAGTATACCTGGGTCGCTGAAGTCTATGAAGTCTTTTGACAAGAGATTTGTCAGCAGTTCCATCACTAGCAATATATCGTTGTATCGATCTTCTTCCTCTTCTTCATCCACCTTACGTTTCCCTAAAAGTTAAATCACACATCATTACTTTATTACATCAAGGATATAACCATTTCAATCGAGTGTTTATACACATACTGTTACATCATATGACACATGATTCAATTTTCATAGCATTACAGTTCTTTCTCATTATAAAATAATGGACAAAGGGAGGAAGAGAAAACCATTCATACCAAGAAACACATAATGGGCAGAGAAGGGAAGAGAAAACCATTCATACCAAGGAACACATAATGGGCAGAGAAGGGAAGAGAAAACTATTCATACCAAGAAACACATAATGGGCAGAGAAGGGAAGAGAAAACCATTCATACCAAGAACCACAAAATGGGCAGAGAAGAGAAGAGAAAACCATTCATACCAAGAACCACATAATGGACAGAGAAGGGAAGAGAAAACCATTCATACCAAGAACCACAAAATGGGCGGAGAAGAGAAGAGAAAACCATTCATACCAAGAACCACATAATGGGCAGAGAAGGGAAGAGAAAACCATTCATACCAAGAACCACAAAATGGGCGGAGAAGGGAAGAGAAAACCATTCATACCAAGAACCACAAAATGGACAAAGAAGAGGAGAGAAATCCATTCATACCAAGAACCACAAAATGGGCAGAGAAGAGAAGAGAAAACCATTCATACCAAGAACCACAAAATGGGCACAGAAGAGAAAACCATTCATACCAAGAAACACATAATGGGCAGATAAGAGAAGAGAAAACCATTCATACCAAGAACCACATAACTGAACCAACAAAGATCCTGTTCAATGTCTGCATATAAAAATTTTCTGTAAGAATGAACGGCAAAATTTCATACACCCAGAGATCTTATTCACTTCCCCTATTAAAAGTTATCTCTATGAATGAATGGTAGAACTTCGGACTTCCACGGATCCCATTCACTTCCACCTATTTACAATTATCCCTCGGAATGAATGGCAGAATATTATTCATCCACAGATCCCTTTTACTTTCTCCCCATTAATAGTTATCCCTAGGAATGAAAGGTAGAACTTGGGACATTCAGAACATCCGACATCCAGAACTTTGGACATCCAGAACTTCAAACATTAAGAACCTCATACCTCTGCAAGAAGTCCTCATTATAAGTTTATTTACAGTTTAATTAAAACAAAAGAGGTCCTGTTTATGAATATGCTAATGCTAAATTGTGGTTACCTTTGTTATGCATGGAATACATCTTTACAGCAGACATAGATACTTCATACAACTTTTTTGATTTATCCTACAACATGAAAATGAACATGATACAGTATCTAGTACCTAATACCAAAGAGAAACTTAAAATAATGTCCTACCTTACACACAAATTCTTTTGTTCATTAATTTACCCATTAATCAAGCTATTACTCTGTAAGTATAATTATAATGAACCTATTACTGGTTATTCAAATATTTAAAAAAAATTCTGTCTCTTGGCAAAAAAGCTGTGTATAATCAAAGAATTTAAGATACTTAGCAAATGTGTTAGGGTTGAGCAAAGACACATGAAAAGGTTCAATTTACACAGTAAGGAGTATTCATATCTTAATTTTAAAATAATCAGGTTAGTTGAAAGTCACTACACTTACATTAATTTATATCATAAAATTGAAATGGATAAATATCACCATTTTCTTGAAGTAAATTTACAATATGTAAGCAAAGTACACATCCATGGATTGTTAAATTGCCTTATATGTAAAATCAAACATTATCTATTATTTTCATTCTGTATCTTTATCATACTTAGTGAGCCATGACATAGTGCTATCACAGAACAGCTCAACAATAATCAAAAATGTATGTATCACTTTTTTCAATAATCTGTTTACAAAGAATTACTGCACTTGTGCTAATTGCTTAAAAGAAGAAAGACAATGACTGTGTAATCAAAGGCATTTAATACTTACTTCTCCTAGGTAACAAAGTTGCTTTTGAATAACTTCAGAATACAGTTCAAGACAAAGAGGCACAACATCTTCACATTGATGGTATACATCTGAATAGATGGACATAAAGCACTGATTCATATTGAAGGCTAAATATCAATACCAAGGGAAATGTTCTTGGATTTATTTTCCAAATAGCTAACCAATGGATAAGTGACCACACAAAATTCACTTACCCAGAAGAAATACATTGTATTCACTTACAACAAAGATTTTCTCAACTTTAAAAAAAAGAATTGTATAGCTTATACTTGAACTCGATGTAGCTGTTTCCATCTCATGCATGAAATATATCTACTGTCATTCTCTGGATCGATGATTGATTTTAGAAATATTTCAAGCAAAGAGAAGTTTTGCTCTTACCAGAATATCAAGTTAAATGACTTATATTATAACTTGTTTAAATTTCATAATTACAGAAACATTATTTGATAAACTCTACTGTGGACCTCCCTTGAGTATTTTTTTTACATTCAGCATTATCATGAATTTGTTATTCCATATCTAAGCTTATTTACAGTTTTAACACTGAAATATGTTCTTGGCAATACTAAACTACTCACGAGATAATCCTATACCCTCAGTTCTGAGAAAAAATATGCAAATAGTTGGAATTAACAAAAGAGAGAGAAAAATTCAGAATTAGAACTGGGAAAGCTTCAAATCTGGACGATTTTTGTCCAATCCTATGGCTTTGGGTAACGATGGAAATGTCTTGCCATCAGAAATCACAAGTCATACAGAATAAGAAAGGTGTTGCTGTTATGGTTTAAAAGTAATAACTAATATAAAAGAGATGACATCTGCAAATACATCAGAATCTAAAGATTTAGATCAAGTATACATATATGAATGGGTTGGGTGTTCATTACAAACAGTATAATGCCGTATGCATGGGTATGATTTCAAACTTCAACAAATACATGAATGGGTAGGGTGCTAAAGGACTCCAGCTGCATGTCTTTACCTTAAATCATATACAATTATCCATCCATTCCCATCCCCCTGAAGCAAAAGTTCATGAAGAAGATTCAATTTGGAAATGCCAAGGGGGGAAAGTTTACTACTGGAAAAGTTTACTACACAGAAATGCTTCTTTAGGAGGAAGGAGGAAAGTTTTCTAAATAGAAAATAAATGATGTTGCAAGGGGGAGGGGGGGGGGGGGTTAACATGGGGTTCCATAAAAGTTTGTTTTACAAATATAATCTTTCTATTTAACAACACCTTGTTGGCAGGAATTTCGATTGCACAGTCAAGTCAGAGATTCAAAACATTGATTGTGGCCTCTGTAATTCAATCATTCATTTAAGTGATACATATCCAAAAAGATACAAATACAATGTTGTAAGAAACCTACCTAACAATTTGACTGTTTCCTGTAACAGGGGCATCAAGAAATGGTATAACCTGTACAGATTATCCATACGAGTTGCTGTGGCCACTCCGCACAGTGACTCCAGTAAACTGATTATCAGCTCTTTAATGTCTGCATTCTGACAAGTGCGAGGGAAGTCTTCCATACACACTACCTCATAGAATCTATCATGCAGTGACTTTAGTACCTGTAACAGACCAATTCTTGATCATATACGATGCACACAAACTGTACACTGTTACACCTGTAAACACACCTACACTAGCCCGTTAAGCATTTAGAAATTGCAGTGCCAACATACAGTGACGTAGCTTAGTCCACTTTGGTTACTACATATCATGGCTTTGACTTAACATACAGTGACGTAGCTTAGTCCACTTTGGTTACTACATATCATGGCTTTGAATTAACATACAGTGATGTAGCTTAGTCCACTTTGGTTACTACATATCATGGCTTTGACTTAACATACAGTGATGTAGCTTAGTCCACTTTGGTTACTACATATCATGGCTTTGACATAACATACAGTGACGTAGCTTAGTCCACTTTGGTTACTACATATCATGGCTTTGACATAACATACAGTGACGTAGCTTAGTCCACTTTGGTTACTACATATCATGGCTTTGACATAACATACAGTGACGTAGCTTAGTCCACTTTGGTTACTACATATCATGGCTTTGACTTAACATACAGTGACGTAGCTTAGTCCACTTTGGTTACTACATATCATGGCTTTGACTTAACATACAGTGACGTAGCTTAGTCCACTTTGGTTACTACATATCATGGCTTTGACATAACATACAGTGACGTAGCTTAGTCCACTTTGGTTACTACATATCATGGCTTTGACTTAACATACAGTCACGTAGCTTAGTCCACTTTGGTTACTACATATCATGGCTTTGACTTAACATACAGTGTCGTAGCTTAGTCCACTTTGGTTACTACATATCATGGCTTTGACATAACATACAGTGACGTAGCTTAGTCCACTTTGGCTACTACATATCATGGCTTTGACATAACATACAGTGACGCAGCTTAGTCCACTTTGGTTACTACATATCATGGCTTTGACATAACATACAGTGACGTAGCTTAGTCCACTTTGGTTACTACATATCATGGCTTTGACATAACATACAGTGACGTAGCTTAGTCCACTTTGGTTACTACATATCATGGCTTTGACATAACATACAGTGACGTAGCTTAGTCCACTTTGGTTACTACATATCATGGCTTTGACTTAACATACAGTGACGTAGCTTAGTCCACTTTGGTTACTACATATCATGGCTTTGACTTAACATACAGTGACGTAGCTTAGTCCACTTTGGTTACTACATATCATGGCTTTGACTTAACATACAGTGACGTAGCTTAGTCCACTTTGGTTACTACATATCATGGCTTTGACATAACATACAGTGACGTAGCTAGTCCACTTTGGTTACTACATATCATGGCTTTGACTTAACATACAGTGACGTAGCTTAGTCCACTTTGGTTACTACATATCATGGCTTTGACTTAACATACAGTGACGTAGCTAGTCCACTTTGGTTACTACATATCATGGCTTTGACATAACATACAGTGACGTAGCTTAGTCCACTTTGGTTACTACATATCATGGTTTTGACATAACATACAGTGACGTAGCTTAGTCCACTTTGGTTACTACATATCATGGCTTTGACATAACATACAGTGACGTAGCTTAGTCCACTTTGGTTACTACATATCATGGCTTTGACTTAACATACAGTGTCGTAGCTTAGTCCACTTTGGTTACTACATATCATGGCTTTGACTTAACATACAGTGACGTAGCTTAGTCCACTTTGGTTACTACATATCATGGCTTTGACATAACATACAGTGACGTAGCTTAGTCCACTTTGGTTACTACATATCATGGCTTTGACATAACATACAGTGACGTAGCTTAGTCCACTTTGGTTACTACATATCATGGCTTTGACTTAACATACAGTGACGTAGCTAGTCCACTTTGGTTACTACATATCATGGCTTTGACATAACATACAGTGACATAGCTAGTCCACTTTGGTTACTACATATCATGGCTTTGACTTAACATACAGTGACGTAGCTTAGTCCACTTTGGTTACTACATATCATGGCTTTGACTTAACATACAGTGACGTAGCTTAGTCCACTTTGGTTACTACATATCATGGCTTTGACTTAACATACAGTGACGTAGCTAGTCCACTTTGGTTACTACATATCATGGCTTTGACATAACATACAGTGACGTAGCTAGTCCACTTTGGTTACTACATATCATGGCTTTGACTTAACATACAGTGACGTAGCTTAGTCCACTTTGGTTACTACATATCATGGCTTTGACTTAACATACAGTGACGTAGCTTAGTCCACTTTGGTTACTACATATCATGGCTTTGACTTAACATACAGTGACGTAGCTCAGTCCACTTTGGTTACTACATATCATGGCTTTGACATAACATACAGTGACGTAGCTTAGTCCACTTTGGTTACTACATATCATGGCTTTGACATAACATACAGTGACGTAGCTAGTCCACTTTGGTTACTACATATCATGGCTTTGACTTAACATACAGTGACGTAGCTTAGTCCACTTTGGTTACTACATATCATGGCTTTGACTTAACATACAGTGTCGTAGCTAGTCCACTTTGGTTACTACATATCATGGCTTTGACATAACATACAGTGACGTAGCTTAGTCCACTTTGGTTACTACATATCATGGCTTTGACTTAACATACAGTGACGTAGCTTAGTCCACTTTGGTTACTACATATCATGGCTTAGACTTAACATACAGTGACGTAGCTTAGTCCACTTTGGTTACTACATATCATGGCTTTGACATAACATACAGTGACGTAGCTTAGTCCACTTTGGTTACTACATATCATGGCTTTGACATAACATACAGTGACGTAGCTTAGTCCACTTTGGTTACTACATATCATGGCTTTAACATACAGTAATCCGGAGTATTATTCTGACAGTTTCAGTACAATACATTCAGGAGCAATAAACAATACACATGTTCTAGTAATTTTCAAGTAAATGTTTACAATACAATGTAAGAAAGCAATCAACATATATTCATAAAAGAAGACAATTAAAGGCTTATTTGAGAGAATATTTAAACATAACAGGAAGAGAATTGATCAGAATTTAAAATAATGGTGTCTTTCTCAATAAAATTTGTCTGTCAATCTCAACTGAAGAAAATCCACTCAGATAAGTGTTTTATGTCTGATTTTCTGACCGTTTGACCAAAGAAAGTTTCACCAGTGTAATTTAATCATGCTCTCAATGGTATTTCAATGGGTAACACATCGAATTTCAAATGTAAAGTGTGTGAGCTATCATAAAGTGTTTGATCAATAATACTGTTACTGGAAAGAATTTTCTAAATTATGCTTTCTAACAGATGACATCTGCACCGAGGGAATATCTGAATGCTGAAATAGATCTTTCCACGTTAACTGCAGGTCCTATTTTTTGAGTAGCAAATAATTATGTTTCCTGTAAAATTTTTGACGTAATAATACAAAATTGAATTGGCTTGTGATAGTTTTCGGGTACAGTGATGCCTTTATCCCTCAAAACATGAGTCCCATAATTATCATGAAAGGGTCTATAACAGTAGTCTACACATTTTACTCGGAAATCTTTAAAAGAAAGACAACAACACAGGAAGGAAACTCAGACTAAAGAAAGACAACAACACAGGAAGGAAACTCAGACTAAAGAAAGACAACAACACAGGAAGGAAACTCAGCCTAAAGAAAAATAACAACATAGGAAGGAAACTCAGACTAAAGTAAAAATGATAAAAAAAACAAACATCTAGTAACAACTGAAAAATATTGATAAATTAGCTGAGGAGAAATAATTTTATCTTAATGGAGTAATATTGTCATTTCATTTTCCTAGGACTGACAGTATTCATTCCGCAATGTATGGTACTTAACCACACACAATCAAATGACCTTTGAAGGCCAAAAGTTTTGGTGTAGACTGAATAATGCAATGAGAATCTGGTTTTATTTTGAACTTCTTTGCTGCCAGTATCAATGAATAATAAGCCACTGATCATAGTATTTGCCACAATGTCAAGGCCTTGTAAGCTGTAATATGAACATAAACGGTGATTATGAGCAATATCGATAAAGCATCTGCACCTGTAAAATGTGTGTCTACTGTAGAATTTATCACAATACATTCCAAGGAAAGACAATTCACATGGATGTTCTTTACTTTTAATTTTTTATCTGTATGTATTATAACTAACTCAGTTGACAATAAGCTTACATAATGCCAGTACTGCTCCCTGCGGGCCTCCTCTACACCAGCACCTCCTAGTACCAGAGCTTTCAACAAATATCGTCGAGGCTTTGAAGAAAGTGCATCAAGTGGAGGTTGGAAATTTGATTCTTGTTTAGCTAGAGTCCAGAATATATCACTCTTTGTAACAAATACTGCTCTAAAATTCAAATAGACATATTGTGAAGATGTGTATCTCATCTAACAGTAAACTGTCAGTATGTAAACGTAATTATTAAGACAATCGACCAAGATTCTCAATTCTACTCATATTTCTGAACATTTCAAAGTCCACACTACATGTGATTATCATACGAAAAGCTATTATTTACAATGGGTTCCACTCAATCCAATACCGAGTAATCTATTAATTTGTTCTATCCAATATAATGCTCAAACAAAAAAAATTTCATATGTATGTATATAGCAACTTGTCCGTTTTATCTTATAATAGAAGTCAGAACTCTATTTTACTTGATAACTGCATTTTCACCTATAAAATATGTCATCCATTCTTAGGTCTAAGTGTCCTATGCCCAGATAATGCATTAAAAACCACCATGTAACATCAATAGGCAACTCACACCTATTGCAACACTGCATGATATCCACACTTCTGTTGCCATATGACAACTTCTGGTGTATAAAACAAGCAAACTCTCTGAAAAAGCTGGTAAATGGATGGCTAAAACGCCATGCAAATATCAGCACATTCCTGCTATGTTTCTACATGACAATCCTCGACTCTAATTTTTTATCCTAAGATAAAACAGTAAAACCAATGTTAATTAAGAAACAAATTTCACTTATGGTAATATCATTTGAAAATTTGATTATACTGTCATTTGATAACTTTTCATTTTACTGATCAAAAGTGATCACATGACAACCGGTTGTCATGTGATCACTTTTGATCAGTAAAATGAAAAGTTATCAAATGACAATACTAAGGAACATCTTAAAGTCTTATAATATTGCTTAGTTGTCAAATCTTATTTCTTTCCTAAAAGTTTTAATAAACATGCAGTTATGTGTAAAGATAATGGTGCTGCCACATTTTATCTCAGTGTTTAGAGCAATGAGAGTACTGATCAAGGAGGAAAAACTAAATGTCTTAAGCAATGTTTCTGTCAATGCATTTACATAGCAAGAAGCCCCGCTTGTATTTTAAGATGTAACTTTAGTGATCTGCAAAACAGAAAAGCCTTTTCCTTGCACATGTGCCTTAATGTGAACAATATGACAGATTTGTAATAGTTAAATGATCAATTGATTGATTATCTTTTTGTGTCACTCCACGATTATTTTATGTATATGGTGACAGCATCTGCATCTGCCTCATACATTGCAAAGAAATTTATACCTTTGCAACAGACCCACCCACAGCAATGAAGGATCTTTTACATGCCACACTTACTGTAACCTCGGTTTCTACTGTTTCATCTGAAAGACAGAACACCAGTGTGCCTACAGCAGGAATTGAACACAGGACCTCTCAATCACAAACAAACCACCTAATCCACTGAGCCACACTAGCTTCAGATATGTAATAGGACAAACGTGTATTGTATACCTACAGTATTGTATACCTACAGTAAACTACAACTCCTTCTAAAAATGCAAATATGTAATAGGAAAAACACATACTGAATACCTACAGTAAACTACAACTCCAACTCAAAATACACGTACTGAATACCTACAGTAAACTACAACTCCAACTCAAAATACACATACTGAATACCTACAGTAAACTACAACTCCAACTCAAAATACACGTACTGAATACCTACAGTAAACTACAACTCCTCAAAATACATGCACTTTAAAATTTCACAATTACTGTTTATCTGATAATCTGTTTTATCTGATAATTTTTTCCGGCAAAATAATGTATTACATTAAATGGAATCCATAAAGGGAATCTACTTCTTTTGGTAAGATTATATACTCATTGCCATTAGTATTACAATTTTGAGAAAAGCTTGAAACTGTCAATTGTTTACGAACAAATAATAACAAAAGAAAGATGATAACAAAGTTAAAATATTCCTCAGGAAACCTAAATTGCTTTTTCAACTCACTTGCTTCTCTGATCAACAAGAGAAACTAAAAGTTGAAGAGTATCTTCCATGAGTTTTTCTTCTGAATTCCATACTGCCAAATTTGACACAATTCTGTTCAACAAGAATGTTATTATCCACTGTGCTGCTTCTGTATCTCTTCCAAATGTTGATAAGAGAGTTGGACTTATCTGACAAATATAACAGATTTTTGACAAGGCAGTTGAATTATCTGACAAACAAAATAGATTGTTGATAAGACATTTGAGAACTTATCTGACAAAAACAAGTTTACAGTCAGTGTTGCATGCAACAATTGTCCCCTGCCACAACCTGTACCTTTGAAGTGACTAATACATGTACTTTATTAGCAACATGAAACAGCTTTGTGAACTTGGTAACCCTTAGCATGATTTAATAAGAAATAACATTGAATTCTGTGAAGTTTATGTCAAGTTCTAGTAAAATTGACAGCAAAGATTTAGCATCGTTTTATTCATATCTGGCATCAGTATCTATAGTCATCATCGTGATGAATCACTATTTTCAGTAATAAGTTTACAACAAAACTATGCTGATGTCTATTTTTAGTAACAGTGACCCTAAAAATTAACCTTTTGACCCTAAAATCTATCCCAACCTAGACTTATACATAAGCTAGCATTGTGTGAAGTTTAAAAGAAATCAATTATTCTTAACTCAAGTTATTATCTGGCAACCTAAATGCAGTGATAAATGTCTATTTCTGCATATATTTCTTTTCAACATGTTGTTCACATTAAACGCCAAGCCATCTTATAGAACATAAATCTCCAAAACTATATGTCATGTACTTCATTTTCCATCATTTTGAAATTTCTAAATCCCTACAAATGAAAAAGAAGAAATTTTTCCAAATTCAATTTGCCATCATTATTTGTTTCACTTAACTTCTCTCCAAACCAGTAAATAGCATATAGTTTTACTTAACTTCTCTCCAAACCAGTGTATAGCATATAGTTTTACTTAATTTCTCTCCAAACCAGTAAATAGCATGTAGTTTTACTTAACTTCTCTCCAAACCAGTAAATAGTATATAGTTTTACTTAACTTCTCTCCAAACCAGTAAATCGTATATAGTTTTACCTATAGTAGCAATTTTTACTTATGAAGCAACTTAAAGAGTGTGTTATACAGTTGATTCTTGTTTATTTAAACACCAAAATTTTCAATTTCTTTTAAGTCAAATTCATTATAAAGTCCTGATTCCAATCCCTCCCTAACAGTCCTGATTCTAATTCCTTTATATAAATGTACATTTGTATCTCAAACTCCGCTTAACTCAAACTGTTTTACAAAGGCCTTCTTCCAGGCTGAGTTATCAAGAGTTGAGTGTATTATTTTAAATACAGATACAAAATAAACAAGCTGTATTTGTGAAATATGTATGACCCTGGTGACAACTTTGTCATTATAAGCTGTTACACTAAAAATAAGTCAAACTCCAAGGTCAAGGTCAGAGGGACAAAATTTTGGTACTGACAGAAAGGTCTTGTCACAAGGAATACACATATGAAATATGAGAGCCCTATCATTTACCATTTAAAAGAAAACTCATTGTCAAAGTTCTTGAAATGTAGGTTAAAGGTCACAGTCAATGTAAGGAGGTCAAAATTTATTGTACCATAGAAAGGTCCTGTCATAAGGAATATGCATGTGAAATATGATAGCTCTATCTCTTACAGTTGAAAAGTTATGCACAGTGTTAAAGGATCTTGCAGCTGTTGGCACTTACAAACAGACAAACAGATAAATAATAAAAATCCTGTGCACTTGTAAACGATATTTTCAAATGAGAAATACAGTTGTATTCTCATACATGAAATCTATCCCAATGAACTTGAGATAAAAAGAGACAACTGAGAGCAATAATTCCGCTTCGTATCTGGATATATTTTTAACTTTCGACAGTAATGGTCATTTGGACACCTCTCTGTATGACTAACGTGACGATTTTAACTTCCAAATAACTAACTTCTCGTTTCTTTAGAGCAATATCCCGTCCTCAACTGCCTATGGAGTTTTTATATCTCAACTTATAAGGTACGCAAGAGCCTGTTCTCTGTACGACGGTTTTATTCCAAGGGCCAAACGACTGGCCACTAAGTTGCTCATGCAGGGATATGTTAAAGAACTTATGAAATCGTCACTGAGAAGGTTCTATGGTCGCTATGGTGATCTTGTAGGAAAATATGATGTCCCTCTTTCTAGAATGATTGATAATATCCTGGAATGCGACTAAATGACCTGTTCATTGAACACCAAATATGACTTTGTATACCAGTTTTCTACTTTCATATGTACAATTAGGAAACCATAACTCTTGATTTTGACATGTTTCTTGAGAACTGCTGTGACGGGTGATGCATGCAGACAGGAGACGCTTACTCTCCCCTGGCACTTGGTCTCATCTCGGAATTTTTCAGCATTTCGGGGTTCGCAACAGTTCCTTTTTGAAACTTACATGATTTTGAATCTGTCCTTGGACTTTGAGAATGATTAACAGTTTGGTACTTCTTCGATATTGATTGCTTATAGTCAATCCAGTCAAAGAATTTTCTTGATATCTCAACAAATCAATTTTTTCTGGGAAAATATGATTACATACACATTACACTTGATTTCTAAAGAAAACTTTCTTAATTTTCTGAAGAAGATTGCAATAAATGCAATATGGATGATTTTACAGTTGAATAAATCTTTTTTTTTTATAGTAAGCTAAACAGAATATTTGAGTTATCGATTCTACATCACTTATAATTATGGTACTTCTATGGTGGCAGCACTTGCCAGTCACACTGCCTCATCATTTTGCTGTATGCTACAGACCCATCCAAAGCAGTGAGGATCTGTTACATGCCAAAAGTGGGAATCAAACCTATGATCCTGTGATCTAAAGTCTAGTGTTTTATCACTGTACCAACCTGCCTCTGAACCAAAGGTAAATGTTATAGGTGACATTACAAATACATAGTGTAATACAAAAAATTACCATGCTCACCTTGATAGAGTACTTGTCAAACAAAAATGAAAATAGAAAGAAGTCCAATAGAACACTGTAATCTTGAACCAAGTCACTCAAGTGTGTAATGTAGGTCATATGCATCATGGGATGCATGCATTTAAGTCAGTATTCCAAGATGACCACATCATGCAAGTTTGGTAACTGTAGCACCTATATCTTTTCCAATACTCAATTACCCTAAACTACTTAACCAAGTCACTCAAGCAGAAAACATAGGTTTGATGCATCATCTGATACATGCACTTAAGTCAACATCCCAAGATGAACCTATGGTGCAAGTTTGGTAACTGTAGCATCTATACTTTCTACAATACTGAGTTACCCCAAACTACTTAGCCAGACCTGGACAGGATTGCAGACGCCTGGGGTATAGCACAAGCTCCTCTCAACTTTGTCACATTGAGCTAAAACGACCAATGTCAGTTTAGAATGGGGTGCATTGAAGTCTATCAGAGCTAAAGCTACTAGCACTAATTACAGAAAAAACTTAAACATTAATGAGGTAATAATGTATATAAATGTGCAGGTATATGGAAAAATGTAAATGAATTAACTATCAACACTGCATCAGTGGTAAAATGATCAATTACTAAAAAGTAAAACTTGAACATCTATCAAGTAACAACTCGGCTGATTATACAAAATTACCAACAAAATATAGCTCAAGATGTTCAAGATGTTTATATAGTAAAGTGCCCATCAAAACATAGTTTTTACTTTAACTGGTACAAAATTTACGACAATTTTAACATATATCAAAAAGGAAGGATAACAGAATGGATAAGTAATAAACTTTCATTTGCTTATGATTGTAAAGTTACAGGGAAAAATCCATTGATAGGAGTAACTTTATTTATTTCACCATTAGACATACATACTTGAGCATAGTAGTTTTCATCTGGTACTAGATAAGCTGCCATCCACCTTCGGAGAAACAACATGATGGTACTGCCTATCTGTGGACTCAGTATGTGTGACAGCTTGGCCTGTAATGCCCGATTCTCCACCTCACACAACCTGAAGACTGCTGATACCAATCTGCCACAAAAAAATCCTGAACAGTACTTAGTGTAATACACTTTATGACTATAAGATGATGCACACAATTACTAATCTAGTGCTCTAAATGTTAATTTTGACAAATTTTGTTTCTTCAGCAATGCTCAAGGACCCAAACCTTAGAAATCTAAAATATCTGTAGAGCAAACTAATAAAAACAAGAATCAAAAACCATCCTACAACAGAGCTTTCATACAGGTACTCCTGTGTTTGTAAATACTTAACAAACTTTTATAAAAACATTTTGAAAGATAAATTTCATGTCAATATTGAAGCACAGAACTGCTGGCTACAGCATGACAGTTTATAAAACTCAACTATAACTCCTTGAATTTTGGTTAAATTAACTAATTACAGCATATAGATTATTGTTCTGATTTTATCTTACTTACAATAATATTCATCACCAACCAAGCCAGGGATCAGGATGTACAACAATGACTAGTGTTAGTTATACATTATAAATTATATAAAATTACACATTCTCATACGAACATGCTGCATACAAAAAGCCCCTCTCTGCGTACATACTACATATAAAGAGATCAATTAAACAACAGAAATGAACAAACATTCTGGAAGCATTGCTAAACAATACATGTGCCCTATCAGCCTTCCAACAGAACGACAG
This sequence comes from Pteria penguin, assembly GCA_035048485.1. Classification (NCBI taxonomy): domain Eukaryota; kingdom Metazoa; phylum Mollusca; class Bivalvia; order Pterioida; family Pteriidae; genus Pteria; species Pteria penguin. The sequence goes on from CM068581.1 coordinate 6,617,498, forward strand.
GCATGGCATGACGACAGATGGCATGACGACAGATGGCACGATGACAGGCATGGTATGATGACAGATGGCATGATGACAGGCATGGCATGATGACATGGCATGACGACAGGCATAGCATGATGGCAGACGGCATGACGACAGGTATGGCATGGTGACAGATGGCATGATGACATGCATGGCATAATGACAGATATCATGATGACAGATGGCATGATGACAGATAACAAGACGACAGACATGGCATGATAACACATGGCATGATGACATACCTGCCAACCCTAGAAGACGGTTAAGAGGAACAACAGATGGTCAGCCCCCCCCCCCCCTGTTGTCGCTGAGTAAATTTTTCAATTTTCGACCGTAAAATGACCTCACAGATTGACAGTTATCAACAAATTTCACAGAGAAAAGAACAACAGATTACATGTATACAGCTTTTTCAACACTTCTAATAACAAACACAAGTCTCTCTCCTGGAAATGACAAACAAAAAGGTGAAAACTGTGTTTATGAAACACTGATGCCACAAGGCGAAGAAAGTCCAAAACGTTGTCTATGAAGCCTCTGAGAAAAACGTCGATATTTTCTCATTCTGTTGTTCAGAAACAAAGTGTTTTTGAGTCCCAATATGTTTGATAAAGTCTGTAAACTCACATCTGCACACCGTACAGTAAGCGAACTCGGGCCCTCTTTTACTTTAGGCAACGACCCCGTTAAAACGAGAAAGGTAATCGTTTCTGAAGTTTTGTTTCCTGCGCACATTCTTTTCCTTTTTAGTCGACGCCTCGTGGGTCGTTTAAAACATATCGTTAAGCGTTTACAAGAGTGTGACGAAAAAAGAGAGGTAATTCCAATCTAAAGTGTGCAATAATGGCCGAAAGCGGAACGGACAAGTCTAAATCCGGAATGCGGAATCAGCATGTAAAAATCGGAAAAATTACGCCAAAATCGGAACAGTTGGCATGTATGTGATGACAGGCATGTCATGACAACACATGGCATGATGACAGGCATGGAATGACGACAGGCATGGCATGATGACAAGCTTGGCATGACGACAGGCATGGCATAACGACAGGCACGGCATGACGACAGGCACGGCATGATGACAGATGGCATGACGACAGGCATGGTATGACAACAGATGGCATAATGACAGACATGGCATGACGGCAGATGGCATGATGACAGGCATGGCATGATGACGGATGGCAAGATGACAGGCATGGCATGATGGCAGACATGGCATGACGGCAGATGGCATGACGACAGGCATGGCATGATGACAGATGGCATGACGACAGGCATGGCATGATGACAGATGGCATGATGACATATGGCATGACGACAGGCATAGTATGACGACAGATGGCATTACGACAGGCATGGCATGAAGACATATAATATGATGACAGGCATGGCATGATGACAGATGGCATGACAACAGGCATGGCATGATGACAGATGGATATCATTAATCTTTGCAATAAAGTTACAATATATCATCAATTCAATCTTAGATACAGTTATTTACTACACTATTGTTATGATTACTGCCTGGTGTATAATAGTTTAACTACTGACATAATACCTGACAACATTGTCTGTCTTCTGGTCCCCACCAGGAATGGATTCAACTCTCTCTCCTGGAGAAGCCATTACTTGTAATGTAGTTTGAACATCTGCATACTTGGCTTGACTAATGGAATACTGCATTACATCTGATGGTATCATTGGGGTTTCTCCCTCAGCTTCCTCTGTCAACACATGAGCTACAAGACAAAGTCAGACAATCTGAAAGCTATACTTATTATCCATATTAGGTGTTGTAGTGATAATCCACATTAGGTATCAAAGTGAATATCCTGATTAGATGTTGTAGTGATCATCCAGATTAGGTGTTATACAATCATCCAGATTAGGTGTTATGGTGATTATCCAGATTAGGTGTTATAGTGATAATCCAGATTAAGTGTTATAGAGATCATCCAGATTAGGTGTTATAGTGATCATCCAGATTAGGTGTTATAGTGATCATCCAGATTAGATGCCATAGTGATTAACCAGATTAGGTGTTGCAGCAACCATGACAATCCAGTGTAGATCCTCATACAGTACAATAGGGAGTGTCTGTATTAACAGTGGAAATACTCACTGGCGACCAAGACAATCCAGTGGAGATCCTCATACACTACATTAAGTAGTGTCAGTAATACCAGAGGAAATACTGGCATGGCAACCATGACAATCCAGTGGAGATCCTCATACAGTAGTACAATAGGGAGTGTCTGTATTAACAGTGGAAATAATCAATGGCGACCATGACAATCCAGTGGAGATCCTCATACAGTACATTAGGGAATGTCAGTAATAAGAGTGGAAATACTCACTGGCGACCATGACAATCCAGTGTAAATCCTCATACAGTACATTAAGTAGTGTCATATCGATGGATTCATTGTGTGTGGCTATATGCTGTTGTAATCTCTGCAGATGACTATGTAAACGACTCACTCGATTCTCCAGTATCCTGAGGAGAGAAAAGCCTCTAAGTAAATTATTTACATGCATTCTTCAAGTTAAGTTTTCATCTTTACTGTTAAATGTAGCAGATTGTTCAGTTTGATGTACAAGTGTGATAGAGTGACCAATTTGTATTTTCATAATTTGTATTGTACATCACATGGTACTTGGTGTGTATTATATTTCTCTTCTCCAGAGTTATGTTTCTTTGTACAGTAGTAAATTATGTCATCTCTCTTGTGAGAGTTATGTTTCTTTGTTAAGGACTTATCTTCCTTAATAATTTGAATTATGGATTGTCATTAATCATTGGTCAGTGGGTCATTTATTTTAATCTAATGTGAAAGTTTATTTCATTGGTTTATTTCAACATCTTTTTCCCATTTAATTGGTTAATATTTTGATTAATATAAGATAGTTTTTGTGTAAGTCAGACATATCGAAGATTTGGCAGAAATTCTGAACTTTGATAAATATTTTTTTATACTGGACTTTATGAGAACACCCTGACTGAAACATTTACAAAGTACATATTGACTGTTGGAACTGAATACTGTATGTGTTTGGCATCAAACCATATTTGGGTATGTTTGCATTTACATCATGTTTTCATACATGTAATATGATAAATATACTTTTTGAATATATTTTGAGTACATTACTATATTTTGCTAACATCTATTTTATATGGTAAACTTTATAGTAAGAAAGATAATTCTTGCTGATTGTATTGTTTCTTATATTTGTAAGTATACCAATCATATACATATGATAGATTAACTAATTTTGTTATACATATGTCTTATGATGTTTTACATATTTGTTAGTGTTGTTTACACATAGAATATAGAGTCGAAATTAGATCTTGGTGTTGTTTTCATTATTCATACGGACACACCCTGTTACACAAGTGTATTATTTTTTGTCTCTTCTATTTTTCCAATACGTTTCTCTTTAGGATATTATGCTGAGTCATGGTCCTCTTTAAATAAAATGTTTCACTTGGCATATTTCATGTTGAAATTCAGTTGTGAAGACTAAAAGCCAGAAACATAATATGAGTTACACTTAATTTTATTTAAAACTAGAAAAATGACAAAATCAAAAGGGCCCTGCAGGGTGCCTGTCACCATGACCCTTACCTTAACTTGGTACTAGCAGATGCCAAACATGAAAGCCCTACTATTAACGGTTCAATAGTTATGGTCAATGTTCAAGTTTTTCAAATGCTGGTCAAAGGTCACCGTCTAGGCCACATGATAAAAAATTTTGGTACCAACAGAAAGGTCTTGTCATTAAGAACACACATGCCAAATATGAAAGCCCTACTCTTTCCATTCAATAGCTATGGTCAATGTTAAAGTTTTTCAAATACTGGTCAAAGGTCATTGTCAAGGTCACATGATCAAAACTTTTTGGTACCAATGGAAAGGCCTTGTCATAAGGAACACACATGCCAAATATGAAAGCTCTACCTTTGACAGTGTATTAGATATTAGATAGTTTTTGCTAATGGACAGACAGACAGACGGACAGACAGAGTGATTACTTTAGGGCACCCCGTATGAAGCGGGGCCCTAATGAACAAACTTATAACTAAATTCCGTTTGTAATAAAGTCAAATGAAATTTCCAGAAAAACAACTGTACCTTTACAGTATAATTATAATTTTTAATGAAGGATCAATTTTGTGAGGATTTAAAGGTCAGAATAACAACAAATTTATATCCCCAATAACTTGTAAATTAAATCAAATACAAAAAATCCATCCACAGATGTTATTGATGACAGAAAAAATTATATCATGTTGCTGTATTGTTTATGTACAGTCACAATATACGTCATAACCAATACAGCACTTATGGGTATGAAATAATACACATATCATTATACATTTTCATATTTCATCCAGATGAACATGTAAAAATTCTATACACTGAAAATTCTGTAGACTGTGAAAATTGGCCACAATGATGTCAAAATAATTGTATATGAAATTTCACAGGACTGAAGAAAATTAGAATGTCACAAACTTCCACATGTTAAAGTTAACCTTTGATCTTTTGTCCACTTTTCTAAATAAGTATAACCATATGTAACAAAGTAGTATAAATGATTCCTAATTATAGCTTAGCAGCACAAATATGCAATAAACAGTGGTCCGAGACAGAGGGCTTTTTTTTCAAAACAGTAAATATCAATTCAGTATTACCTGAAATAAAAACATGTGTCATTAATATAGCTTTGCTCCCTAAGTCTGCCTCACATTTATATAGCTATGCTCCCCAAGCCTGCCTCACATTTACATAGCTATGTTCCCTGAATCTGTCTCACATTTATATAGCTATGCTCCCTCAGTCTTTTTCACATTTATATAGCTATGCTTCCCAAATTGTCTCACATTTATATAGCTATGTTCCCCAAGTCTGTCTCACATTTATATAGCTATGCTTCCTCAGTCTATCTCATATTTACATAGCTATGTTTTCCAAGTCTGTCTAACATTTATATAGCTATGCTCCCTCACTCTATCTCATATCTATATAGCTATGCTCTCTCACTCTCACATTTATATAGCTATGCTCCCCAAGTCTGTCTCACATTTACATAGCTATGTTCCCTGAATCTTTCTCACATTTATATAGCTATGCTCCCTCAGTCTATTTCACATTTACATAGATATGCTCCCTGAATATGTCTAACATTTATATCGCTATGCTCCCCAAGTTGTCTCACATTTATATAGCTATGCTCCCTGAATCTGTCTCACTTTTATATAGCTATGTTCCCCAAGTCTTTCTCACATTTATACAGCTATGCTCCCCAAGCTGTCTCACATTTATATAGCTATGCTCCCTCAGTCTATCTCATATTATATAGCTATGTTCTCCAAGTCTGTCTAACATTTATATAGCTATGCTCCATCACTCTATCTCATATTTATATAGCTATGCTCTCTCACTCTCACAATTATATAGCTATGCTCCCCTGAGTCTGCCTCACATCTATAGAGCTATGTTGCCTGAGTCTGTCTCTCCATTTATCAGGGAGCTTTACTCCCTGAGTCTGTTCTTTCTCACATTTTCATTTTTTTTTTCATGCCCATGCTGAATGAAATCCATGACTCTGCAAGCCTCTTCATGGATATCAATAGGCATGGGCAATGGGATGGAGATTTCTTTGTCCCTACTGGAACAAGGCGTTAGATCCAATTAGTCTTTAATAGTAACAAACCTTTCATGGCACATCTCTGTTATTTGTGAAATCCATCACATTGATGCAATATCACTGACAGAGGACAACATTATTTCTGGAAGGCAAGGCCACAAGATCAGGTACATGGGTATGTCATGGGCTTAATGCTTTATCTTAAAACTATAATCAGGTACATGGGTATGTCATGGGCTTAATGCTTTATCTTAAAACTATAATCTATGTATAGGAAAGTTACATCCTTTGTATGTATTGCAAATACTTCATCTGCAATATGTATAGTACTTAATTTTGATGTTATGTATAAGTATTTCATTGGGTATTTTATAGATTGGACCACCATCTTTTACTGAATACAATAAAAATTTGTCATCAAAAGACTCTCAACTTGTAATGAAGAATGGATATAGTTAACTGGAATTTACAGACCCTTGGACTTCATAACAAAGTTTCCTGTATTCCCCATCAATTGCATTGTTATTTATAAATTAATAGGATTGTTGGTTTTTAAGGAAAATTGTGATTTTCATTTAAGCAAGATAGGCAATCTGATCTTATTTTGTAATCAAGTTTGGTAACATCATTCTGAAAGCATAAAATTACAGTTTTTACCATCGATGCCAAGCAGGGTAAACTTGGCTAAAACTGTAAGTACTGCACCATCTACATACAATAAAATCTATCCAGATTTCTTTGTCCTCCAAATGCATCCCAAAAATCATCTCTTACCTTCTTGAAAATATTTTCTATATACTGGAATCTGAAAATTCTTAATTTACAATATTTAATAACTAAAGTTCCATTAATCATATACTGCACTAGAACATTACCATAATTTGATCATGGTTTTATCATACCTGGCCAGGAGAGGAATACTGTGTTCTGGGGCCATACGACCTAGGGCACCAATACTGCAAAGCTGGTCATTAAATCTTATACTATCATCTTCTTCCAGCTCATCTATCTCCTCTGTGGATTCCATTTCATTCTAAAAAAAAATTAAATGTATGAAGGTAATTTGACAAAACTATATAAAACTTATACAAAATGTATGGGAAATATATTCATAACAACAACAAAACTTCAATGTTTATTTCAAGTTAACTAATTAACAAGTTTACTGCTACATTCAATTTGAGTCATAAACTACAACATTCTAAATGTATCTATCTTTAGGGTCATCACAACTTTTTTTGAGACAGGGGCCAAGGCCATTGGAATTGGGACAAATTGTTTTTGGTTTTTTTTTTCTGTGCAAAATTTGCATATTCTCCAATATGTATTTATTTAACTTTATATAACAAAGCATGCTTGTAGACTAACTGCATAGATTTTACCTGTAATTGCGAGAACATTCACATCAAAACTCAACTAAACTGTTATAAAAGCAATAGAGAACTTGATTCCTACCTCTCAGAAGTAGATAATCTACTATCTTTATGTGATGTGTCAATGTCACTGTCATCAGAGGTAGATAATCTACCATCTTTATGTCATGTGTCAATGTCACTGTCATCAGAGGTAGATAATCTACCATCTTTATGTCATGTGTCAATGTCACTGTCATTAGAGGTAGATAATCTATCTTTATGTGATGTGTCAATGTCACTGTCATCAGAGGTAGATAATCTACAATCTTTATGTCATGTGTCAATGCCACTGTCATCATAGGTAGATAATCTACTATCTCTATATGATGTGTCAATGTCACTGTCATCATAGGTAGATAATCTACCATCTTTATGTCATGTGTCAATGTCACTGTCATTAGAGGTAGATAATCTATCTTTATGTGATGTGTCAATGTCACTGTCATCAGAGGTAGATAATCTACTATCTTTATGTGATGTGTCAATATCATTGTCATCAGCGGTAGATAATCTACTATCTTTATGTGATGTGTCAATGTCACTGTCATCAGAGGTAGATAATCTACCATCTTTATGTCAAGTGTCATTGTCATTGTCATCAGAGGTAGATAATCTACTATCTTTATGTGATATGTCAATGTCATCATCATCAGAGTATGAACTTCATGATAAACATTATGAACATGAAACAGATTAGATTGAGATTTTATGTCCTAGCCATCACCATCATCAGAATTTTCAACTTTCAACTTGTTCTACTTTTTCTACGCTATTGTCAGCTTTTTGAATATTTTATCACTTGGCTCTCTAGGCCCCTATGCTACAGCCTGTTGTTTAAAAAGAATATCGATTCTTTTACATTCTATTTTCTTACTAAGCTACTTCCGGTATTATTTTGAATTGTAGAATATTTTTCCCGTACATTTGTGCAGTGTAATTTCACTTTTCATCTTTATGGTAAAATAAAGAGAGACTTAAATGGCAGTAATGCAAAGTCCTTAAATTGAAGAATGCGATTCATTTTTAACATTTAATCTTAAAGATAATGTCCAACACTAGCATCATAGAACATCAAATCAGAGAAGCCAAAAGTCAAAATGACTACATATGAATATAACAAAATCTAAATGGGCATAATGTTTGTTTCAGTTCTTTTAAACCTAATCGTTTGTAAGAAATTCGGTGACATTGATGTAAACAGTTAATCTTATATGTATACCAATTACGGATTTAAACCAAGGGGCTTGAAAAGGAGAAAACGTAGTACAATCAGGATTTTTTTATAGTGTCAAATTGGAAATTTTTAGTGCTGAAATTGAGAATTGGGAAAAAAGAGACTATTTACATTGGGAATGACTGGCGGCCCTGCCTGTCTTGTTTCTATCTGTGTTTCCCTAGATTCTTATAACTATGATCTGAAACCTTTTGAGTGTACCTATGATCTAACTTCTAAATGTACCTGTGTTCCATCACCTCCTATGTGTACCTATAATCTAACTTCTAAATGTAGCTTTGATCCAACACCTGAGTGTACCTGTGATCTATCTTTTAAATGTACTTGTGAACCAACACCTTCTGAGTGTACCAATGATCTAACTTCTAAATGTACCTGTGATCCAATATCTCTTGAGTGTACCTATGATTGCTATCTTCTGATTGTACCGATGATCTAACTTCTAAATGTACCTGTGATCCAACACCTCCTGAGTGTACCTATGATCTAACTTCTAAATGTACCTGTGATCCAATACCTCCTGAGTGTACCGATGATCTAACTTCTAAATGTACCTGTGATCCAATACCTCCTGAGTGTACCTATGATTGCTATCTTCTGATTGTACCTATGATCTAACTTCTAAATGTACCTGTGATCCAATACCTCCTGAGTGTACCTATGATCGCCATCTTCTGTGTGCACCTGTGATTTGCTACCCTCTCAGTGTATCTATTACCTACCACCTTCTGAATGTACTTATCATCTGCTGCTCTCTCTATGTGCCTATGACCTGCTAACTCCTAAGTGTACCTATGACCTGCTAACTTCCAAGTGTACTTGTGATAAGTTGCCTTCTAAGTGTACCTATTATCTGGTATCCAGTAAGTGCTCTTATGATCTACCGATACTACCCTTTGAGTATACCTGTGATTAGCTACCCTATAAGTGTACCTTCATGGTGAAACATTAATCTGTGACCTTCTGAGTGTACCTATCACCTGCTACATTTTAAGTATCTATGATCTATTTCCTTTTAAGTTCTCCTATGATCTACTACTTTTTGAGTGTACCTATAATCAACTACCATCTGAGTGTATCTATAATCTTCTACCTTCTAAGTGTAACCTGTGATCTACTACCTTTTTGTATTTACCTGTGCCCTGCTCCCCTCTGGAGAACTAATATGACATTGAACATAGCCATTGAAGACTTGTATTGTTTTGGACTTGAAGTTCATAATAGATACATCCTTCATGGCTAGCAGCAATTCCATCCAGGTCTCCAACATCCTCTCATATGCTTCCATGTGCAAAGTGTCATCACGATGTAACTGTATTCATCAAGAAGAACAATACGTCTAATATGCAATTCATTGATTGTTATTCTTTTTTCTTATTATACTTTATGTATAGTTAATATTTACATTTATCATATTTCTACATATATCACTTATAATAATTATCTGCATCTATCAATTTGCCTATAATGTATCTCATTTTCTATTTGTCATTTGAGATATTTGTCATGCATTTGTATTTTCCTTCTGCATGTTCTTCTTCTAATTAGCATTTTATCTAAAGCAAAATAGCATGGCGCCGCGCCATGCCCTTTTTATGCGGCACCATGCCCTTTTTCTCAGCGCCATGCCCTTATTTTCCCTAAGTTATTATTTTATGAGACTAAAGATCAATCTCCATTCACGTAATATGAAACCCTCAAAAACATCTTTATTTACAGGGCCAGTATATTACGAATATCCCTTCAGACATGCACTTTTAACACTTTCCGCACATTACGTAATTATCTAAGTCAGCAGTTTGATCCGCTCAATCTCAGCCTTAATCGGTGTACTGCACTGCCTGCCACTTTTCGGGTGTTAATTACGGATTTTAATCAATGTTAGGCTACATCTGTACACGAACAGGGTTTGACACTGTTGTCTGAATGCCGAAATAATAATTTTGCAGGCCAAAGTCACATCTGTTTTCGGTCAGATATTAAAGAAAATTCAAGGATGTTTGTCCCTTAAAAATAATTATTCTAGGATTATACGAAAAGTATAACATTAATTGAAAAGTGACTGTAATTAATATGTCTTCTCTGAATACATGTATCTTATTACGGAATTGGTTTACATAGCCGGTCACGATCGCTTAGAAACTTCACTCATACGAACAAAAACTACCCATTCTTAATGCCTTACTTAATATTATTTAACTAATTTTCTCAATTTGAACACCAAATATTTAGGATCTACTCTCCACATTTCCTCTGATAATTTTGAACACTGTTTAGTAATTCCGGCGAAGATTATAATTCAGAATATCTTTTATCATTTGATACAACAATATCAAAATAAGTAGTTGCAACAAGAGGAGCAAAAAACTCACAAAGTGTAGTCATAGTATCAGGTGTGTCGGGGTTTTTTTTTACGATCAAAGAACTGAATAGCATAACTGATTATAAAACATGACTTTTTAGTATTTCTAAAATAAATAGAATATTTACTATCCGTAAGTCAATAAATGTGAATGAACATTATAACCGTTATAAATTATTAATATTACTTATGTACTTTGAACTGAGACAATCACTTGGGCCAGCAATTTATTTAAAAAGATCGTCATATAAAGCAGTCACAAAAGTAAGTAATAAGGTAAAGGGGACAGATACACTTTATATTTTCCTTTGATGCTTCCAGCAATTTACATTAAGATTCTGACTTTGAATTATTCAAACATCAATCACACTTCCTACATGTAGCAGATCCAGGAATTTATTTGTGAAGGAAAATTGGGTGTATGGGGGAGGCCGAGAGAACTTTTTGTTTTGTTAGTAGCAAATTGTTTTTCTTTATTTTCATCAAAATACTAGTCAGGTTAATTTAGAATTTATTTCAGCCTAGAAATAACAACTGTACATCAAGGACTTAAAAAAACTTGTAAGTCCTGCACATGCATACATCTAGATTCCATGTTAGATTTTCTTTAATAATAAAATCTTTTCAGCTAAAATAATGACATGTCATTCAGATATTTAAGTTAATATGTAAAAAATAATGATACATGTAAAGACTGTCTAAGGTACAATGATAAAACTTGCATTATCTTATTTTGCCAGTAATAGACAGAAGAAGCAGTGCTACTCTTGGAGAAGTTTAGATTAATTTACAAGAACATGAAACAGTATAAGTTTACAAATTGGGAATTAATGCAATAGTCAAAAGCATACAATGATTGCAATAATGTAATTGTAACAGATATTTAGTTGTAGTTCCTACAACTGTGAAAAGGAATTGATTTTGAAGACAAGCTGGAAATAAAATTTTCAACAAAAACAATGTTAAGTGTTGCAAATTACATCAAATTATCAATATCAAGAGGAATTATATTTTACATTTTCAAATATCATATAAGTTAATAAAACAAAGAAATAATGCAATTTTATACTAAATTTTTGAATATATTGGTGACAAAAGTCACTAAATTATATGCCCTTTTTACCAAATACCACGTTAAAAAGTGCCCTTTTGATGGAGAAATTTGTGTGCCCTTTTTGAATCCTAGATTTAACACTACTAATGATTCATATATTTATTGTAGGTCAATGACTTTTAACACAATTCATGCTTAATATTATAACATAATAATATAATATTATAATATCATATTTATTTAACATACTTAATATATGGAATACATAATTAGCCTTTTTCTTACCATTCTGTTATAGACGATTTCAATAAAGTGGGATATCTGCCCCTAATAAAAATTCTCTCATAATCTGCAAATCACAGTGAGGTACATAAAGGTGACCGCTACTTAACTGACCATATCCCATCGTAGACAACTGACCTTGCACAACTTTTACACCACTCCTTATACACTTCTTAAAACATCAGATCAGATAACTGACATTACTGATATGGCCTATATAATCAGTTTCTTTTGCTCACTGTCCTGATTATTCATTCCAGTCTCAGTTTTCATATTATATTTATTTCTCTGTTTATTTTTGAAAATTTTCATTTCACAAGAGTTTTAAACTTTCATTAAAAATAAGACATTCCTACTTACTTATAAAGAAATTATAACATGTTGTTGTGATATATATACTTACAGCTTCCTCGAGAGCTGCAGCTCTTCCTGTCTTACATGTCTGTTCAGTGAGGTGATTGAGAAATGATTGAAGCAGATCCTCTGGGAGAGACATCATGCAGGAGATTGGAAACATCATTACTAAGTACTTGAATGTATTGGCTACACCTAGATTTTCATAATCCTGTAGGTCTATACTATAAACAAGAAAAGTACTCCATACTACCATTATAATTATCTTTACATCAATTCTATAACAAACTTTAGCATATCAAGACTAACCAAAATCACTGTCCTATCATTAACACAGTTACCTTGACAATAGTTCCAAGAAGCCAGAGATGAAAGTATTAAGATACTGGGCTCGAGCATTGTCGTCAGGGAATATTGGACCATTGAGAGAGGCTAATTGAGATATACAGGTCACAGAATGATGGGACATTTCAGAATTGTGCCGTACTTTTTTATGAATCTGAAAAATATAAGTTATGTAACATTCCATTTTACTGTTGTTTAAAAAAATAAGAAAGTTCTACACAATATATCACATACCTTTAAACATCAGAGATTATTTCACTATGACTCCATGTATGTATTATATTACATTTTGCCTCAATAAATCAGATTACTAAACTACACCTCTATAAGTTTTACCTTAAAGAAGAGCTGTAACATGTCTTTGTCTAGTAATGTGCTTCTCCAGTTTTCATTTGGCTTTAAAGGTGAATTCTGTGATACTTCAAATGATCCAACATGGTGTCTATATGCTACACAATTATTAAGTCTACAGTGTATTGACCAATGTGAATTTGTAATTACATAAAAACTTGAGAAATATGTACAGACATAATTTTCAAAACCTACCATTAAAGTTACTTTACCAGAAAACATAATGTAAACAGTTCAAAGTCCAAACCCAGGCACCTTTAGTTATGACAATCCTAAGTTATATTCATTGAAACATTTAAAGAAATATCTAAGTATGTGGAGGAAGATAAAGTAACCACAGTTTGTATGTTTTATGTTGTATATGGAGAAGATAAGGTAACCACAGTTTGTATGTTGTATGTGGAGGAAGATAAGGCAGTCACAGTTTGTATGTTGTATGTTGTATGTGGAGAAAGATAAGGTAACCATATTTTGTATTTTGTATGTTGTATGTGGAGGAAGATAAGGTAACCACATTTTGTATGTTGTATGTGGAGAAAGATAAGGTAACCACATTTTGTATATTGTGTGTTGTATGTGGAGGAAGATAAGGCAACCACATTTTGTATGTTGTAGGTGAAGAAGATAAGGTAAACACAGTTTGTATGTTGTATGTGGAGGAAGATAAGGTAGCCACAGTTTGTATGTTATATGTTGTATGTGGAGGAAGAAAAGGTAACCACAGCTTGTATGTTGTATGTGTGTTTAGTTACTCATCATTCTGATAACAAGGATACTAATTTTGTGTGTGAACTCCCAGCATAGAACATGTTCTGCTATAGAGAGAAGTCGGTTAAGGACAGCGATGGTTTCTCTGGGTAATGGCAGAGGTTGTTTCTCAATTTCATTTAACACTTGTAATGCAAACAGAAACACTCGACGCAGGTCATTTTCCTGAAACAAAAAACCCACACAGTGTATGAAGTCTCAGCTCTACGTCTCATATCTTTATGGTTTAATAAAGTTTCAAATTTCAAGACTTTTTCACCCAATTCTTAAAGTAATAAGAATGCACTGTTTATCATGACCACTAGTGTCTAGTGGCAAACGAAACCAGGGTACCTGATAAAATCCACAACCTTTTGACAGATACACAGGTGCCACTATTTACCAACATTTGACAGGTACACTAGTGCACCTATCCACTAAGCTTTAATAAGTACACTGATACTTCTTATACTAATCAGTGACAGGTATACTGGTGCACAGTGCCTATCTACTAACCTATGACAAGTTCTTTGACAGCTAGACTGATTCACCTATCTACTGACCTTTGACAGGTACACTAGTCTTCTATCTACTAGCCTTTGATAGGTACACTAGTGTTCCTTATACTAATCAGTGACAGGTATACTGGTGCACCAATCTACTAACCTATGACAAGTTCTTTGGTGTTTTCTTTCATTAACCTTTTACAGGTACATTGGTGTATCTTTACATTTTACTTTGCCAGATAAACTTTTACACTTACTTTGCACCTTTACACTTGCCTGGACTAGGGTTGAAACCTGACCTGACAGAGGTGACATACGGTATGAGACAGATGCTTACCTCAAAAGCCCTTTTACATTTGATATGGAACTCCCATGTGAAGCCTACACTGCTCATACGACTAGAACTGGAATACTCGTTGAGTAGAGCTGTTAGCATAGAACAAGCTACAAGTTGCTACAAATAAGAAAATTGTCTCTAATAAACAACACTAAACAGATGGCTCCATTTTGCCTAAAATCCTAGAAGGAGGAAGAATCCATGGCTTTATTGCCACCTAGCCAGCCAGATGACAAGCAACTTAACAACTGGCTAAGCATTCAGCCAACCAATAAGATGACAAGCAACCAAATAACTGGCTAAGCATTCAGCCAACCAGCCAGATGACAAGCAACCAAACAACTGGCTTAGCATTCAGCCAACCAGCCAGATGATAGACAACCAAACAACTGGCTAAGCATTCACCAAACCAGTCATTCAGATTGTTAGATAACAAGAAAATCATATACATTGTGTACACATGAGTATGTTACTCCTTTATTCCGCTTATCATTTAAGAATCATAAAAAGTGTTAGGTATGTTCTTTTAGTTTGTCAATACACATTTGTATAACACATGTTATGATGAAATGCTAATAAATGTCCTACCATCGTAACATTTCCACTGCCAACCAGATGTGTGACATCCTGGAAGAGACTGTCTCTATTGGCACCCTTTGTGTCTATTGTACCTCGCTTAAGTATCACTGCTACAGTCTGTAGGACTTGTTCCCGTACATAACTCTGTAAACTACAACCCAAATACTTCATAATAATAGAATGTCATGACTATTACACATAAAAACATCAATAAACCCTGCTATAATCAGGTTTACACATACCTCCACAAATGATATGAATGAACCATGAAGGTCAAGCTTCAAAATCCTTTCATGCTGACATCAACATTTCATGAATGTTTCAAGATTCTGTTCAGTGTCAGGGAAATACAAGACCTCAAGGTTAGAAATTCTGGTGTCAAAGAGATATTGTCACAAGAAATATACATGTCAAATATCAAAGTCCTTTCTCTTACTGAAAACAAGATATGACCAATGTTAAAGTTTTATTACCTAAGACAAACAGAAGGACAAACCAAAAAGCATATGCCCCTGAATCTCCAAATACTAGGACATAAAAACACAAATTTGTTATGATAAATAAATATGTTATACATAGCATTTATTATATCATTTTATCATATAAAGAGACTTTTGAAAACTCAAATCATACTAGATTTTGGCTTCATTTGTACAGTTTCAGATATCAAGGATAACAATCTGATCTAAATATATGGAAGAAAACCCGAGTACAATGTGGCTCATTGTGTTTCTTATGTTGATACAAAAAAATTTATTCACTTTTATAATCTTACTATCACAGGAACAAATAAAATAAGAAAAACCAGAACTTCTATACTACTACATGTACTACTGAGTCAACTACCTGATATGTTGTGTTATATATTGTAACAGACAGGGTAGCAATGATTCTACCTGATATGTTGTGTTATATATCGTAACAGACAGGGTGGCAATGATTCTCCCTGATATGTTGTGTTATATATATCGTAACAGACAGGGTGGCAATGATTCTACCTGATATGTTGTGTTATATATATCGTAACAGACAGGGTGGCAATGATTCTACCCGATATGTTGTGTTATATATCGTAACAGACAGGGTGGCAATGATTCTCCCTGATATGTTGTGTTATATATCGTAACAGACAGGGTAGCAATGACTCTACCTGATATGCTGTGTTATATATCATAACAGACAGGGTGGCAATGATTCTACCTGATATGTTGTGTTATATATCGTAACAGACAGGGTAGCAATGATTCTACCTGATATGCTGTGTTATATATCGTAACAGACAGGGTGGCAATGATTCTACCTGATATGTTGTGTTATATATCATAACAGACAGGGTGGCAATGATTCTACCTGATATGTTGTCTTATATATCGTAACAGACAGGGTGGCAATGATTCTACCTGATATGCTGTGTTATATATCGTAACAGACAGGGTGGCAATGATTCTACCTGATATGCTGTATTATATATTGTAACAGACAGGGTGGCAATGATTCTACCTGATATGCTGTATTATATATTGTAACAGACAGGGTGGCAATGATTCTACCTGATATGTTGTGTTATATATCGTAACAGACAGGGTGGCAATGATTCTACCTGATATGTTGTGTTATATATCGTAACAGACAGGGTGGCAATGATTCTACCTGATATGCTGTGTTATATATCGTAACAGACAGGGTAGCAATGATTCTACCTGATATGTTGTGTTATATATCGTAACAGACAGGGTGGCAATGATTCTACCTGATATGTTGTGTTATATATATCGTAACAGACAGGGTGGCAATGATTCTACCTGATATGCTGTATTATATATCGTAACAGACAGGGTGGCAATGATTCTACCTGATATGTTGTGTTATATATCGTAACAGACAGGGTGGCAATGATTCTACCTGATATGCTGTGTTATATATCGTAACAGACAGGGTGGCAATGATTCTACCTGATATGTTGTGTTATATATCGTAACAGACAGGGTGGCAATGATTCTACCTGATATTTTGTTATATATCGTAACAGACAGGGTGGCAATGATTCTACCTGATATGTTGTGTTATATATATCGTAACAGACAGGGTGGCAATGATTCTACCTGATATGTTGTGTTATATATCATAACAGACAGGGTGGCAATGATTCTACTTGATATGTTGTGTTATGTATCATAACAGACAGGGTGGCAATGATTCTCCCTGATATGTTGTGTTATATATCGTAACAGACAGGGTGGCAATGATTCTACTTGATATGTTGTATTATATATCATAACAGACAGGGTGGCAATGATTCTACCCGATATGTTGTGTTATATATATCGTAACAGACAGGGTGGCAATGATTCTACCTGATATGTTGTATTATATATTGTAACAGACAGGGTGGCAATGATTCTACCTGATATGTTGTGTTATATATCGTAACAGACAGGGTGGCAATGATTCTACCTGATATGTTGTGTTATATATTGTAACAGACAGGGTGGCAATGATTCTCCCTGATATGTTGTGTTATATATCGTAACAGACAGGGTGGCAATGATTCCACCTGATATGCTGTGTTATATATTGTAACAGACATGGTGGCAATGATTCTACCTGATATGTTGTGTTATATATATCGTAACAGACAGGGTGGCAATGATTCTACCTGATATGCTGTATTATATATCGTAACAGACAGGGTGGCAATGATTCTACCTGATATGTTGTGTTATATATCGCAACAGACAGGGTGGCAATGATTCTACCTGATATGCTGTATTATATATCGTAACAGACAGGGTGGCAATGATTCTACCCGATATGTTATGTTATCTATCGTAACAAACAGGGTGGCAATGATTCTACCTGATATGTTGTGTTATATATCATAACAGACAGGGTGGCAATGATTCTACCTGATATGTTGTGTTATATATATCGTAACAGACAGGGTGGCAATGATTCTACCTGATATGTTGTATTATATATTGTAACAGACAGGGTAGCAATGATTCTCCCTGATATGTTGTGTTATATATCGTAACAGACAGGGTGGCAATGATTCCACCTGATATGCTGTGTTATATATCGTAACAGACAGGGTGGCAATGATTCTACCTGATATGTTGTGTTATATATTGTAACAGACAGGGTGGCAATGATTCTCCCTAATATGTTGTGTTATATATCGTAACAGACAGGGCAGCAATGATTCTACCTGATATGTTGTGTTATATATCGTAACAGACATGGTGGCAATGATTCTACCTGATATGTTGTGTTATATATCGTAACAGACAGGGTAGCAATGATTCTACCTGATATGTTGTGTTATATATATCGTAACAGACAGGGTGGCAATGATTCTCCCTGATATGTTGTGTTATATATTGTAACAGACAGGGTGGCAATGATTCTACCTGATATGTTGTGTTATATATATCGTAACAGACAGGGTGGCAATGATTCTACCTGATATGTTGTGTTATATATCGTAACAGACAGGGTGGCAATGATTCTACCTGATATGTTGTGTTATATATATCGTAACAGACAGGGTAGCAATGATTCTACCTGATATGTTTTATCATATATCGTAACAGACAGGGTGGCAATGATTCTACCTGATATGTTGTGTTATATATCGTAACAGACAGGGTGGCAATGATTCTACCTGATATGTTGTGTTATATATCGTAACAGACAGGGTGGCAATGATTCTACCTGATATGTTGTGTTATATATCATAACAGACAGGGTGGCAATGATTCTACCCGATATGTTGTGTTATATATCATAACAGACAGGGTGACAATGATTCTACCTGATATGTTGTGTTATATATCGTAACAGACAGGGTGGCAATGATTCTACCTGATATGTTGTGTTATATATCGTAACAGACAGGGTGGCAATGATTCTACCTGATATGTTGTGTTATATATATCGTAACAGACAGGGTAGCAATGATTCTACCTGATATGCTGTATTATATATCGTAACAGACAGGGTGGCAATGATTCTACCTGATATGCTGTATTATATATCGTAACAGACAGGGTGGCAATGATTCTACCTGATATGCTGTATTATATATCGTAACAGACAGGGTGGCAATGATTCTACCTGATATGTTGTGTTATATATCGCAACAGACAGGGTGGCAATGATTCTACCTGATATGTTGTGTTATATATCGTAACAGACAGGGTGGCAATGATTCTACCTGATATGTTGTGTTATATATCGTAACAGACAGGGTGGCAATGATTCTCCCTGATATGTTGTGTTATATATCGTAACAGACAGGGTAGCAATGATTCTACCTGATATGTTGTGTTATATATCGTAACAGACAGGGTGGCAATGATTCTACCTGATATGTTGTGTTATATATCGTAACAGACAGGGTGGCAATGATTCTCCCTGATATGTTGTGTTATATATCGTAACAGACAGGGTGGCAATGATTCTACCTGATATGTTGTGTTATATATATCGTAACAGACAGGGTGGCAATGATTCTACCTGATATGTTGTGTTATATATCGTAACAGACAGGGTAGCAATGATTCTACCTGATATGTTGTGTTATATATCGTAACAGACAGGGTGGCAATGATTCTCCCTGATATGTTGTGTTATATATTGTAACAGACATGGTGGCAATGATTCTACCTGATATGTTGTGTTATATATATCGTAACAGACAGGGTGGCAATGATTCTACCTGATATGTTGTATTATATATCGTAACAGACAGGGTGGCAATGATTCTACCTGATATGTTGTGTTATATATCGTAACAGACAGGGTGGCAATGATTCTACCTGATATGTTGTATTATATATCGTAACAGACAGGGTGGCAATGATTCTACCCGATATGTTGTGTTATATATCGTAACAGACAGGGTGGCAATGATTCTACCTGATATGTTGCGTTATATATATCGTAACAGACAGGGTAGCAATGATTCTACCTGATATGTTTTATTATATATCGTAACAGACAGGGTGGCAATGATTCTACCTGATATGTTGTGTTATATATCGTAACAGACAGGGTAGCAATGATTCTACCTGATATGCTGTGTTATATATCGTAACAGACAGGGTGGCAATGATTCTACCCGATATGTTGTGTTATATATCGTAACAGACAGGGTGGCAATGATTCTACCTGATATGTTGTGTTATGTATCGTAACAGACAGGGTGGCAATGATTCTACCCGATATGTTGTGTTATATATCGTAACAGACAGGGTGGCAATGATTATACCTGATATGCTGTGTTATATATCCTAACAGACAGGGTGGCAATGATTCTACTTGATATGTTGTGTTATATATCGTAACAGACAGGGTGGCAATGATTCTACCTGATATGTTGTGTTATATATAGTAACAGACAGGGTGGCAATGATTCTACTTGATATGTTGTATTATATATCGTAACAGACAGGGTGGCAATGATTCTACCTGATATGTTGTGTTATATATCGTAACAGACAGGGTGGCAATGATTCTACCTGATATGTTTTATTATATATCGTAACAGACAGGATGGCAATGATTCTACCCGATATGTTGTGTTATATATCGCAACAGACAGGGTGGCAATGATTCTACCTGATATGTTGCGTTATATATATCGTAACAGACAGGGTAGCAATGATTCTACCTGATATGTTTTATTATATATCGTAACAGACAGGGTGGCAATGATTCTACCTGATATGTTGTGTTATATATCGTAACAGACAGGGTAGCAATGATTCTACCTGATATGCTGTGTTATATATCGTAACAGACAGGGTGGCAATGATTCTACCCGATATGTTGTGTTATATATCGTAACAGACAGGGTGGCAATGATTCTACCCGATATGTTGTGTTATATATCGCAACAGACAGGGTGGCAATGATTCTACCCGATATGTTGTGTTATATATCGTAACAAACAGGATGGCAATGACTCTAACTGATATGTTGTGATATATATCGTAACAGACAGGGTGGCAATGATTCTACCCGATATGTTGTGTTATGTATCGTAACAGACAGGGTGGCAATGACTCTACCTGATATGTTGTGTTATATATAGTAACAGACAGGGTGGCAATGATTCTACCTGATATGCTGTGTTATATATATCGTAACAGACAGGGTGGCAATGATTCTACCTGATATGCTGTGTTATATATATCGTAACAGACAGGGTGGCAATGATTCTACCTGATATGTTGTGTTATATATCGTAACAGACAGGGTGGCAATGATTCTACCTGATATGTTGTGTTATATATATCGTAACAGACAGGGTGGCAATGATTCTACCTGATATGTTGTGTTATATATCGTAACAGACAGGGTGGCAATGATTCTACCTGATATGTTGTATTATATATCATAACAGACAGGGTGGCAATGATTCTACCTGATATGTTGTGTTATATATCGTAACAGACAGGGTGGCAATGATTCTACCTGATATGTTGTGTTATATATCGTAACAGACAGGGTGGCAATGATTCTACCTGATATGTTGTGTTATATATCGTAACAGACAGGGTGGCAATGATTCTACCTGATATGTTGTGTTATATATCGTAACAGACAGGGTGGCAATGATTCTACCCGATATGTTGTGTTACATATCGTAACAGACAGGATGGCAATGACTCTACCTGATATGCTGTGTTATATATCGTAACAGACAGGGTGGCAATGATTCCACCTGATTTGTTGTATAATATATCATAACAGACAGGATGGCAATGACTCTACCTGATATGTTGTGTTATATATCGTAACAGACAGGGTGGCAATGATTCTACCTGATATGTTGTGTTACATATTGTATAAGAAAAGATCACACTGATTCTACCTGATATGTTGTGTTATATATCGTAACAGACAGGATTCCCTTGATTCTACTTGATATGTTGTGTTATATATCATAGCAGATGGTCACAATAATTCTACCTGATATGTTGTGTTATATATCGTAGTAGAAAGGATCGCAATGATTCTATGTCCTCTGCACTGAGTAGAGACCATTCTCTTATTATTGCCTCTTTTATTGTAGTTGCAGCTTGGAACAACACATAATCACATTTACTGTTCTCTGAAAATAAAAGTCATACTCTATTTTTGATCAAAGTAAGTCATACTAAAATTCAAGTTTTTCATATTGATCACATTATCAGCAATAATACCTTCACTGCATTCTTAAAAACTGACTTTTCACAATACAGGTAAACTTTGATATCCTGACATTGGATATCTCGTCAACCCAGCTTATCTCGACGTCAGTCTTCAGTCCCAAACTTTTTCTTTAATAATCTAATTAAATCTAGCCTGGATATCTCGACATCCCCTTTGTCGACTATCATGCTTATCTCCACTTCATTATCCAGTCCCCTTATCAAAATTTACCTGGTTTATCTCAACAATGGCTTCTTATTAGTGGATTAGAACTGTGACCTAGCCTTAATTGATGAACTGATCGCTACGTAACACACGTAATTACCTGGTACTTGACTGTAACGACTTGCGTATCAACCGCTTGACTTATCATGTATCATAGGTACGTAAGTTGTTAAAATTATTTTTACCTAAATAATAAAACTGAATGATGATTGCAGATAACAATCCATTAAATGTTTATTTAATGACGAAATCAGTGATTCATGTAATTACAAGAATATCGGAACACTTCAAATAACTTTATCAATTAAGAAAACATTTAAAAGGACACTCATTCTCTGTCATCAAACCATTTATGCGATGTTACAGACAGGTTCTCTTACCCTCTCATTTTCGGAAAATCATTTTAAATTAAAAGTTCAGACAATTCAGACACTTGAACCATGTATAATCTGTCCAATTCAGACGCTTGAACCATGTGTTATCTGTCAAATTCAGACACTTGAACCATGTGTAATCTGTCCAATTCAGACACTTGAACCATGTGTAATCTGTCCAATTCAGACACTTGAACCATGTGCAATTTGTCCAATTCAGACACTTGAACCATATGCAATTGTCCAATTCAGATAATTGAACCATGTGCAATTTGTCCAATTCAGACACTTGAACATGTGCAATCTGTCCAATTTTAATTTATAGAGTTAACTTCTTATTCTAATCATCAAGATTACAAATGTCCTTTTTTATTTCATCAATACATCTAAATATATATATCAATGCCTTATAATAAGCAAGGGTTTATTGTAAAATCAAGCTGCTAAAACACTACTGAAGGGAAATAAGAGAAATAAATAAATTCTGCAACATATTAAAGTTTGTTGGTTAATTTCTAACATATGGCATCCATTGGAAATTTACAAAAAAATTATACACATGCTTAAATTTCACCCAACATTCAGCAAAGAATCAAATGAATCATCAAAAATTTCATGGGTATTTATACCTCTTAGAGTAATCTAATAAATAAATAATATAAACAAATTCAAATTGTTTGTGTTCAAAACAAGAAAAACTGAAATTAAAAGTCATACCCATGATAAATTTACATATGTTGTATGGCAATTTGGTTTTGCGGAATCGGAGAATAACATTTTCTGCTTCATGACGCTGCTCTGATGTCACAATATCTGGAGGTGCCTAAGAAAAGAATCCTATATGTAGTCTATCCAGAAATAAATGCTTTTGATGTCATTCATGAGTGGATTTTATCATGCATAACTACAGAACAGTACCCCAAGTTTGCATTTAATGAGACAAATTTGAATTTACGGTTCAAAGAAAATTTAAAATGATTATACCATACAACTCAAAGAAAATGTAAAATGATAATACCATATGACTCAAAGAAACCTGCATTTCTTGAACTTTAGAGAAGGCAACACTTGTTTAACAGTACCTACATGTACATTCCTAGCAGCAATAGAGTGGAAAAAATTTGGATGAAATTTCCTACTAGCTATTGATTTTGATTATTGTATTTCTATTATCACGAAGTAAAATCATCTCTATATTTAATTCTAATTTCTAAGATCAAAATTCATTGTACAGGCATGTTGTATTTCCTTCAGAAATTACTTTCACAAATTCTCTGATGATAATGTTATCAGGCACTATCAGCATTGGATCCAGCATCTCCTCGCCAGGGGATCTCTGAGCAAATTCTGCCATTTCTCATCAAAACTTGTCAAAAATATTGGATTTAAGTTTTTACATTTGAGTTCTCAACGTGAGATATGGGCAAGGTTTAAATTGAAAAGCGAGTCAAACTATCAAGGGCAAGGTTGCAAAGTAAAAATTTTGGTAGAGACAGGAAGGTCTAACCATAATGAAGACACATGTGAAATATGAAAGCCCTTCCCCTTGTAGAACAGTTATGGGGATGGCAAATTTTTGAAAAGTCGATCAAACTTCAAGGTCAAGGTCGTGGGGTCAAAAGTTTTATTACCCATCAAAATCTCTGGTCATGAGGAATCCATATGTGAAATGTCAAAGCTGTACCATTTCTGGTTCAAAAGATATAGCCAAGGTAAAACTTTTTAAAAAGCTGGTCCAAGTCCAAGGTCAAGGACAAAGGGTCAAAAGTCAAGGTACTAATTGAAAGCCCTGGTCATGAAGAATCTATATGAGGAATGTCAAAGCTGTACCTTTTCCAGTTCTAAAGATACAGCCTAGGTAACAGTATTTAAAAAGTAGGTCAAAGTCCAAAGTCAAGGGTTCATAAATCATGGTACCAATAGAGAGTCCAGGTCATGATAAATATGTATAATATATGGAATGTCAAAGTTGTAGTTTTTCTAAGTTAAAGTTTTGTCTACAGACATCAACAACCACAACGTCAGGGGTATGACATTAGCTCTCTGGATTTTTGTCCCAGTGAGTTAAAACGATTTCAAGTATGGTAAATAACATAGTTGTGTGTCAATAATTCGCTTTTTAAAATACGAAAATAACTGGTGTCACATGACTATGGCACTAACAACAATGTACCACAGTGGACATTCACAGACACTACATTCCATATCAAAAGAATTGACTTTGATCGATCTGGGAATTTTAAGTTAAGTTTTGGGGATAAATGCAGAAGATTTCTCATTGGCAAGGGTTGAATATCTAATGTCCACCTAAAAAAACCATAACTTTATAAACCCCTATTAATACGCGAGTAATTTGCTTAAAAATTGGTGATATATTCCATACAAGTATAAGATACAAGCTTATTGTACACCAATAATAAATTTCTTGTCTTTGCTTATTTGTAGTTGCATTATTCCTATATGCAAAAGAAGCCAGTGTAGTTCAGTGGTTGAGGCATTCATCTCATAAGTGGGTTTGACTTCTGGTAGATGGGCATATAAAAGATGGCTTTCACTTAAACTAGTACAAAGATGTAGACTTATAGCCGACTTTTCATATATATATATATATATATTCATATATTCATTCTTATAGACAAATTTTCATTTAATTTTAATTGATACATAACAATGACATCGGATTATACTGTATAGGCTAAGAGGTTACAAATGCTTGTGCCATCACCATATGGGAAGTAAAATTAACATTGGCTCAATCACATTTGCGACTAATTTTATGGTTGGGTGATCAAAACTTGGACCACCAGTCACTCAGATGGCAAATACTTCTTTATCTGTAAATAGTATCCATTTTGTCCTTTAAATCTGGGACTGAGAGAAGCTTAATGTTATGTATGTCACAGTCTTTTATTTAAGCATATTTGTGATTAACCAGCGTGTTAACAAGGTTGCCAGTATCCATCGACGCGGCGGCCTTGCCACGGCATGTAACGTTACAATGCCGGGGTTGTCTCCTGCTTGTCTCTTGCCCAGCAAGAAACAAGCAGAACCACAGAGTACTTTAAGGGGTTTGAAAAAACTAAAAGGTCACATTCCTTTTCAACAAAATGGACTGACAATCATCCATGGTTGATCCACTCAGACAGAGGAGGGGGGATGAAATGCACATACTGTATGCAGCACGATTAGGGTGCTAAAAATCAGATTATAATGGGCTGCGAGAGTTTTAAACTGGACAGAAGATATGAAAGTGAAGATGACTGATGAAAGTGAATCTGACTCTGATCAGAGGATGAGAGCACTGTTTTAATACTCTAACAAACATAGAAAGAAAAATGGAAATTTAAATTTGAATAAAATTGAGGCATTCATTTTTTTTTTAACTTTCTTATATGAGCCCATCTGAAAAAACAGTTGGGCCCCTAATTTTCAAGCTGGGCCCGAAATTATTTCCTATGGTCCCGACTGGCCCCTCGATCTTGCAGCTAATTTTACTCCCCGCCATTCAAGAGAAATAATTGTAAAGTGATGTAACTCAATAATCAACCATCAATCATTCCTATAAACAAAAGAGTTCAGTTAAATATAGACAGAAGACGGATTGACAAGCACAAGCCCCCAAAACAGAAAAATATCATTCTTGTATCTTGGTTTCAATAAGCCTACTGTATGGCTATGGTACAGGGTACTACGCGGGTCCATAAACGGCACTTCGGGAACGAATATAAATCACTGAGTACACTGAGTAATCATTCTTTACATTTAAAAACCTAAATTTCTATCTCTCATTCTCATATTCTCTCACCAAAACCAATTGTGTCGCACGCTCAAGCTCTTCCAACACATTGTTGTCCATCGTCGTACAAAAGTGAAAGCAACATATAATTTTACGATTTTGATTTATTGAAAAACGAATATTTTGGGTTTTTTTTTTTTTTTTTTTTTTTTTAGTACACAGTAGTTAGAGATGAGCCATCGTGACCCAATCTGTAATACTTGAACTCAGTCTGGGTAACCTAGAGGTTCCATGTTCGAGTATAGTCCGACAAATCTGACGAAGGGCATTTTTATCATTCGATAAAAATGCCCCACGTCAGATTTGTCGGACTAGTTCCAGTCCGGATGGCACGTCGGTGTCCTGTATTTCGGACGAAACAAAAAACGCCAAAGTGCAGGTGTCACAATGAAGAGCACTACTTCGTTAGCCTCCGACCATAGGTGTAATTGATACGTCAGACATCATCTGTATGTGTTTGAGGGACGGACAGGATGTGAGGGAGGGGTTGGAAGGGATGGAAGAGGGGGCGTAGCCGCTAGACGTGGCCCTATTGTATAATTAAAATACACCGATCCACTTTTCTGCATAGAATGTGATGATTAGCGGACTTTTTATTGTTCCACTTTAAAAGACATCATAATCAGATGTCTGACTTGTCTAACCTTGCGTGACGTCATCACAGTCGTATTTTGCGCTAAAGGGCTTGGCATTCGACGAAAGTGGATCTGTGTAGTGTTGGTAGGGGAAAGGTTCCCCCGGCACCACCCGTTGACGTGACGTAGAACAAGATTCGAGCATGACTAGTTGTAGACTACAGTTTAGAATAAAATGAGTAGATCTAGAAATAATTTGTAAATTTTGTGAACAATTTTGAATTACTCAGGCATTGTAACAGCTATGATCCCTTATCAAACTTACATTACTGTCATACATTTATTATAATTTATGTTGAACTAACCTTATTTATTATTTTACACGCTAGACTATAAGAATAGACCCTCCCACTTTTACTTCGAGGCCGACGTTTTGTTTGACCAAATCATCACTGTTCCCGTAAGATGACGTAGACAATTCTACAATATGGGGGAAGCTTGGGCACTTACCCCCCCCCCCCCCTTCCCACTTACAAAATAGGGGGTATATATAGATTTGTGGCCTTACTTTTGTAGAGCAATAGTATACATGTAAAAGTAAGAATAGTTATGAATTTCCAACGAATAATAAAAACAGTATCACTGCATGTAAAATCTCCATGAAATATACCCCAAAATGGGGTGGAAAGGTGGGGGTTATTAGTATTATCATTTTCCTTCTCGATTTTCAGTCGAAATTGTTGCAATTTTATTTATCTTTTTTTATTTTCTATTTATTCCTTTTTTAATTGATTTTACTTGTGATTTGCAAGGTGTGTCCCTCCATCGGGCTCGGTTACGCCACTGGTATGTATGAACACGGCACATGCCAAGATGTATTACACAAAAAAAATTATTAAGGATTAAAAAAAAGCTTTATGTAAAATACGTTTTTATAAAAAAAATAAAGAAAAATAAATAAAAGTTTTTAGTTGGATTCGAACCATGGCAGGCATTGTTTTTGGATTGGAAGAATTTCTTGTCACTTCTTGTGCAGTTATTGCATCAATCCATCCATTAACTTTATCTGTTATATTAAATAAAGACATCAAAGAATCTACTAGTTTACATTTATATAAGTATTCTGTTCTTGTTTGATCCTGTATACATATGTTTGTCATGAAACTGGTTGGAAATTTCAATGAATACTGTTTAAACCAAATCGATGAAAGTGGTATCAACCTAAAAAGGTATCAAACTAAATGGTTTCAAACTGCCATTATTGTGACCTAGAGATTTAATATATCTTTCATTAGCGGTGGCTTTAGGTTGTCAAATGACATGGACTCTAGATAGTGGGAGGGGATGAATGTAGCGCATGCAACAAGGATAAACGTTCTGCAAAAAAGAAGAGCTGTGTACAAGTCAGAAATCCGCATACAAATTAAAGCAAACCTCTCGTAATATAAAGTGAGCATCGATAGAAAAAAAGGTATATTTCAAAAACTCAAATTACAAAATGAAATTAGAATTCAGGGCGGTCGAAAGCATTGCAAAATGGGGAAGGGGGGTCCTACGGGCCTGAAATATGCCATCCCTGTTACTTTATATAATAGTGTTGGGTAGGAATCGTACATATGATTTAATGTTATAATCAGGACGCACGGCTTAACTTCTATATTCAGTTTGACGCCATCCATGTAAATGTGATAGTGGTCAGACGCATATTTAATTTACGGTAAAGGTGAATATGTGATGGTATCATTATTTACTACGTTTACCAGTCTTTGTGTCTCGTTATACATACAGTCAACATCTAATATACAGTCATGCTTACTTCCACAGAGAAGGCCACGGCAAATAAAAATCAACATTCGTGGTAATCGTATTGCCACGTGGACGGACGAGATTATCAATTTCTTCTACACTGGCACAATCAAAGGCTCGACCATAGATTATCATGACCAGAAGCCGATCACTTTACATGCACCAACAAACTGACTTTACTCCAAGTCCATAGTGAGCCTTACACTTCACTAACAGGTAACTCCCTCTGATACCCGACAAGATTGCGAGTGTTGTTAGAGGGTCCAGCTTGATATCCGACAAGATTGCGAGAAAAAAGAGGAGTTACTGGCGAATGAAGAAAAGGAGTTACTGGCGAAGATTGCGAGTGTTGTCAGAGGGCCCAGCCCTCTAACAACATCTGCACGACAAGATTGCGAGTGTTGTTAGAGGGCCCAGCCTGATACCCGACAAGATTGCAGGTGTTGTTAGAGGGTCCAGCTTGATATCCGACAAGATTGCGAGAAAAAAGAGGAGTTACTGGCGAATGAAGAAAAGGAGTTACTGGCGAAGATTGCGAGTGTTGTCAGAGGGCCCAGCCCTCTAACAACATCTGCACGACAAGATTGCGAGTGTTGTTAGAGGGCCCAGCCTGATACCCGACAAGATTGCAGGTGTTGTTAGAGGGCCCAGCCCTCTAACAACATCTGCACGACAAGATTGCGAGTGTTGTTAGAGGGTCCAGTCTGATACCCGACAAGATTGCGAGTGTTGTTAGAGGGTCCAGTCTGATACCCGACAAGATTGCAGGTGTTGTTAGAGGGTCCAGCCTGATACCCGACAAGATTGCAGGTGTTGTTAGAGGGCCAAGTCTGATACCCGACAAGATTGTAGATGTTGATAGAGGGCCCAGTCTGATACCCGACTAGATTGCAGGTGTTGTTAGAGGGCCCAGTCTGATACCCGACTAGATTGCAGGTGTTGTTTGAAGGTCCAGCTTGTTATTGTGGTTGCTTTGTACATTAGTTATTTCCGTTGCAAATTAGGTAAAATAAGAGGGACGTCAACATATATGTAAAATAAATCAAGCGCGTTGTCTGATACATTGACTATGTTTTATGACGAGTTCATTGTAGTCTTGTGACCATTGTA
Organism: Pteria penguin; assembly: GCA_035048485.1. Classification (NCBI taxonomy): domain Eukaryota; kingdom Metazoa; phylum Mollusca; class Bivalvia; order Pterioida; family Pteriidae; genus Pteria; species Pteria penguin. The sequence goes on from CM068581.1 coordinate 6,647,841, forward strand.
GCGACTAATGTGGTGGTTAACATGGGAATGACATTTCAATGTTGACTAGCTTGATTATCATTGGGACTCACGTTGTGTCCAGACTGGTTATTATTATGGTGTCTAGTTTGCTTTTCATTGTGACTAGAATCATGACTGGCTTGATTACCATTGTGGCTGGTTTTTAGTTAATTAGTATTGTGACTTATATGGTGCCTAGCTTGATTATTATGGTAACTAGCATTCTATTTTGGTGTCTAGCTTGATTATTATTGTGACTAACATTACATTATGGTGTCTAGCTTGATTATTATTGTGACTAGCATTATATCATTGTGTCTAGCTTGATTATATTTGTGACTAGCATTCTATCATAGTGTCTAGCTCGATTATTGTTGTGACTAGCATTCTATCATGGTGTCTAGCTTGATTACTATTATGACTAGAATTCTATCATGGTGTCTAGCTTAATTATCATTGTAATTTACAGAGCAAGTAGCATAGTGCCTAGCTTGATTATCATTTTTCTATTGACCCAAAATTCATCAACGTGCATTAATCATCCATGGGGTTTTTCTAACAATTTGTTCTCGTTTCGTTTGCCTTTGAGCATCCCCCTTTCCTTATGAAATTCTGCAACCTGATTAAAACCATATCTTTATTCCGCTTCTCTTTATCCGCAATAGGACAAATAGAGAAGCGGAATAAAGATATGGTTTTAATCAGATTGGAAATTCTGGAACCGTGTATCTGCGAATGTAAATAAAGTGTGACTGTGGTACTCATAAAAATGTACCACAGTGGTCATTCATGGACTTCTGAAAATTTTTTAAAGAGTGGGTGTCCAAAAAGAGCGAAGTAGCCCCCGTTTGATTAGCCAAGTACGCTTTGATTGGCACGATAGCCCATAACAGCATAAAATTGCTATCACACATAGCTATGCATATCCAGACTTCGAATGATTACACTACTGTAACATACTATAACCTTTGCGTGTCCTTTTATTCCTGTTAATATGGACTCGAGACATTTTAAATTGAGAAGAAATTAGAGAATCTAGAAGTAGCGATCATCAGCCTTGATAAGATGGGGATTTCACTATTACAAAATCTAGATTGAATTCTGAATAAGACCAGTGTTATCGGGAGGTTCCCGTATACAACACTTGGGTGGTTTAATGTTTTCATGAAAAGAAAGGTTCATAAAATCACTTTAATATAATTGAAAAGATAACATCCATAAACGGATGGGTGGTCGAGTACATTTGAAACGTTTAAGGCCTATTATAGACTAATGACTTTTAGATTTCTCAAGATCTGAATTTAATATTAAGGACAATATAACTATCTGTCGTGAATGACTCAATTTTGATGTAAACTGTTGACAAATTAAAAGGAATCAGCATGAAGCGCTAAAGCATTGCATTGAATGTTACGCGAGTCGGCATGGATTAAGGTTGTATATAGGAATGAAACACGAGAGGAAAGCCAGAGAAGGAGGCTGTTACGCCACCATGAATCCTGTATATATGATGCCCTGACATGTGACAGAAGAAGGACAAAAAGCTGCCAAAATATAATTACAGCATTCACAGAATTAACATAAGTACTCACGTGCACTTCTATAGCTATCATTGTCAAATACAGTTCATACCAGGTATTAAACATCAGAAAAATATATGTGTGTGGATCATACATTCAAAAACCGAGTAATTTGAATATCTAATTTCGTTAAGAATTTTAGTTTTTCATTCACCTATTAAAGATTTTAAGAAACAGTTTTCTTGATGTGCACCCAGTACAGTGAAACATGCAAATTTGACGGACACTACTATTAACTAAGTATTATTGCATGTATAATTTTGACTGAAAACTATCCAATTTTAACGATATTTTCCGATATAGAAACGATGAGAAAGGATTTGACGCCCCAGAATCGAAGATTCGCGGTTATTTAGTTAATGGGCCCGTTAAGCTGTCTCCAGTTAAAACTTTTTTCTTCGCTCCTTAGATTCGGCCGATACGTTACTACTGACGTCGATGAACGTGACCACACGTCTATTTGGGAAGAATGACGTATTATTGTCTGGCTACCTTTACTATATATCCTAACATGTACATGTAAGTAATTAGCTGTCTACGATTCACGTATCACTGGAAATGGCTAGAGTGTGTAATATGATTCTATGTATCTAGAGTATGGGTAATTCGGTATGGCATGGTTTCCGAACTTACAAATGTCATGCAAGTCGGTCCACTAAAACATATCAACTCCGCTGTCAGACTAGATAGCTCATACAAAGTCTGAATATATGCAAATAAACAGCAATACTATGGAACTTGAAGGATTTCTCTCTTTCTTCTCCCATGACAGTATTGGTCCATCACATATGGCTGGTGTGGTTAGCGAGCGGTAAATGTTTACTCGTCTGGGGTCTTTACCACCATTTGATGAATGATTCCTCTTTGCTTATCAAGCCAGTGTAACTGAGAGGATGAGGCACTCTGCTGGTTACCTGGACGTCCCAGGTTCGACTCCCGCCATGGGTACACAGTGTTCTGTTTTTCGAAAGAGACAGTGAAAACCGAGGTCCCGTGTCACGGTAAGTATGGTTCTAAAAGATCCCTCACTGCTTGGGGTGGGTCCCTTGCAATGCATAAGGCAGATGCCGTCACAATATGCGTGAAATAGTCGTACAGTGACGTAAAAAAGTAATCAGTACTAGTCAATCTATAACACTAAGAAGTCAATCAATCAATCGTCTTTCCATATCAGACTTGTCCGTTTTGCCTGGTTTGTATCAGAGATTTGAATGTCGTGTACACTTTGTTGTTCATATAGGTTTGTACTGAAGACTTAACGTCCGGTACGATCTATTGTTCATATAGGTTTATAGTATAGGCTAGATGGTTTGTACTGTAGACTTATGTCGTGTGTAGTCAGTTGTCCGTATAGGTTTGTGCTGAAGACTTTATGTCGTGTGTAGTCTGTTGTCCGTAAAGGTTTGTTACTGCTTACTATAGACTAGATGTCGTGTATAGTCTGTTGTCCGTAAAGGTTTGTTACTGCTTACTATAGACTAGATGTCGTGTGTAGTCTGTTGTCTGTAGAGGTTTGTTACTGCTTACTATAGACTAGATGTCGTGTGTAGTCTATTGTCTGTAGAGGTTTGTTACTGCTTACTATAGACTAGATGTCGTGTGTAGTCTGTTGTCCGTAAAGGTTTGTTACTGCTTACTATAGACTAGATGTCGTGTGTAGTCTGTTGTCTGTAGAGGTTTGTCAACACTCTAAGAGATTCGACTAAATCTCTCTCTCTCTCTCTCTCTCTCTCTCTCTCTCTCTCTCTAATTTATTTCCTGAATGTTATATGATTATTTATATATGAAATGTGATATCAACTTTGCCATCATGTTTGTTTAGCTTTGTATGGAAAGGGCGTTTCATAAGTTTGACAACTTGTGCCCAATTCCAATTTCTCTTATGGAAATAAAATATGTTTAAACTAGAGGTTTGATACTGCTTACTACAGACTAGATGTCGTGTATAGTCTGTTGTCCGTAAATGCTTGTTGCTGCTTACTATAGACTAGATGTTGTGTGTAGTCTGTTGTCTGTAGAGGTTTGTTACTGCTTACTATAGACTAGATGTCGTGTATAGTCTGTTGTCCGTAAAGGTTTGTTGCTGCTTACTATAGACTAGATGTCGTGTATAGTCTGTTGTCCGTAAATGCTCGTTGCTGCTTACTATAGACTAGATGTCGTGTGTAGTCTGTTGTCTGTAGAGGTTTGTTACTGCTTACTATAGACTAGATGTCGTGTGTAGTCTGTTGTCTGTAGAGGTTTGTTACTGCTTACTATAGACTAGATGTCGTGTATAGTCTGTTGTCCGTAAAGGTTTGTTACTGCTTACTAAAGACTAGATGTCGTGTGTAGTCTGTTGTCCGTAGAGGTTTGTACTTTATGTCGTGTGTAGTCTGTTGTCTGTAGAGGTTTGTTACTGCTTACTATAGACTAGATGTCGTGTGTAGTCTGTATCCATAGAGGTTTGTACTTTATGTCGTGTGTAGTCTGTTGTCTGTAGAGTTTTGTGCTTTATGTCGTGTGTACTAGTAGTCTGTTGTCCGTAGAGGTTTGTTACTGCTTACTAACGACTAGATGTCGTGTGTAGTCTGTTGTCCGTAGAGGTTTGTACTTTATGTTGTGTATAGTCTGTTGTCCATAGAGGTTTGTACTTTATGTTGTGTGTAGTCTGTTGTCTGTAGAGGTTTGTACTTTACGTCGTGTGTACTAATAGTCTGTTGTCCGTAGAGGTTTGTACTTTATGTCGTGTGTAGTCTGTTGTCTGTAGAGGTTTGTACTTTATGTCGTGTGTAGTCTGTTGTCTGTAGAGGTTTGTACTTTATGTCGTGTGTAGTCTGTTGTCTGTAGAGTTTTGTGCTTTATGTCGTGTGTACTAGTAGTCTGTTGTCCGTGGAGGTTGGTTACTGCTTAATAACGACCAGATGTCGTGTGTAGTATGTTGTCCGTAGAGGTTTGTACTTTATGTTGTGTATAGTCTGTCGTCCGTAGAGGTTTTTTACTGCTCACTATAGACTATTAAAATGTCGTGCACATTCTGTTCTTCGTACAGATTTATACTATGAACTTGATGTCGTGTACAACCATTTTGTCATCTTTGATGTTTGTATACGTTTGATAAAGAGAGTAAGAACATTATTCTTTTGAGATTGTATACTGCATAAGAGTGAATTAGCTATGATTCGTACTGATGGCCAGATAGTATCTCTCTCTGTGAGGGCGAATCTTCTTTTCATACACTCAGTAAATAAACGCCCCTAAAATGTATATATTGAATTGAAAGTAAGATGTTCCCGATAGAAATTATATTAAAAGAGAGTAGAACGTATACATATTCCTATACAGATCCATATACACAATGTAAATATAATGGTCTATATGAAAAATGCAGCTATTTACTGCAGCTTATTTTATATACGTCCGCGATGATGTAAGACTTTGATGTAAAATCCTGTTTCATTGAACTTTTTGAGATCATTAAAGTCATCTCTATATATATGTATTATTACAATCCCTTATAACATCGATAGTCGCTGTGAAAGGGATAGGTGCCAGTGTGTGTGAGGGCTTTCAAGACTCTAACTTGCTCTGCAATCTTTACCGTTCCGAAATCTGTCAAAATTCTAGTTTAAGTAGTCGAATATGAGATTCATTTTCTGTTTATATGTCCACTGAATCAATCCAGACGAAACAAGTGTCTTGCGACAGAAAATTGATACTAATTGTTAATAATTTGAAAATATTATGACATAAATACTGAGAATGTAGAAATATTACATGCATTAGCTAAAATTACAATATATATATATATATATATATATATATATATATATATATATATATATATATATATATATATATATATATATATATTTATATATATAGAATAGGACCAAACTGCATCAGGCACAAATGAATTTAACTATGCTTAAGTATCGTCTTCTTGGTGCCCACTATGATTAAAATATTAGTCTCCTTAAACATCGATTTAGAAATCCATTTCGTTTTATAATGCATATTTTTTTATCAATCTGCACTGGGTATGAGTGAATTTATCATTTTTAACACATTTTCTTGGTGGTTTCTGCATTTTGATCAAATACTTATGATATTCTTTTAACTTAATACCGTGTATACATACATATCAAGATTATCCTAAAGTGAAATGAATCTCAGTCACATTGACTAAACTGCGTAGCGTACGGGTGTATATAATGAAATATTCAAAAGCATCCGCTCCCACTGCCCTTTGCAGCTCATTATATCACAATTAACTCATTGTCATTTACTATTATGGTCATTATTACATATCCTTACATATATCTTATTTAATCATTGTATTTATGAGAATCAATTAAATTCAATTTCAATTTATTCAAATGCCATACAGCATATAGAAAGAACGTAAATACATGCATATATGAGTATATGGGAAACAAAAGAAGAGGAAGAATATATATATATATATATATATATATATATATATATATATATATATATATATATATATATATATATATATATATATATATATATATATATATATATATATATATATATATTTATATGAGATTATGGAGGAAAAAACAGTGATTGATATATGTACAAGGTACAAGATGCAGACAGGACGTTAAATACTTGTGTTTTATATCAATGCATGTGGAGAGCGAAATTCTTTGCAATAGAAGATATATCTCGATCCACACTTACAAATGTAAACATTCATATACACATAAACATAAAAACACTAATATCTATACACACCTAAGAACTGCATTAAGTATATTATGAAGAAGATAACATCACATACACCCCTGTTTACAAGACAAGTAAAGATATTTCCCAAGGTTTGTTAACTGTTTTACATTATTAATACTAAGTAATTTAACCAATTTAAATACACTAGGCCTTCTATAATAATATGCTTTTATATATTGATGTAGCAATGCAATGTATGAAGGACAAACTAATATAAAATGATATTCATTTTCAACCTCGTTTTGATCACAGTATGCACATAATCTGTTACCCCTTATTTTGTTTACATGTCTACCTTGTTCAATTAACAAATTCTGCGAAGATAATCTAAATTTAGCAATATATTTCTTATGTAACACAGGGATTAATTTTAACAAGTAATATTGTAAAGTGAAGTTATCAATAAGGTGTTGATAAAGATATCCTGTAGTGGATTTTGAAATCTCAAATAAAATATTCTGTTGAAACAAATCTTTGATTCGTTTTTCCATAATATATAAAGTAGATCGGTCGTTCTGTGATTCGTTAAATAAAATATGGTAGACCCAGATGGTTTAGCTTATTGTATATGTTTTGAATCCATTCATTCTTTCTTTCCATCATATCACCATAGCAGGCCTTAAGAATGCAGTTTGAAGTATTTTTAAACTTTAACCAAAATTTGAATATTTTTATCCTATGTCGTTTATTTGTCTGTCTAGTTATCCAATCAAAATGTTGAATGTTAGGCTTGTTTGGGCATTAGTTTGGAAATAAAGCATCTGTATCTGTAGAGCTGACAGAGTCGTGATTTCATTTATATCTGAGCGTCATGATCTGGTCCTTAAATATTACTATCCTTCACATTTCAGTAAAATGTCAATTAGAATACTAATTTCTCTTCAAATTTTCCTGTCTCTCCATTCGTACTGCCCTACCTACACATGTATATATGACCAATTTCAATGTAACCAAGTATTGTACACGATACCGGCACATCAAACAAAACCGAGAAGGAAAATATTTCTGAAAGGCAATAGAAACATTGCGTAGAATTTAAAGATTTCTAACCGGTAAAGAATTTTGTGATCAATATGGGAAATGAAGAAGTAAGCATTTAATATTGTTCGTATTAAAATAATTACGAAATTATTGATTGCGTTTGATAACTTTTTGAAACAGTAAAAAGAATGTGTACATTGACTCATTCTTGTAAGTAATGAAATAGCAACAGTGATCGGTAACATCAGAGGGCGACTTTGGTGCATGCAAATGATATAGGAATAAAAGTACGAATTCTTTAAATTGCTCCTTTGATGTGTTTCAATGTGGGCAACTTAACTCCATTCTCTGTTGTAATGAATGATAAATCTTATGTTTACATTGTTTTAATTGTAAGTACATACCAAGACGTTAAGTGATTTTAAAGTAATATAAGAACATATTAAAATTGAAATATATATTATATATAGGACTCTGATATTATATTTGTTGCTCACAACTACATGTAAACTTGTAGTTCCTATATCTATTTTTGTTTCGCTTAATTTAGTGATTTGTATACAGTTTGGTTTTTATTATTATTATTATTATTATTATCATTATTATTATTATTATTATTATTATTAATCTTTATTTATTGTGTGTTTGTAATTTTTGCGCCTAAAGAATTTATATAGAAAAAATTTTTTACGGTGATAAATGAACGAGTTGTAATTGCCCCGAGTCGTAGAATTATTATACATGTGATATAAATTAACCCACAATTAAATCAAATATTTTAATATGTTTTAACATATCAGTTTACCGGGCTCAATCCCTCAAGTAAAAGCGAAGAGGATGTTCTGGGTTAGACCTCATCTCCATCTGTGATTTTCGGTATTCTATATTTTGAACTTTCTATTGAAAAGTTAATATAAAACCGCGCCAGCGTAAGTCCGTTGAATAGTGAATACAGAAATCATATATATATATATATATATATATATATATATATATATATATATATATATATATATATATATATATATATATATATATATATATATATATATATATTATATATATATATTATTTATTATTATTATTATTATTATTATTATTATTGTTGTTGTTGTTGTTGTTGTTATTATTATTATTAATTATTATTATTATAGAGACATACAACACATGTTGTAATCATAAACATGACACCGTTGCATTATACATTAGTATGTTGAAGTATTGTTTGAGTACCTTAAGTGGCATGGAGATACAATATATTATGACGTATTTTTTATCTAAAAGAGTAGGTATGAAATCCTTCAGAATTTATAAAGTTTTAAATCCAATGGTTCCTAATTTATTTTTATCTGCCGATATTCTGAGACATGCGGGACAGAGTATCTGGTGATATGTAAGAAAGAAACTTTCATCTGACATATTTATATACCACTGCTTGCTTCATTTTCTAAATGGAATGATTTATAGAGTAGACAAGTCTTTCATGGCGGCAATGACCATTTGACGACATTTTACGGGGCTAATTGTCCATTTAGTGGGGGACTGATATAGGGTGTGAAACTCGGAGAAGTTGTCCCGGATTACACAATGCGCCATTACCAGGACCGTAAACACAAAGATGCTTTAATTTTATGAAGTTCCACCAATAATTCTTTCCTTCTTCCTGCGCTCCCCGACAGAGTCGAAACCTCCAATAAAACTTACATAAAGGAGAATGGCGCCCAGCTCAATTTTGAATTAAGTTTTTGCTAACTAGGTGCAAATCTCCGCTTTGATATATTTATTAGGTGGTATATCCGGTGCTAGTAACGCTCTCATATACCACGGAGAGGAAGGTAGGGGGCGCAAGCGTAGTGCACAATTCACACTTCATTGCAGGAAATACGATGAACGTGATGCGCTTTTGACACCTACATGTCCCGGATAGAATAGTGTTGACCACATATGGTGTCTCCCACCTACAAAATGATAATATCATCATATCGTAAATTAATCTATATAATTCAAATTATTACAGAACGTGATTTTATTCTGATTAGGAGATAATCGATTCAGTTTATGTAAATGTCATACACCATATATAGATGCAATGACGTATTTCTTTCATTTTTAAATTATGTTTCAATGTTTGGCGAATAAAAACGTATAGATGAAGTACTTACTGACATAGACCATCTACTAGAAAAAATGTGGATATAAGATATAACATATGTTTACATTAACGGAATTCGTTTAATTCATATAATTCTACGCACAATATATTTAAAATAGAAAGTTAGTTATATATTTTATTGCTATTATCATGGAAGTATAATTTTAACTATAAATCTTTGCTATTATTTTATGTGAAAAGCAATGCATGTATGAATTTATGTTATTTTATGGCAAGGCAATCTAGTTATTATTCCAGGATAAAATAATAATTAATGTCGAGTTTCTATCAACGCATTAATATATAGTAGTAATTTATTCATTACAAACAATGCAGATCATTGATCAAATACCAATATATAAAAACATGTGTATGTAATATAAGAAAATATTAAAACTTAAATAATAGAAATTCCTATGAAGTTTTCCCACGACTTCACTCGGTTTGAACCATGAAGTTTTTGACTCTGGGAATGTCATATTTCGGGTCATGTATAACATTGCTATATAGAGAGTACATACCGCTATGAACATTTTACAGACCCTTTGCAAATCGCTACAATCACAAACTGTATCGGTCTAATACAATTAATTGGGGACACTGTTTATGTAACAATTGTTTAGATATTTTCTCGTCTAGGTGAAAGTGATTGTAAAGAGCTGACAAGATGTCAAGCAGACGACGTATTAAGCTATCACTTGATCGACAAAATCAGATTATATAAACAAAACTATCAACACACACGGTGTCCGTCATTGTCAATCATTAATTGCCCACGAGTGTGCCAATTTTATTTGAAAAATAAAAAGGTGAATATTTGATTAAGAAACAAAATTATATAATTCTTTAATCATTTTATTTATCATGATTAAATTATATGATTGAGATTGATATGGTCACAAATTTAGACCATGAACTTACACTTAAATAGAGACGGTTACTCATTTTTCCTGGAATGCCCTTGTAAGAGCAGCATACTTAAATACTACAAGTATACCAGTCGATTTCAACACACAAATTTACTAAACGGATGCTCCCTTTACAGTGAAGAAGTCAACACAACCATATTTGATAATGTTCATAAGTTCATTCAAGAGAGTAAGATATCTTCCTGATAGTATATCACTAGTTATATAATGATGATTCATTTCTATGCTTCCTAACCAACCATTATATCCCTCTGTATTATGTTCTTAATTGCCATTAATAAATGACTATTATTATATCACAAAGACATCATATCTATTGAGACATACATCTTATATACAATATATTATAATATAGTAATCACATGCACAGTGATAAGAGTCATTAACTACTCACTATATACAATTTAATCCCTTAATATCATAAGCAGCCAAACACGAAAATATCATAATGAACTTTCAAATAATTTTTTGTTAGACTGTGTCATAATAATTTCCCTCTTTTTTTAATTGTATTATTTGTCTTTCAGGAGCGAAGCCATTATAAGACATTATCTTGTTGCTAAATCCTGAACTTTTATACAATTGAAAATACAGTTAAATGTGCTCGATGTCGATAGAAATTGTAATTTAAGTCGTAAGTTAATGATTATTTACGTAAATTCATCTCTCTATAAACAATAAAAAAAGTCGTTCTCATGTACATGTACATAAGAATTCCAGATTCATGTGCAAAACCCCAGGTAATTAGTAGACTAGGAAATAGGGGGTATAATAAATTAGGAAACAATAATCCTCGATGCTCATATCATAAAATATGTAAAACAAACAAAAATGTTTACGTCCAACCCCGTGTTTTCTTGAAAAATTATTTACTTTTTTTTATGCTACACTTGATATTTAATGTCTTACTGAGTTATGCTGCCGTTGTCTTGCGCAATTGTTCCTCTGAAAATTTTGGAATTTTAATCAGTTCTGTTCTAAAAGGAGAGAGAACATTGTAAATAATCTGAAGATAATCTAGTACGGCGACGGAAAAGTTCACAATAAAACAAATAGTTGATTGACATTCAGTCATAAGACATGAGAACAGAATTCTATATAAAAGTAACCACCACATGTAATCCGTAATATAAAGTATGTGATAAAAGAAACCTTAAAAAAAACAGCAGAAAAAGGTCATTGAGAAACAACGTGTAAAATAAACGCAAAAAGCGTAACAAGTAATATTGTTAACATGTGTAAAATGAAATTTCTATATAATCACAAAATATTATGTGAAATATTTTACTGGAAAATCAATATAAGACAACAAACCTTAATCTTAATTTCCACTCAAAAAATAAATCATATTTCATTTCATTCTAAATCCTACCAGTCAAATATACATGTTATTCAACAATAATATACAGTCGCAATTCCTAAAATGATTACATCGAACTTCGTGAAATTGAAAGTAAAATGGGGAATTGGATTACATTTAAATATACCTATAACTTATCATTTATTTCTTAAATTTGTCGATTGAATTCTATTATTTATTTACGAGATGGAGACATCCCGATAAAATCAAAAAATTCAATATCGGTTCATATCACAAAATCGTGAATAAGTTTATCGTGTAAATTTCCGTCCAATGGGACAATAGTGAGTAACGCCTACTGCCTAATCTAGAATTCTGATTGGTCAGTACGGAATGGGGATGTCGGTAAGATCAAAAGATCACATGATTAACGTGTACCTGGGTGTTAGTTTGTAAACATGTGTAAGATATTCAACTGAACCACTTTGCAATTTCGATCGAAACGTTTCCCTAGATAAAAAGAAAAATTCAACAGTATACGATAAAGTTGACAAATAAATTTCCAATGTTAGATTCGGCAATAAAGTGCGAGATTCAGTCATTTGGCGCTAAAAAAGATCCGGAATCTACTTTGTTGAACTTGGATAACAGTGGTAGCAATATGAAATCTAATCAGTCCGCTTCCGGATCGAATGTTACTCATCTTCTGAATGCTGTGGATAGTGAAATGACAATTGGTAGTGAAAAGGGGGATCCTACAGAAAGACAACTGCAAGTTAAATTAGAAGACAAGGAATTATGGTCTAAATTCAAAGAATTTACAAATGAGATGATCGTCACCAAAAACGGAAGGTAGATATCGATTTATATCACATCTTTCTTATAATTAAAAGAATTCTAAATATATAGGAAATCACATATGGTGTTCTATAAATATTGTTCGATTAATTTAATAAATCTTTTTTATGTATAATATGTACACCAATATTAAGTGAAGGACATCACCTGCATTATGTTACGGATTACTCCCTAAAATTGTCGGCTATCCTTTATATCACCGCAATATCGAAATCAAACTTTAAAAATGTTAGTCCAACAAATTGACAATTCAGAAGACATAAAACGCAGAACTCCAAATTAAAAGTTTAGTTTTTCTAACTCAAATAAAAAGCTGTTTGGATTGGTAATAATATTGAATGTTAAATAACGCTGCAATTGAAGAAATTCTCTTTTATGTCAAGCTAAGTTGTTGATTTAAACTCCAGTTCGAAGTAAAAATCATTGTTATAATTGTGATAACGGGCCTGTGTTAGAAATAAACAAACATAGGTAAGGTCTGTCCGAGGTCACCTCACTTGTTGAAAACAATAAGAATGTATTTATGCGGCTAAAAAATACAGGAGTACATACTAAATGATTAACTGAAATGGTATACATACATGAAACTTCTACTCTAAGATGAAGTTGAAATGATTAATAATAGAAAGCGCACAAAAGTATTAATAACATTCGATTAGAAGACTGAATTATATGGGACGCCTAAATATGGAACAATGAATTCGTTTTATCTATATTATCAGATCCGTATTTTCAAGTATTTTTGCTTTAGATCTAACTCCGCGATTAAAAGCCAAAATAAAATATGTTTTGAAATGTATATAAAAATGAAGGAATTCCCACTGAATAAATTTTATGGAATGAAGTTTTCTTTAATTGCTTAAAGAATAACTCATAATTAGCACATTCCAAAAACATTGAAGAATATAATTTAAAGCTCTGACATTAAACACACCCTCCCTCCCTTTCTCTTCTTTTTCTCTGCGAATATCAAGCAGACGCATTCATTCTCTTTGGCGAAGTACTGTGAAGAACTAAGCAAGCACTTGAGTAGCGTGATGGCTACGTAATACGGGTATGGTGGGGAATGATATCGGTAGTAACTCATTCTAGTGCTATATACATATTGACCCTCTCCTCAAGTTGACGCTCGGATTAACACATTATAAGATCGATCGTTTTAATTGGCTTCCATGTAAACTTGTATGAAGCTATATGTAGACGGGGCCTTTCTATAGCCTATACGTGTAGTGTATATATGTAGATGGGTACTTCCTGTAGCCTATACGTGTAGTGTATATATGTAGATGGGTGTTTCCTGTAGCCTATACGTGTAGTGTATATATGTAGATGGGTGCTTCCTGTAGCCTATACATGTAGTATATATATGTAGATGGGTGCTTACTGTAGCCTATACATGTAGGGTATATATGTAGATGGGTGTTTCCTGTAGCCTATACGTATAGTGTATATATGTAGATGGGTGCTTCCTGTAGCCTATACATGTAGTATATATATGTAGATGGGTGCTTCCTGTAGCCTATACGTATAGTGTATATATGTAGATGGGTGCTTCCTGTAGCCTATACGTGTAGTGTATATATGTAAATGAGTACTTTCTGTAGCCTATACGTGTAGTGCATATATGTAGATGGGTACTTCCTGTAGCCTATACCTGTAGCGTATATATGTAGATGGGTACTTCCTGTAGCCTATACGTGTAGTGTATTTATGTAGATGGGTACTTCCTGTAGCCTATATGTGTGGTGTATATGTGCAGATATAGATACTGTGTATTTTATATATATTGCTTTAACAACATCTTAAACAATTACCACAGAATGCTTACGATATGTCTAAGTAAAAGTTGATCGGTCCGGATTGAACAACTAGCCTATAAGTGTATATATATTAAGATAAAGGAATTTATACAACATAACATTCCTATACATATGTTATATAAAGTTTCAACCCCCCCCCCCCTCTCTCTCTCTCTCTCTCTCTCTCTCTCTCCACATACTATTCAAACAAAGTTGACAATAAAAACTTTTCTCTTTTAGAATCAAATAAAATTATATGACCATAGATATCTCGATTTTTGGATACTGTATTATCGTTATATCATTGCGAAAATGATAATAATACATTTAGTTTTTTCTCGATTGAAAGGGGGGGGGGGGCACTGTATCCAAAATTATGTTTAATAAAATTTTACACTGTATTTTAGATCAAAGAATAATTATCAGGTGTTGTTCAGTTTTAGATAGATGTTTATATAATATATAAATAGATGTATATATAATATATAAATAAATTTATCTAAAATTACATCTACATAATATTATTACTTGTTTACATTATATAATATATGTATAATATTAGTAATGTACACCATTATCAATACTAATATACAATATGCCATTTTAATTCTATATTAGATTAAAATCTTAAACCCTCTATATATATTAAAGCTATAAGGATTTTATTTATTCCGGCACAATGTCATGTGAACTAAGATTGCACTAAAGAAAAAGTTTATTGACTTGGCATGAAAGTATATAGTAAATACCGATACCCTCTGTCATTACAGACGCATGTTTCCTGTGTTCAAAGTGGGCATTACTGGACTCGATCCTAACTCCATGTACACCCTCCTTTTGGACTTTGTTCAGGTGGACACACATCGCTGGAAGTACGTAAATGGCGACTGGGTAGCCGGGGGGAAGGCGGAGCCTGCTGCGCCCAACTGTGTGTATATCCACCCAGATTCTCCAAACTTCGGCGCCCACTGGATGAAGGATACAGTGTCCTTCAGTAAAGTCAAACTGACCAACAAGCTCAATGGCGGAGGACAGGTAATATAGGTCTATATAATGATCATACAATGGCGGAGGACAGGTAATATAGGTCTATATAATGATCATACAGTCAAATGTATATCATCGTTACACATACTTATTACATCTAAATATATAAATTGAAGAAATACAGTATGGTTGTCACGCTGCAAAGACACGCTTTAAATAATTCCTAAATGTATAAACGATATTTTGTTACGCACAAATGGTATTCTTAAAATTATAGAATGAATTATACAACACCGACTAAACTATACTTTTGAGATCAACGAACGAGAACTTTTTGTGACTCCCGAATCTTTTAATAAGTAAACACTTCCATATTTTCCACAAATAACTTTGAATCTTTGTAAAGAGATGAAAAATAATAAAGGAGGATAAAATAAATAGATTTAAGGTCACCCGGCGTCTCAGATCAAAGATCAGTCAGCACTTAACGATGATATGAAACAGCTAATTCATGTAAACATAAAACGAGCTTATTTGAAATGTCAACATGCAATGTCTATCTCGCATTCTGGAGGAGGAATCAAGTATGACATTATCATTTTATGGAGTAAATGTTAATTCCCGTTGTCATTTATCATGGGTATCCCCAAATGTAGGAAATCCCCCTTCTGCCTAGGGGTAATATATATATATATATATACATCAGTTAGTAACGAATCTAGAGGGGGCCGGCCCCCTTTTGGCCACATATTTACTAGGAATATCCAGATTTTGCACCAAAAATAGCCAAGTAGATTGGTTATTATATTATTATACATGTGGGCCCCCCTTTTCGGAAATCCTGGATCGCCACTGTATATATATATATATATATATATATATATATATATATATATATATATATATATATATATATATATATATATATTTATATATATATTTATGTAAGAACAGAAAGTAAAAAAAGGAACAACAACAACAACAACAACAAAAAAACAAAAAACAAAATCAAACAAAGAAACAAAAATGTTATTAATAAATAAATAAATTAATGAATAACTAAATAAATAAATAAATAAATAAATAATAATAATGATGATAATAATAATAATAATAATAATAATAATAATTGCTATTAAGAAATCTCTTATTATGTTAAACACTTTTTGTAAAATATAAAATGGAAAACACAAAGTCTCAATTGAAATGATTCCATGATACACGAAAGTAATTTTTTACTGTTTATATGTGTTGTGGATGTTTCAAAAATTATTAAATGCCTTTATATTTAATATATGACCTTTATTCCAGATAATGCTGAATTCTCTTCACAAATACGAGCCTCGTCTTCATCTGGTTAAAGTTGGAGCAAATTCTCAGAAGAAGAAAATTAGTAGCTTCAGCTTTCCGGAAACACAGTTCATTGCCGTTACCGCCTACCAAAACGAAGAAGTGAGAAAATTAAATCAGAAATCACTCAGAGAATTGTAACTGATTAATATATTTATCGAATTGTAACAAAAGCAAGAACAAAATAAATAAATAAATAAATAAATAAATAAATAAATAAATAAATAAATAAATAAATAAATAAATAAATAAATTTTTCAAATAAATATTTCATATATATAATAATACCATATGTATTGTTCATTTTGTGCAGTATTTGTTGCATGGTCAGTGATTGTGAACAAAATTGTCTACAAATGAATTTCATTTCCGTGTGATGCACCTGTAAATGGATCATAAATTAGATTTCTTTATACGATGATATATCGACAGGTATCATATCTTGTTGTAGAAGAGGATGTAGCGGCAGTTTTAGTGTTAATTTCTCAATATCAAAAATATGAAATAGCTATTGACCCAAAACATTCAAGTAACTTTACCCTAACGCCTTCATTGTAGTTAGTGTGAACCCAGTGCCCATGTGTACGGAGTTCTTCAATCACCTTTCTTTGGTGCATCTCGATATTTACAAGCGTGATATGTCGTTGGATTGTACCACCACCTATTCAATGATAAATTAAAATTATACGCAATATATGTTTATTTCTATATCCGGAAAGTAACAAATAATTAAGTCGTACTTAGCCGCTAAAACCGCTTTTCCTTTTTCGAAAAATTTCAACTTCGTGAGAAATTCAAACATAAAGGGTATCGATGTTTCAGTGCGAAGAAAACAAAACGAAAGTCTATATATATACGTGAATAAAGATGCCACTGGGGACTTAGTTTATTTATAACAAATATGTGTGTGTTTGTTCGGCTTGTTTACGGTATGCTAATCTAATATAGACTATGAAAAGAACACTTTCCATCAAAGGGAACTTTATTTGTCAGTGTAATCTTATTTGTTGTTATAATGTTTCGCAAGACAACTGGTCTCACAGTTGGTGTTCAGTCACATGGAACAATATTTTCTATAGATATTTTTCCATGGAAACGATGAGGTTTATGATACTAATTATGAAATACTAACTGTATTATTATGATTTATTTATTTATTTATTTATTTATTTATTTATTTATTTATTTATTTATTTATTTATTTATTTATTTATTTATTTATTTATTTATTTATTTATTTATTTATTTATTTATTTATTTATTTTTATTGGAGGGGATCTGTCATTGCCTAAATTTCCATTTTAGACTTTTTAACTAAAGCTAAACACATGCCTGCAGAAATAATGCACTTTTCTTGAAACGCTTTTAAATATATGTTACGACACACCTGATCATTGTTCACTTCTTTTAAAACTTGAATCGTATTTTTAGCTTCTGGACATATTGATCTATAGTGTATTAATTTCTCTTCTTGTAAATTTTTTTTATGCAAAGTAGAACAGGAAGACTAGTTAGTTATTATAAATTACTGCATTATCATATCATTACAGATTACAGCACTGAAGATAAAGCACAACCCGTTTGCCAAAGCCTTCCTCGATGCTAAAGAAAGGTAAATAACTCCAGACAACTGAGGCGAAATTTTGTCGCCGAATTCAAGTTTTTGCCCACACCCTCTCAGTGACTGCATGGAATTAGTTTTGATCCGATACGCTTTCCAGCTATCTGGCGCTAGTTGTGTTTGAGCAACTCGCTTCAAAGCAAAGAAAAGACAATCGCATAATTCCGGATTTTATTTGCTTTACTTAAACTTAGTCAATTTAGACCATTTCACATTTTGTTTGATTTGAGTAATGAAAATATCTTTCCGATATCTTTGAATGCAGGATTCTTTGTATCAGACGTTTTGTAAACCCTAACTGGTTTTTAAATATTTATAAATGGTTTAATGAGAATTTAATTTCTAAAGATGACGCTATACTTGTGTGCTAATTGAATGTTTTGGTAAAACTAACACACAGAATGGACAGCCATTTATATATTACGTGAATGACGTCCCTGATCGGACAGCGATCAGAAAGGCATGCTCGATCGTGAAAGGAATACTGCCGACCATACTGAAACTGCAGATACTCACCGCATAGAGTTCTTTTTTTTTTTAATATACTGGTAAATTCATGGTTGTGGAGTTGGCATCACAGTAGTTATATTGTATTGTTTATTAACCGTATGCATTTCTGCACATAGATATACATGTAATACATATATAACAACAGCAATATAATATAAATCAGACATAGTCAGAGAGTGAGATAATAATTGATAATGAAGATGAAGCAGCAGCTTATACAATGTGTTTTCTAATAATAAAAGCACGTTTTATATATTTTCCTAAGTTACATAGCTCTTTTACATTTTCTGTACATAAAAGTTGAATTAATTTAAAGACGGAGGGCCTAACATAATAGTATTTTTTCAAAAACTGTTGTCTTAAATGAACATAGTGGGGACATTTCAGAATAAAATGGTACTCGTCTTCAATATCTGAAGTACACAAAGGACATAAACGTCTCTCTAAAGGAATTTTCTTATATCGACCAGTTTCTATCGTCAGACAATGTGATGACACTCTCGATTTACAAATCAGTTTCTTATATAGCGTTGGAATACGTTTCAAAAAATAAGACTGTAAGGTACACTTGTCAACAAGATGTCTATAGATTGAACATTTTGAAAAAGAATTTATGTCAGAAAACAACGATTGCTTATAATAATCAAATAAACGTTGTTTGACAATTGCAGTAATTTATTGTGGGTTTTCTATATTTTGGTTTGTCCATAACTCCAACAAGCCTAAACTAGACAATAGTTGTTTTACATTAGCGACCCAATTCTTGCAATTACTCTTTTGCAAACATTCGTTATACTTTGTCTCATAACAAGCAGCTAAAATACAATTTCCTGTATCTAAAAGTTTGATCCAATATTTTAGTTATATATAATAACGAAAGTTAAAGAATAAACATCGTTTTATACATTCTCTAAAACTCCTTTTATTAATTGTTATCATATAAATAGTATATCGCATTGCCTTTACTCAGATATAATTAATCAATGCCCTGAAAATAAGGCATAATAATTAATAAATTGCCCTACTTCCATAAAGCTCTACATATTCTGTGCTATGTGTCATTCACACACACACACACACACACACACACACACACACACACACACATATATATATATATCACTTAAAATATATCGTTTATCAGTGTGGGTATTAATGTAAAGAACTGAGCGAATCATTTATATTATAAATGACTTCTATCAAATATCTTAACATACAAATGTATCATTTAAACTTCAAAAACAATATTTCAAAATAATATCATTGATCATATTTCTGTGATGAAATTTTTTAAGTTTATTTCATTCTATAAGGCATGTGTTTATTTCATTCTATATGGACTATGTTTATATTTTCAGACCAGAAGGACGTGAAGGATTTGAAGAGGGGTTTGACGGACAACAACGCTCACTTTCACATTGTAAGTAAAGCCTCACTTCACTGCACTTTCCTGGGATATAGTTTATTCAACACCTAGTAAAGTAAATAATGATGACCGTTGGCATGGTGTTAAGGATAACATGGTAGATAACATGGTGTTAAGGATAACATGGTAGATAACATGGTGTTAAGTATAACATGGTGTTAAGTATAACATGGTGTTTTAAAAGTATAATTAAGTATAACATGGTGTTAAGTATAACATGGTGTTAAGTATAACATGGTGTTAAGTATAATTAAGTATAACATGGTGTTAAGTATAACATGGTGTTAAGTATAATTAAGTATAACATGGTGTTAAGTATAACATGGTGTTAAGTATAACATGGTGTTAAGTATAATTAAGTATCACATCGTGACAAGGATAACATGGTGTTAAGTTTAACATGGTGGCAAGGAGTAAAAGTTCAACTGAGACAAGTGCCAACTAGAAAATGAACGAATGGATGATTTGACACCTTCGGGAATTTGTTGTTTCGCCATCAATCATCAGCTATTACAATTCGTTATCAGGAATGTGTTTGAGGACTATGTTTATGCGGCATAGAATCAGAATGTTTTGGCAGGGTATAGGAGATTTAGTGCCCAGTCCCCCAGGTGTTCGCTATAGAAATGCCTGACATATATCTATAGGCATTGTCGCACCATTCTCTATATCGTTTTGACAGACCAAGCAATGGTATCGCTTTAATATTTCGCGGTCTGCAATCCTCATACGTCTTTTTCAACAATGTTTGTGATTTTTCTTTCCTTATCAATTCAAATAAAAACCTGTTGGCGTTGACAAGCCATAGTGTGAATTGACTCTCCGATACTCCACTTTCTTTCAGACCCACGACCTTCAATTTGTCACGTAATTGTGAATAAGCTGCGATAAAGATTTCTCGGCTTATCGCCATATTAGATCGCAATTTTGTTAACTGCATACTACACTGCGATACATGACACCCCGCTAGAGTAACCCAAAACACCCACTACAAACACTACTTGAATCTTAAGACTAAATAAGAAGGATGTTCCAGTATGTCAACAACAGGGAAATTACAGTTGGTCTGGACCTATCTTAATTAATAGGTGTAGATCAAAGGACTTCGATCCCTTTACTAAAAAGACCGAAATGTTATACTCTGGCTTTAAAATAAATAAAATGATATGGATAACTTACAATATCAACACATTACTTCGATATTATATTTGTGCAACATTTTTGATGAAGTGCATTGGGATTATTGAGGCCGATAAAATTCCAGACTAGATTTATTGAATTAGTAATTTTGCATTATCAATTGTGGTCGTACTAAGCGGCCCTTTGACACCTAAAGCCCGAGGAGATAAGATGTGTTGACAGAAGATTTAGTCCAGTATGTTACCATCGTATATAACGAAGCCTATCTTTTCCGCCGTCTTTATCTTTCGCCCATATACTGCCCCATCCAAACACCTAAAGCTGTATATCATTTTCACACTTTTTAATAAAGCAATATACAAATGAGAATGGATAATGCTTTTAAGGAAAGTAAGTAAAATGAGTTGATAGATTTAGATTTAAAGGGGTCAGGTCAGTAATGTGCCACCTCGTAGTAAATTAATTTGTATCGTATATACAATAGAAACAAAATCACAAAGCATCCCTCAAATGCAATTTAAAATTGATATCTGTGATCTGCGATTTACAATTGATTTTTTTTACACAGCAAAGACGAACAAAACGTCTATCACTAGATGGTACAAATATTGTAGTTTTCGTTGAAATGCAGACCTGTCGGAGGTAGGGGGAAGGGGGCAATTATTTGACCATGAACGTTATTATACACAAATCGTCTATATGTAGTGTTTATTTTCAATTCAGTTCTTTATTACAAGGTACCATACGGTATATCAGTGACCGTTTAAACAATACATATACACAATATATACTTAATATAGTATATCAAAATATAAATGATTTTTTTTTGTAACAGAGAGTGAATCAAACATGTACAATGGCTTATATATGTTCAGATCTCAGCTTACTGGCTGCAAGAAGGAATTGACTTAAACTTCACAATTCTTTGAAATTTTGCACACTTGAAAATTGTACTAATTTGAAAACACTAGGTGGTATGAAGTAGTAACATTTGATTTACATAGTACGTAAATTCTGATACAAAGGTTCATTTTTTTCATTCAACCAAGTTCACAATAAAACAAATCACTACCTGCATACTTCTGAACTCCTAAGATGTATGTGCAATATTTAGCTTGTACTTACTCTATAACTGGTGCCTTATGGAAGTTCCATATCTAATAGGCATATAATAATACACTATGTACGTCAGGGTAAAAGACATCACACTTTGTTTCTATATTTAGATTGAAATTTTAAAATTCCGCTGGAAATGCAAAGGCATTAAATAGATACATTATTTATTTATTTATTTATTTATTTATTTATTTATTTATTTATTTATTTATTTATTTATTTATTCATTTCAATTTATTTATTTATTCATTTCAGTAACCAGCACTTGGTATTTGGCACCAGGCAGTCATTCCTTGGTACCTCCACCCGCCCATCAATTCACCAACGCCTTAAATCTATCATCACCCCATTGTGACAGACTGAGCCTAAGGAACGCCCGGGCAACTCCATACTCTCATCCTTATCAAAGGAGATCACCGCCACATGGTAGGTCAATACAAAATTGTAAACGTTTGCAAAGTACATAATCCTGCATATCCCCCCCCCCCCCCCTTACACTCACCGCAGGTTTTGGGGGGTTTTTTTTGGGGGGGGGGTTCTATGGAGAAGGGGTGGGCTCTATAAAATCGTAAATCCGTAAATAATGTTAAACTATGTTTCTTGTCATAAAGGACATTTACATGTAAATACGGAGTAATTAGCCATCGGGTAGGGGTGGCTATCTTTGCACGGAAACACGCAGGGGCGGACACAATATTGTATCTAGTATGCTTTATATAGATTCAGATTTTTTTATTTCTCATAAACCAGTGAATACAATGGTATTGAGACAATCATATATACAAATATATTCAATATCAATTATATAAAGTGTTCACACATATGAATACATGAAACACACACAAATACACACATACATCAAGGACATCTTGTTTATAAGTCCTTGCATACATATGCATATGTACATACACACACACACAAACATATGCGTATATTAGTTTCAGATACACTAACAGCAAACGCATCAGGTTGTGGGAGCTACGCTTTGGAAACTAATTTTGATAAAACTACAGAGTTTTCGAAGGGCAATGACATCATTTGATTGCATTAGGGATTTTAGTTTCAATGAATTTGGATAAATGTACGACACAGACAGAAAAGACCGAAATCGATACCTTATAATTAACAGTTCAAAGTAATTAAATTGGAAGTTGCAAACACCATGTGTCCCGCACATCTAGATAGGCAAGTCTATTACACGATGTAGGAAAAGTGCTCCGTATACTCGAGGCTGTCAGTGTGTATAATAGAAAGCGATTTATATTCATGTTATCATTCCATGGCGGCATTTATGGCATTTCAAAGAATTATGAGAATTTAATGAATTATGGACAATATGAGTAACATTTGATGTTCACGCCTGTGTGTCTACCCCGCTTAGAAATAAAAAGCATTGTAGAATTTTATCGCAAAGATATTGGACGAATAAAAGTAAGAAATTAACATAATGTTCGTTTCATCTCCGATTTCATGTTTTACTTTGGTATCTGATGATCTGGAGATTTAATGGAATAAAGCGTATCTAAGAAGCTTTTATCTCATAAACAATAAAAATCTACCAAGGGATCGGTGTGCAAACAAGAAACAAATTCCCTCAAGGCTCAAAGTGTGCGGCAAATTTAAAAACAATTAACAGGTCATAACTATAAACTTTATGACATTTATATACATATAGTTTGAATCATCCGCACAGGAAAATAGGCCTATAAAAAGACCGTAGTGACGTCGCGCAGGTCGTTATTTGTACCCTCGCTTTTTACTATGATGTCCCCATTTTGTCGTCTGGATAGGCTTGTTAGCACAGTTGTGCCACATTCACGGTCCTATTGTCCGTGTTTATTTCGGACTATATCTGACCGGAGTTGAGCTCAAGGGATTGGATTCAGACCAAATTATTTACCCGGAGTCGCTCGCTTTGATTTGGACATAAAATTCTCTAAACCTTTACCGCCACCTACGCTGAGGATATACACCTTTTATGTTTTATTGAACTTTTATTAATGTAGCGCTCAATGACTTTGAAATTCTTTTGTGTAAGACTTAATGCTAGATTTCGTGAATTTTCTGGACTATGAATTAGTATTCAATAAATAAAAGCCTAATTGCTTTATCAGTATTTCTCTGTCTCGCATGTCGAAAAATTGGTTTACCTGATTTTTTTTATCAGATTTGAAATATATAATACAACGTATACGATAATAGGCTTTCATGAATATTCAGTTTTCATTCATCTTTTCCATCCATCCATTCTTCATTCATTCATTCAGTCAGTCGGTCTGTCATTTATTGTCTGTTTGTTATCTGGCTTCTGTTGGATTTTTTTTATTATGATTTTTGTTTACAGGTGGGTTCCCTCGAGACATAACAGCTAACATTCCAATGTTGAATATTACAGACAACTGGATGTCTACTTCGAGTCATAGCGTGCTTCCATCTAATACACCTACACCCCAGTCACACCAGTATGGCATGTGGATGGGCAGCCCAATGGGCAATTTATCACCCAATCAGAACTGTACTGTGCCTTATTTACGGACGTCTACTACCAGTTATCCATTCTCGAGTAATACATCCCTCACGAGCGTGCAGTCAAACACTTCCGGTGTCAACACGGGCATTCCTGCTACATCGTCCTACGAGTCGCCCAAGTTCGAATCATGTGACATATCGTCGTTCGCTTCGCCTGTTCGAGACATTCGAAGCAGTCACGCATGGAGTCCTTTAACACCACCTCCCATCTGATAGTGTTAGAAAGTGACCTTTGTCTGTGATAATCCGATGTGCTGGCCATGGCGTAGATGTTTCTTTGTCAGTAGGAATGTGATTTCCGCGTATCTTTGACAAACGAGGAGACGTTGGTGACGCACAAGGAATGATACCCTGGAACACAGGAGGAAAAAGCTACAGACTGTTACCGTTATAGTAGCTTTGTTAGCCTCGTTTGGACACTGTGGCAGGAACGTTGACGATATGTTGATGGAGTTTTGTTTTTCCCCTGTTTTATAATCATGCATGTTTATTGATATTGCATATTAAATACATATGATTTATAGAAAATTGCACTTGCTTTACTTTTGATATTTTTAAATGTCTCACAACGATAAAGTATTTATCTTTTTACTTCACATGAGCCGAATACTAAGTAATCAAATGAATAAATTATACACATAGAGATGCGGTCGTTTGTTAAATTCAAACATTTTCAACTTCTTTGGAACCAATGAAACGATTTTGATGAAACTTGGGTAGGGAAGAAGTGCTTAGGATCTCTTACAAAAATAAATAATTTTCTGCCAGACTTGTCAAGATGGATCAAGGTGGAGACTACAAACAGACTCAAAGGATGCCCCCTCCCTCTTGACAAACCAGTTGCATAGATCGAAAAACTGTATTCATCAAAGTTATCTATAAGGTTGTCTAGGAAAGGGCTTATTGCTTTTCGTTCCTTTCAGAAATTTAAAAAGTTTGGTACTTTTTATGCACTTCAAACTAACTGATTTGCACATTTCAAATAATATTTCCAATTTCTTTAAATTCCTACCACCAAACACATGCGTCTGAGAAATCGTGTTTTTTTTTTTTTTTTTTTTTTTTTTTTTTATAACATTATCACCAAGATTCTTATGCGTGTGTATCAAAATGTAAAATCTGATAGGAACATTTAACATTGTCAAGAAAAATGACTCCGCAGGAGAAATAATTTTCAAAATTAAATTTCTCAGGAATACTGGCATCTCTCTCTCTCTCTCTCTCTCTCTCTCTCTCTCTCTCTCTCTCTCTCTCTCTCTCTGACACAAACACACTCACACATCATTGTGATGTTTGGATGCACGGACATAGTGGCCCGATCAGTTACTGTCAGTTGCTCATAATATATCAATTTTGTGTTCTGGAAGGATATGTGTCATTGTGTTCTAGAAGGTCATCTATCTTAGTGTTCTAAAAGGATATCCATCGTAGTGTTCTAACAGTATGTATACGTATTTAAGTGTTTCAGAAGGATACGTAACGTAGTGTTTTAGAGGAATGTGTATCGATGTGTTCTTGAAGGATATTATCGTAGTGTTCTAGGATGTTATGTATCTTTAGGTTCTAGAAGGTAATGTATCGTAGATTTCTAGAAGGATATGTATTGTAGTGTTCTAGAAGGTTATGTATCGTAGTTCTCTAGTAGTTTGTGTATTTTAGTTTCAGAAGGATATGTAACGTATTGTTTTAGAAGGATCTGCATCGTAGCGTACTAGAAGGTTATGTATATTAAGGTTCTAGAAAGTAAAGTATCGTAGTGATCTAGAAGGTTATGTACCATAGTGTTCTAGAGGATGTATGTGCCGTAGTGTTCTAAAGGGTTATGTACCGTAGTGTAACAAAAGGATATGATCTTTATCTAAGTGGTTAAGAAGGATATGTATTTTAGTGGTCTAGAATGATATTCATTGTAGTGTTCCAGGAGGTTATGTATATTATGGTTCTAGGAAGATATCTATCTTAGTGTTCCAGAAGGATATAGATCGTAGTGTTCTAGAAAGATAAGTATCGCAGGGTCAAAAATGTTATGTATTATAGTGGTCCAGAAGAATTTGTATCTTATTGGTCTAGAAAGGTACATACCGTAGTGTTCAAGAAGAACATTTATATAAGTGTTCTTGAAAGATACGTGTCTTATTATTCGAGAAGGATATATATCATAGTGATCTAAAAGATGATATATTTTAGTGTTCCAGAAGGATATGTATCTTAGTGTTCTAGAAGGTTATATATCTTAGTGTTCCAGAACGATATGTATCTTAGTGTTCCAGAACGATATGTATCTTAGTGTTCTAGAAGGATATAGGTGTATACCTTAGTGTTCTAGAAGGTTATGTATCTTAGTGTTCTAGAAGTATATGTATCTTAGTGTTCTAGAAGGATATGTATCTTAGTGTTCTAGAAGGATATGTATCTTAGTGTTCTAGAAGGATATGCATTTTAGTGTTCTAGAAGGTTGTGTATCTTAGTGTTCAGGAGTTATCGTAGTTTTCTAAAAGGATACGTATCGCAATGTTCTAGAAATGATTTTCTCTCTCTCTATCTCTTTCTCTCTCTCTCTCTCTCTCTCTCTCTCTCTCTCTCTCTCTCTATGTGTTGTTTGACGTCTATCATTTTTGCCACATAATTCTTCCTTATTATAGATCCTTTGTAAATTCATTATTTCATACTTTAGTTGTATAATTAAAACCAACAACTTTTTCAGTTAGGAATCACTTGAAATATCGAAGCAGAACCGAGTTTGCGTTTATTCGCGGCCCCAATAATATATTTATGATATCAAGTAATACTATCAGTACTATCAGTTATTATCAAAGCATCGAATTAAAAGGGGTCGAGGGTAATTCATAATCGATAGTCGTCGATAATAAGTTGGGGCTGGTTTTTTTTTAATTTTTTATTTATTTATTTATTTATTTATTTATTTATTTTTTCTTTTTGACATTGCCACAATTAGATAGTAATATTTCTGGTATCTGGTATTTCATGTTAATTTTTGTCTGCAGTCTTATTTGTTAACATGTTACAGAAGATCTGACTTAGCTGTATGACATAAATCACCAAGGACATGTACCTAAAACATGATAATAGTCAAATAAGCGCAGAAAACATTAAAAAGATATTCTATTGTGCTGCATTAACGATACCGACTTAAGGCTGTCCATTAAAATAACAAACGTCACTCAATTAGTGTGGTTAACCGGTTTACATGGACCCATATTCTCACTTCTCGCAAAAGCAACATGATTTAAGCACACACATTTAAAAATTATAAATAATCCTCCATATGGAGAACAAAAATCGACAGGTTTTTCCAGACAAGAGGCCATACAGATTTTCACACGAAAAGTTTTATGGAATAATATGCTAGTATCAAAATATGTTAGGCGACATCAACATAATTCAACCGTGCTCTGCCCGTCTTTAAGCGAGCTCAGACCATTGATCTGTAAGAATCCCGACTATCAGTCAGATATGACAAGGCTCATGACCTTGTCGCCTCTGAAAAGGTTTGGATAAGGCCCGTCATAGAGTCCCCACCGCCCTGTTAGTCAGCGTGCAACGCTCAAGTATAAGAGTGTATAAGGCGATAAGGACGCTCAATACAAGACCTATGATGACCTCAGGGTCATAATGTCGATGTCAAAGGCGTTTAATTATTTCAGAACCCGTCAATATGAAATTATTGGAACCTTTGCCCCTCCTTAGCTTGCACACTAGATCACCATAGAAACTGAGAAATTCCGCTGGATACATATTGTTGAAAGGCCACATTTCCGAAACATTTGTCTATACAATGGGAGTTTTCGAGTGACACAAATGTTGCGTGCAGTATATTTGTCATTAAAGTGTGTCTACCAGACGGACGGACTTCGGAAGTTATCCTTTTGTATCACATTGATAAAGTGTGTCTACCAGACGGACGGACTTCGGAAGTTATCCTTTTGTACCACATTGATAAAGCAACATCAAATACACACTTCAATTTGCACTTGCATACATGAGGTGAAGAGTTAGTAGACTCACTAGTTGAATCGTTGCGTACGTATACAGTTACACTATTTATGTCTTGTTGAACTAAGAATGTACTAAACTAGACTTGCACAACTGGCCCAAGTTTTAGTTTGTTTTGTTTGTTGATCGTTCCTCCTATGACTGACTAAAATTGTACAATACTGCTACTGCATGAGTATTGTGATTGAGTGGCCTAATATTGGTTAAGTCACCCCTAAGTTAAGTCGCCTTATATTGGTTAAGTCGCCCCATGATGTCGAGTCAAGTCGCCCCAATAGAGGGTCCTGAGCCATAAACTGAATAAAATACTTAGGTAATTTCAAATTGATCTATTCAACTATGAATTAATAACTGGGATATGGATTTTACTGAATTTTATTCTATCGATAAATAGAATTAAACAATTCTGCATGACAATTCATTTGAACATTTGACAATGAAAAAAAAAAATAAATATGAAATAATTGACTAAGTATTTTCTCAGTTTATGGCGCCAGACCTTGGTAAATGTGAACATGATATTTTAACAGTTTTATAATTTATATTATAGTATATTGATGAATTACTTATATACGTTTGCGACAAAAAGCACCACACTGGAAGAGGAAACAGAGGGAAAATAATGGGATAATATGTGTGTATATGAGTGATTTGCTGGTATTATTACATGTGTATAATTTTATAGTTGCAATTTCATTGTCATACTGCGACGCGTTTGCGGAGCGGTAAAACGAGTATTGGAGACCTATAGAATCATACATTTTATGTCTGCAAATTATTCGAACACTAAAGTATTACACTCATTGTAATTCACTATTCTAAAATGCACTTTTCAGGTAGCTTGACGACGCCACCACACAACGTTTCGTGACGGCGTCATTGATTTGAAGGCATTCACTGTATGGTTTTAATATCTCAGGAACGAAAACAATCAACCAGTTAAATTGCGGGTTATTTGAGTCAATTGTCCAATTACATAGTTCCAACTCCAGTGCTGGGTTATGATCATAAATATATCTCTTTTTGAGATGTTTCTACGAAAAAGAAGGCATTATCAGATTACATAACCATATGTGAGAATTTGTGGTCACCTAAATAGTCTGAATGAGATTGCATTTATCAAGAAAAAAGAATTTTTATGGCTAAAATAGATTTTTGCACTAGATCTAATTAAGACTTTTTTGTATGAGCCGAAAAAGAAAAAAAATCGCGACTGTCGCGACTTGACAAAATTTTAATGAACAATGTATCTATGAAAAAGCAACATGATGATATCGATGTATGGAACATATTTCAACAAAATACAATGCACATATATATGGAACATGTGCCATGGAAAGAGCTCAAAGTGTATGCTTTCTTTGCGATGCTAATGAATATGTTTTATGGTTTTATGTACGAATTATTTTAGTGATAGTAATAAAGTAAAGTTGGATGAATGAATTGGTCTATTTACTTCTATTAAACGAAAATAATTTCTATGAAAGATAGTAATAAAGCAATCACATGGGACAACTTTACTTGACATTGTGGGGCGACTTGCCTGATATAGGGCGACTTAACTTTGGGTTAATTCTTCCGACTTCTTTTTAAAAGTATATAGATGACAATAGATGTAAATAGAACTTTTTCCGATTTTAAATGATGTAAGAGGTCTAATACCGGACAAACCACATTTTGCCGAAATTTTCATTATGATGTTAATGCTTGGATAGTGACGTCACAGTCGTATGACGCAAATCTATGCGACAAACCTTCATTTGTCCAGTTTTGCCCCTTACACCATGTAAATTAGGTAAAAGGTCTATTGTTACACCAGTAGTTGAGTAAAATTTCGAATATCATTTCTTTTGGTTTTGTTGTATCTATATTCTAGTTAAAATGCCATGAAATAGTAATGATTCTTTATAAACAAATGAAATGTAACATGTAAAATGAATATAAAATGAATATAATAAAGCACAAATAGAATCAGTGAAACACCTGGGAGTACTATGGACCTTGGATCTCCGAAGAAATACCTGTAGAAAATAAAGACAACTTAGACAAACATATAAAGCACAAAGACACTGCTGCTAAGAAGACACCTTATATTTCACTTATATTCGTTCCCCGTCTGGGACTCGAACCCACGACCTATGGTACCGAATCACCTAGATGTCATGCATCCGACCCTGTAACCGACTGAGCTACCCGAGCTCCACAAAAAATGATTTTTATATGTATGTACAAAAAAATGTGGAGCTCGGGTAGCTCAGTCGGTTAGAGGGTCGGATGCATGACAGCTAGGTGATTCGGTACCATAGGTCGTGGGTTTGTGCTTTATATATATATATATATATATATATATATATATATATATATATATATATATATATATATATATATATATATATATATATATATATATATATTACATAAACAAGTCAACTGATTTTTTTATATGTATGTACATGTAAAAACATAATTAATATATTAGAAACAGGGAGGTATATAACGTGTTATATAGGTCCCTGATTAGAAAATAACGAATATATGGTAAAACGGCGCATCACACAGACATTAAATCACTGCCTAGAGTACACAAAGGTACACTATACAAAGGTACACTATACAAAGGTACACTATAGAAAACTCGTCTATTGCAGTTGCTGATTACGAGTGAATAGAAAGTAAAACATATCAGAGCCATGACAAATACAGTTTGCTCAGGTGTTAATGGTAAACACGGTCATAGATAGCTTTCATATTCACCAGCCGAGTTCATGAAAAAGGTTTCTATCGTTGTCACAAGTATTATAAAATATAAACTACACCATACAATGTAGTCTTTGATGAGCAAAAGGGAGGACATTTCTGACATGCAGTAGATGAGGTAATGAGGACATTCCCGACATACAGTAGATGAGTTAGTGAGGACAATTCTGCTGGTGAACTTGGAAGGTTCCCTATCTCGATTAATGTTAAAGTTCGTATGATCTCTTTTTGGAGTAAATTGCATTTATTACACGGTTCCAAATTGACATCAAAGCTATATTACATTAATAAACACTATGGAAATAAATGGTTTGACTGCATAAAAGATATACTAAATCAATGCGGATTATCATATGTATTATTACTGGACCATTTTAATGCAGGTTGGCTGAAAAACAAAGTTTTTCATATTCCTGTTGATCAGTTTAAACAATATCGGTATAGTCATCGGTATACTCATAATTCTGCAAAAGGTATTAACTATCGCATTTTTAAAGATACATTTGGTTTTGAAAAATACTTTTTGAATCTAACTTTTATACAGTGGCACGATTTTTGTCGTTTTAGAACAGGGAATTGTAAACTCCCCATAGAAACAGGCAGACGGTCAAATACTCCTAGAGAGGAGCGCGTATGTAATTTATGTGATATGAATGAAATTGGTGATGAATTTCATTATATTTTCAAATGCTCTGATTTATCCATAAAAACTTATCGAATAAATAATTTTCCCAAATATTTCTCTTCAAAACCAAATTGTTATAAATTTCATCAACTTTTTAATAATACTACTAATAAAAATTTATTGATAAAAATTGCCAAATTCATTAAAATTATTTCTGAGAGAGTTACCTCTCCTGGTTAGTAACACAAATACACAACTCAATTCAGGTATGTATTGTATTGTATATTGTATTTGTATCGTGTTTTCTCTACACTGTAGTTACGGTTCATGAGAATAAAAATTTGTCTTGTGTTGTCTTGCCATGTAGTAGATGAGCTAGTGAGGACATTTCTGACATACAGTAGATGAGCTAGTGAGGACATTTCTGACATACAGTAGATGAGCTAGTGAGGACATTTCTGACGTGCAGTAGATGAGCTAGTGAGGACATTTCTGACATACAGTAGATAAGCTAGTGAGGACATTTCTGCCATGAAGTAGATGAGCTAGTGAGGACATTTCTGACATGCAGTAGATGAGCTAGTGAGGACATTTCTGACATACAGTAGATGAGCTGGTGAGGACATTTCTGACATGCAGTAGATGAGCTAGTGAGGACATTTCTGACATACAGTAGATAAGCTAGTGAGGACATTTCTGCCATGAAGTAGATGAGCTA
Organism: Pteria penguin; assembly: GCA_035048485.1. Taxonomy (NCBI): domain Eukaryota; kingdom Metazoa; phylum Mollusca; class Bivalvia; order Pterioida; family Pteriidae; genus Pteria; species Pteria penguin. Next base: position 6,680,970 of record CM068581.1, read on the forward strand.
GTGAGGACATTTCTGGCATATGGTAGATGAGCTAGTGAGGACATTTCTGACATACAGTAGATGAGCTAGTGAGGACATTTCTGACATGTTGTAGATGAGCTAGTGAGGACATTTCTGACATACAGTAGATGAACTAGTGAAGACATTTCTGACATACAGTAGATGAGCTAGTGAGGACATTTCTGACATGCAGTAGATGAGCTAGTGAGGACATTTCTGCCATACAGTAGATGAGCTAGTGAGGACATTTCTGCCATGCAGTAGATGAGCTAGTGAGGACATTTGTGCCATACAGTAGATGAGCTAGTGAGGACATTTCTGCCATGCAGTAGATGAGCTAGTGAGGACATTTCTGCCATGAAGTAGATGAGCTAGTGAGGACATTTCTGCCATGCAGTAGATGAGCTAGTGAGGACAATTCTGACATACAGTAGATGAGCTAGTGAGGACATTTCCGACATGCAGTAGATGAGCTAGTGAGGACATTTCTGCCATGAAGTAGATGAGCTAGCTGAGGACATTCCTGCCATACAGTAGATGAGCTAGTGAGGACATTTCTGCCATGCAGTAGATGAGCTAGTGAGAACAATTCTGACATACAGTAGATGAGCTAGTGAGGACATTTGTGCCATACAGTAGATGAGCTAGTGAGGACATTTCTGCCATACAGTAGATGAGCTAATGAGGACATTTCTGCTATGCAGTAGATGAGCTAGTGAGGACATTTGTATCCTACAGTAGATGAGCTTGTCTTCTCCGGAGATTTTTGAAATTATATGATGAAGACATGCAAGCATACATGGTATCAGCGCCATTGATTGTCATGCATCTCATTATGGGTACATAAGGAAATAAGTTCTCGGTAAAACCTCACATTTGTGCATTTGTATGGTGAATTTATTTATCTCTAATCTTACGATCAATCAGTATAAAATACGGGGACATGAAATATCAAAATCAACATATAGATACAATATATACATATACACATGAATATTGAATGGAATGGTAGCGGTACATCACATACAAGTCGTTCAATAGCAGGCCCCAGATTTAGCGCATTAATACAAAATTGGATTAATTACACAACTGATACTGTACTCATTGTTAATTGCCATAACACTTCGAAACCAAATGAATCTTGGGCTGTAAACACTTTTACCTCCGAAATCTTATTTAGAATAATAGACGGTGGCGTAGCTACCATTACGCCAAATACGCACGTGCGTACACATCATTTTGTCAAAAAGATAGTGTCTCATGAGAGGGAGAGAGGTGGTCGCTTTCCTTTCCCCCAATTATCCTGCCTTTCTTATGCGTACACATCATTTGCACTCTGGCTACGCCTCTGATAGAATATATCTATGTTGTCTGGTCGTGATTGAGAAATCCACAGACCCAATTATCAAGTTAACTTAGTCCATGTCGAGGCTTGCCGAGACTTTTGACAAGTTGTCTGGAGACGAGGTTTAGTGGATTTCTCAATCATAAGCAGACATTAGAGATTGATAATTGTGCTCCTATATGTGCCCCTGTGAGTGACAGGCTGATCACTTTGCACAAATTAAGAAGATAGCTGTGAATATGGGAGAAGAATGAATCATCACTACGATTACAGACTGAAACATTTCTGTATCTACTACCACTACCCATTGTCACGAACATTCCAAAAGCTATTATTGTAATGTGACAGAGAAGATTTCATTTATTTCAGAGACTGTCAGAATCTAGTGTACCTTCATACACATTCCAACAAGAGGAAAAGTCTCAGAATCACATATACAAGATATAATAGGATTTAATGATCACACCCTTTCTTGATGGACTAAAACTATTTGACGTTCATAGCAAAAGCGCACACTTGACAAATATATATTGTAAAGAACTTACTATGCTGAATAGTCTTAAAGAAAAAATACACGATATTATATAAATTAAATATTTAAAGAGATCACCTCTCCCCTTTTCCAACTCTCGGTGTGAATCAATGGGTTGTATTGAAATCAAAAGTTTCACATGACGAATAGAGAATATATATATATATCTGCTACAAACAAAAAGTAAGAACTCGAGGACGTGGATATAGAGATATCAAAGAAAATTACCGCATTTAAATTTGTTGTCCCAGAATGATGAAAAGGCATAAAACATGCATGGAGTAGCCAAAATGATGAAAAGGTATGAAACACGCATAGAGTAGCCAGAATGAAGAAAAGGCATAAAAGACTCATGAAGTAGCCAGAATGACGAAAAAGCATAAAAATATGTATAAAGTAGCCAGAATGATGAAAAGGCATAAAAACATGCATAAAGTAGCCAGAATGATGAAAAGGCATAAAATTAAACATGCATAAAGTAGCCAGAATGATGAAAAGGCATAAAACATGCATAAAGTAGCCAGAATGATGGAAAGACATAAAACATGCATAAAGTAGCCAGAATGATGAAAAGGCATAAAACATGCATAAAGTAGCCAGAATGATGGAAAGGCATAAAACATGCATAAAGTAGCCAGAATGATGGAAAGGCATAAAACATGCATAATGTAGCCAGAATGATGGAAAGGCATAAAACATGCATAAAGTAGCCAGAATGATGGAAAGGCATAAAACATGCATAAAGTAGCCAGAATGATGGAAAGGCATAAAACATGCATAAAGTAGCCAGAATGATGGAAAGGCATAAAACATGCATAAAGTAGCCAGAATGATGAAAAGGCATAAAACATGCATAAAGTAGCCAGAATGATGGAAAGGCATAAAACATGCATAAAGTACCCAGAATGATGAAAAGGCATAAAACATGCATAATGTAGCCAGAATGATGAAAAGGCATAAAACATGCATAAAGTAGCCAGAATGATGAAAAGGCATAAAACATGCATAAAGTAGCCAGAATGATGAAAAGGCATAAAACATGCATAAAGTAGCCAGAATGATAGAAAGGCATAAAACATGCATAAAGTACATGTAGCCAGAATGATGGAAAGGCATAAAACATAAAGTAGCCAGTGTGTTGCTTTACACCACAAACGTTTATCATTAGAACATATAGAGGACGCAAAGCACATGTACACTTATTATCACTAAGAATATATATACAGAAATGTCTTGTTTTAAGTTTTAAGATGGGAGGGAAAATATCTCGGCCGTGTGACATAGACAACTACAAGCAAGATGGAAAGAGTAACGATCTGACAGTTCCCCCTTCTCTCTCCTCCCCTTCTCCCCCCCCCCCCCTCGCTTCTCTCTCTTGAAAAATAATAAATAATAAAGGTCTAAAAAAAAAAGGTCTAAATAAATAATGAAGAGGGTTGTTCAAACCCCGTATCATATTTTATTTTGTTACTATTGTTATATTCAAGTTTAAAACATTTATTTCTATGCTTAAACTTTATTATAAAAATTGTTTAAGTAAAGTTCACGCCATAATAAATGTTTGAAACTTTAGTGTAACACTGTAAGCGGTCGATGTATTTCCTGTATATATGTCTATATCAACCTTAACTGTACCAGTTTGTTTGTTTGTTTGGGGGTTTTTCCATTTTTTTAGGGGGAGGGGTTCATTATGGTATCGTAGATACATTGTAGTAATAAATCGTACTTATTCAACTGGGATTTTTTCTCTCAAAATTGACTTGTATTTTATGAATTTAAATAGAGGATATCAAATTTTTTCACCTAATTAAATTCTTAGACATGATATGCTCTCGGAGGTATTCCTATTGTAAACATTAAACTTTGATTTTACACTAAAGCACAGTGGCTTTTTATTCGATTACCAAAGAAGATTAATTTTTAAACATGAAGTCTCGACTTGGCGTAGTCGAACTTTGTTTACTCTCTGTAAACTTTATTGATGAAAGCACGGCGCGGAATACGCTAATATTTTACTTCGTGTGCAATGAATACAAGTATTCTGTGTGAATGTGTTAAAAGTAAACAATTAACTGTCTTTTTCGACTTTCAAGTTTGAAGCCCGAGTGGTACTCTACGAGAAGGAGGCACCACAAATTGCCGCGTGGCGTTTACTTTGTCCTTCTCTCTATACGTATATTGTGTAACACTTTAAAGGTAATTGCATGAATTAAGTAAGATTGTAATTTAATGCATATTTATATTTCAAATAGAAAACTTTGTGTGGTCGTACCCATGGATGTGTTACGTGAAAGTGGAAATAACCTCCATTTTAAGTCTAAAAATGCTGCCGAGATCTGTAAAGTGCATTTATATACGCATCTGTAAAAGCCAAGTGACAGTAACGGTAATTATTTGTAAAATCTTAAAAGAATGGAAATAATTCTACACAATCAAGTTTTCCAGTTTATGATACATGTATTTTGAAGTGCATGAAGTATAACGCTCAACTTTTGAGTACACTTCGTATTGGAAGAAGAAGAAGAAATCTCAATATTCAAGAAATAATGCTTCTATCAACAAATATTATATTATATTATATTATATTATATTATATTATATTATATTATATTATATTATATTATATTATTGAGTCTTTTCAGATTTATTTCCTATTTGGGACGGTATCTGATGTAAACGATTACGACGTCATAAATTTCTTGTAAAATTTGTGGACTATCATTTCCCCGAGTTTTAAATAGGTTTGCATAGAATTTGACGATGTCATAATTGATTTACGTCTGATAGTATAGTTAGTATAGTATAGTATAGTATAGTATAGTATAGTATAGTATAGTATAGTATAGTATAGTATAGTATAGTATAATATAGTATAGTATATCGACCGGGTGGTTTTATTTTTCTTCATGGTGGCATACGCATGGTATAGAATCAAATCATCGATCTCGTGTAAGATCATATCATGCCAATCAAGTTTCTTTTTTTCATTGTGAAGATTCTACAAATAGTGTAAGGTCATTTTATAGCGACACCAAGCTAGAGTTAGTCCAAATTATGCCTTCGTAAAGACTGCAATCATCTTGCAGCCACATTGTTTTCAAGAGTTGCGCTTACATACGTTTCACCACATCAAATGCAATTTAATACTAGATTCTGGAGATAGCTTTCTGTATGTTTAACGACTTGTTGCTAGATCCACAATATTGTATATATGTAAAATGTATATATTACATGTGAAGTCATTATTAAACACTGGTAAATCCAAATGAAACATCAATCCTCCTCCTAGAGTAAGTATAATCCAGAGACAAAAAGATGACAGTGTATTCAAAAGCGTAGAAGAAAGGGCGTATGTGTCCCACCCCACTTTTCAGCATATGTTGCACCTTGTCTGTGATTCGTTAAACAGAGTTATTCCCATTTAGGATGGTATCTCACGTGCAGAAATATGGCGTCATAGATTTCCTATAGAAACATCATTTTTAGGCCCTGAGTTTGAGGACGATTTTCATTTCATACTTGTATGTCCTCACTATTAAGACGTTTATACATCAAAAATTATTATAGTCGTCACCCAAGTGTTTTAAATTAATACAACTATTAAGTACTAATAACAACAAAGAACTCATATACCTTGGTAAATATTTGTTCGCAGCGAACAAGATTCGAGCCCAATAACTATATTCATGCACTCTCCATATCTATTTAGTAAAAGTCGTAATATCTATTGTATAGTGGATATTTATATATGTACTGTATATATATATATATATATATATATATGTATATATATATATATATATATATATATATATATATATATATATATATATATATATATATATATATATATATATATATATATATATATATATATATATATATATATATATATGTGTGTGTGTGTGTGTGTGTGTGTGTGTGTGTGTGTGTGTAATAGATATATATATATATATATATATATATATATATATATATATATATATATATATATATATATATATATATATATATATATATGTGTGTGTGTGTGTGTGTGTGTGTGTGTGTGTGTGTGTGAGTGTGTGTCTCTGTGTGTGTGTGTGTGTGTGTATAAATATATGTTGTTTTCCCCATGAATTATATGGCTCAAGATAATAAAGAACCTGAACTTGAACTTGAGGCCGGTTTTCACTGATAAATTTTGATGACGTAACAATTACTTCATGTCAGATGCCGTCCCAAATGGGAAGTAATTCTGTGTATCGAAAAGACTGAATTGTACAAGCGACTTCTAGACATTTTTATTATCATTGTTTTGTTTTTTTTTTTTCGATTTTTTGTTTTGTTTTGGTTTGCTTTATTTTTTATTTTTTGTTTTGTTTTGCTTTTGTTTTTTGGTAGGTTTTTATTCTTATTGTTATTATTATTATTATTATTATTATTATTATTATTATTATTATTATCTCATTGAGATTCTCCCCTCCCCTCTCACACACACTTTTCAAGGCGCAGCTACGCGGGTATACTAATCCAATAATAGCCACTACCTTGGTGTTGAGGTAAGATATTACAATACAATGATATTTAAGTACATGTAAAGCATGTCCTATACTTAGTATTTATATTCTTACGTGATATATTGTTTTACTTATACTCTAGTTACACTTCAAAGTCTCTCATAGATGCATCATATATCAGTAATTGTAATGTCAAAGACTTCCGTCTTGAACTTGATAATTGTCGTTAAACTCCGCCCATTTTCAACAGCATTTTGATCTTGGTGGTCCATCCCATTCAGAAGTATTGGGGCGGATATCAACTCTCAATCATTTATACAGAAATATTTTCTACTACAGTACTTCTGTTTTCTCCACAGCCAATCTAACAATAAAAAGAAAACAGAGACGTTCTTGCAAGAAGATTATGGTATTTTGTTTCGAAATCTTTAAATTTGCTTAAAACGGTATAATAATAAAAGGTTGACGTTTCCATTAAGTCGTGAGAAAACATATTTACTTTGCTTTGTGAGTGTTAGACAATGCTTCGTAGGCAAGCGGCGCTTTCAAAGTCGAAATTCTACTGGATTGTAAATTGACTTTCGTCATGAAAAATGAAAGAGGTTAGGAATCGCAAACAGTGGAGAATTTAAAGGAATGTAAAAAGACCAGAATGATCGGTTACTTGAAAGCCACCAAAGAGAAATATTGACGTTCAATGTTTATGGTTGTAGGTAATATCATCGGTTACCTTATTCGTTCTATTGACGGGATTTCATATTATATCACATCAGTATATAAGTAATTTCTTCGTTGATTACCTTTTGAAACGTCATAATGAAATCAGTAAAACGAAATATACCAACAATATTTGCCATTTCGCGGACAGCGATATCCAGACGATACGTAATACATGGATACGCATCACATACTGTCTACATGACCATGTCGCCCAAACCCATTCTCCATTACTACTACCATCATAACGACTAGATCTTCCTCCGTATTCACCGACACTAAAAATAGCAATCTGTCATTGTGATGACATCTGAGGTCCGACAAAACACCGACAAACAACGCATTTGTTTATGACGTCATAAATAGAACAAATGAAAACAGGGTGAATGTCACGTTTTAACGAACCTTGGAAGGGTGAATTATCAATATTACAAATAACAGAATTTCCACAGCAATGTATTTATCTTTGGGAAAAGCTTGTGTCATTAAACAGACTGCGATTTTTATCCACTATATTATATATTCATACAAGAAATATTTACTTCTTATTCTTTAAGTTTTTCTTTACAAAAAGCAAAGAATACTTACTTTTGAGAAATGTACATTTTAATCATTTGCAGCGAATAAAATGATAATGAGAATAAAATAGATAAAGAAATAAATAATTTTTATTAATTATAATTTTCAATATGGACAGTAAGAACTCGCTAAAATTATTTTTCAAGTATTACATATTTTAAACTTGTACAGAATATGTTTAATTGACAAAATGCCATTAAACATAATTTCGACAAAAACTATGTATTTCAATCGGACTATAACATCTCCTCGACAACATTTTTGGTTTATTTTACCTTTATGTAAATAAATTATACATATTTATAATTTTATGCTAAATTTTAATCACAATGGTGATCAAAATATCGGTTAGTAGTAAGCTGTTTGATAGAAGGGAAGCTACTCCAACTAAATTTTTAAAGCATTCGAAAACTATCTAAGGAATAGACAGACAACAGCATACAGAGATAACAGTGATTACATTTTAAATTTTGTTTCGTTTTGCACTACTGTTTGATGTTTACGCGATGGCCCATATCAGCCTACTACTTGGAAGAAAATGTACGGTTACAAACGGAGTTTTTTTTTTGGGGGGGGGATATTATTTTTTCATTTATTTATTTATTTATTTATTTATTTATTTATTTATTTATTTATTTTTGGACACTTTACTGCTTCTTTTTAGAGGGAAATGAACATAGAAAATGTACGTGTACAAAGGTTTATTTTTGACATTTTACTGCTACTTCTTCGAAGAAAATGTACATGTGAAATGTTCTGACACTTTACAGTTACTACTTGGAAGAAAGTGTCAGAAGGATGAGATTGCACACTGACAAGTTACCCTGGGACTACGTACAAACACTATCCAAACGTACAATGACAAGTTACTCTTGTGTACGTGTACACATTTATAGATGTACATTGACCAGGTATTCTTTAATGAACATTGGAATTTGAGATAAATAATTATCTTTGTAATTGGTACAGAATAATCCATGTAGCTAATTTTAAAAAATGATGTATCCATCTATAATTCTAATCTATAAGCACGCACACTCATGTTACACACATGATAGTATAGCTTATTTTCCCAATCAATCAACGATGACCGAGAGGTTTTTTCGGGAATGGAATTCTTACAAAGTACACGTGACACGCCTGATTATTTATATATAGTTTCAAATTTCAATAAAAAATATATTTTGATAATAAATGTGTATACGTACACAAGAGTAACTTGTCATTGTACATCTGGATAATGTTTGCACACGTACGTAGGAGTAACTTGTCAGTGTACAATCTCAAACTTCTTTACATTTTCTTCCAAGTAGTAGCTGTAAAGTGTCAGAACATTTCACATGTACATTTTCTTCGAAGTAGCAGTAAAATGTCAAAATAAACCTTTGTACACGTACATTTTCTATGTTCATTTCCCTCTAAGTAGATCTAGTAGTTATGGGCCATCTAATTTTTGTTGAAACGGTCGGCTCGGAGAGCTACACCAAATATGTTGTGATGTATTTATTCGAGTATACATGGATTGTTTTACAAGAAAATGGATAGATATGAATAGTTAAGGATTTAATTAGCGGAAAAGGTAAGTAATTTGTGCCTGTCACTCCAATTTTTGGATGCAATGACCCAGAACTTTTCTATCAGCAAAGTTTTCCCAATAATTTTACTTCGTTATTATGTTCTGTATTGATACCTTTGTGTGATGTCAAGCATGGCCAAAGGCCTAAAAACTCGAGACCTCGTAGAAACGTTGTACATAATGATAAACCATGGTTTAACAAGGAATGTAAGAATCTGTATATTGACTATAAAAATGCTCTGCACAACTTTAATTTGAGCAAAACTGATGAAAATCACGCTATTTTGAACAACAAAAAGTCAATTTATAAAAGATTGTCGTCTAAATTGAAGCGTGAGTACGACAGAATTGAAGGGGATAATATCGAATATCTAAGAAAACATAACCCCAAATTATTCCATCAATATTTTTCAAAACGAAAGTCGTCGAGCGCAAATAGTCAGATCACGGTTGATCAATTCTATGATCATTTCAAAAACCTTGCGAGTGCGCATGCGCAGGATGATTCAACCGACGGCGCTCCGTACATTGACGATACGGCAGTGTTTGATGAACTTGACATGCCTATAACAGAGAAAGAGTTAGATCAAGCTATTAGAAAGTTAAACTTAAATAAAAGTTGTGCAGAGGATATGATGATTAATGAATTTTTTATTTATTGTAAAGACATTTTGAACGACAAAATTCTCTCATTATTTAACTCGGTCTTAAACTCGGGTTTTTATCCTACGTCATGGGCAGAGGGTTGTGTTGTACCTGTTTTCAAAAAAGGGGACTGTAATAATCCAAATAACTACAGGGGAATTACCATTGTAAGTTGTCTTGGAAAGCTCTTTACATCTATACTTAATAATAGACTTCTTCAGTGGGATAAATTAAATGATACAACAGGGGACGCCCAATTTGGATTTAAACAAGGGGTTAGTACTGTAGACGCCATTTTTGTTTTACAATCTTTAATAAATCGTACTCTTAAGAACAAAAAGGGAAAATTATTCTGTTGTTTTATTGATTATAAAAAGGCTTTTGACCTTATAGATAGATGTAAGTTGTGGACTAAGCTGATAAAAGTTGGCGTCCGGGGAAAGATCTTTAAAATCATAAAGTCACTTTACAACAATGTTAAACTGTGTGTCAAACACAACGGCATTCTAACCAGCCATTTTGAAACGACCTCCGGTTTATTACAAGGAGAAGTGATGTCACCGATTTTGTACTCTTTATATGTCCACGATTTTGAAATGAATTTTTTAAATGACAACTGCCCATCCATTGAAATACAAGCCATTAATTTGTTTTTACTAATGTACGCTGATGACACAGTTTTGTTAGCTGAATCAGCAGAGGGGTTACAAAAGATGTTGAACTCACTTTACCCATATACAAATCAGTGGAATTTATCTGTCAACACTGATAAAACTAAAGTTCTTGTTTTTAGAAATTGTAAAAAGCAGAATGTCGCACATGAGTTTTATTTTAATAACTATAAACTTGAACTTGTTGATTGCTACAATTACCTTGGTATTGTATTGAATTTTAATGGAAAATTTCTGGCAACTCAGAAGTACATAGCTGACAAAGGTAGAAAAGCCCTATTCGCAATATCAAGTAAATTTAAATCTTTTGATTTTAATATTCAAACCAAATGTTCTGTTTTTGATACATATGTTAGCAGTATCCTTAATTATGGGGCTGAAATTTGGGGATTCCATAAAGCTTTGGATGTTGAAAAAGTACATACTTTTTTCTGTAAAAATATTTTGGGTCTGAAAAAGAGTACATCTAACCTTTTGTTATATTGCGAATTGGGCAGATTTCCTTTGGCCATTTCACGTAAAATTAAAATTTTTAAATTCTGGTTAAAGCTCATGTCTACGACCAACTGTATCCTCAGGGCTTGTTATTGTGATATGGTCGAACGTAAGGATGCATGGATTGTGAGCATTCAAACTGAATTGAACAATATTGGCCTTTCATATATTTTTTATGAGAACAATTGTCATCACAAAAATACTATATTCTTAATTGATAAAAGGCTCAAGGACATGTACCAACAACAACTATTACAAGATATTTCGAGATCGTCAAAGGGTTATTTATATCAACATCTTATAGATAATTTTACGATGCAATTTTATCTACTTAAACCCATTCCCTTAATATATAAAAAGTACATCGCAAAATACAGAATGTCATCTCATAATCTTCAAATAGAACGTGGAAGATATGATAATGTAAATAGAAATGATAGAATTTGCACTAAGTGTAACACTAATGTCATTGAAGATGAATACCATTTTATTCTTGTATGTCCATTTTATACCATACTTAGACATCGATATATCAAGCCCTACTATTATGTGAGACCAAGTGTTTTTAAAGTTGTACAGCTATTAAGTGTGAATAATTGCAAAGAGCTATTGAATCTTGGTAAATTTTTGAAACTTGCAAGCAATCTTAGAAATTAACTACTTACTCACTCTCCACCAACTATATTATTGTACATACCTACGTAACTGTATGTGTGTGTGTGTATGTGTGTGTGTATGAATGTGAAGGAGTGTGTGTGAGGGTGCAAGTGTGTAACTGTGTTTAATCTCTTTATGCTATATGTTCTTGTATATATTGTACATATTATTGTTGTTCTGTTTTTCTATGTGCTGTATTGGCATGCGAAAATAAACTGTATCCCACACAAAATAGGAATGGTGAAATAGAAACGGTGGTCAGAGACATATATACCCGGTACCCATATGTCTCTGCGGTGGTGAAGGTATGAGCCGACCGTTTCAATAGAAATTATGGGCCATCGTATGGTGAAGTTGAAGATAAAAAAATAAAAATAACTCCGAACTTTTTTTTTTCGATTTATATAATTACAATTTTATTTTTTGATATATTTTTATTTCGGATTTTCTCGGATGACACCTCATAATGGCCAAGGCAACATCCGAAGCTTTTCGGATAGAAACTTTAAAAGTGAAAATGAAAATAAAACTAGATCTAATTTGAAAGTAGGTATTCGCTGCTAGGTTGCTAATACCATTGTCTCTAATTCTTACTGGCTGTTGAAAAACAAGGCGATATTAATGATTGTATTGTGCGGTGTAAGTGTAAAATTTTCAGTCCTTATATTTTGTACCAAGAAAACTTACTTTATATGGGTGCATGAAAATGCCGAAAACACCAGGTAATAAACGGTCCATAGAATTACAGAAATCACCGAAATCCCCGTGTATTTACAGAAATCCCGGCAAAAAAACACAGAAATCCCCATTACTTTATCAAAAATCACCGATATGTAAATAGAAAGGACCATCATTCACTCTTATAGCAAGTTTCAGATATATTAAACAACAATTGATTATGATAGACTTATAACCATTTTATTTTTTTAACTTTAATGATCCACTACTGGCGGCCATGTTGAATTGGAAATATGCATAACAGTGTCAGAGTTATGTTATACTTTATAATATAAACTGTATAAGATGTTCATACTTGTAAATTAATATAAACCGATCATAAGGTTAAAATCTAGCAAAGACAGTTAAGTACAACTTTATCTAAGTCAATTAATTATATACGTTTGAAATTAACAAACACCGTAACAAGCGACACCAATATATAATACATACATGTACATTTACTGAATTCAACAATAACAAGCCTCTTTGTGAAATATATTTGCCATTTATTGAAAGTATTTTGAAAATAGAATTAATTAATACTACTGTATAATCTTCGACTGCGTTACTGTTATGTATACTTCCAATCCAACATGGCCGCCAGTAGTGGATCATTAAAATTAAAAAAAATAAAATGGTTATAAGTCTATCAATTGTTGTTTAATATATCTGAAACTTGCTATAAGGGTGAATGATTGTCCTATCTATTTACATATCGATGATTTTTGATAAAGTAATGGGGATTTCTGTGTTTCTTACGGGGATTTCTGTAAATACATGGGGATTTCGGTGATTTCTGTAATTCTATGGACCCGGTAATAAATGGGGTTCGCCGCCTGTTATCATCCATTGGGCGGCGCTTGTGTACTATGAGTTAGTAATGTCGATTTCAGTTAGCAACCTTATGACGTCACAGTAACATTCCATTGTGCTTTACGTCATTTTTGCGAGAATATGTTGTATTTCCTCCGTAAATATCAGGACCGCAGTTTATTGCTGCGAACCCATTACCATTAACACCATAAAATGTACCGAAAACACCAAAGGAAATAAAGAAAACAACACATCTACGTTAGATACAGATGTTATAATAATCTCACCAAATATTATTCAAGTAGGTTGCATTTTGAGGAAGTTACGGCAATATTTTTCAAAGGTATTCAGTGATCCTGCAGGGGTCTAGAATTCCCATTTCCCGTTGCCCGGGGAAAGTTAAATGCGAGGTCGGGAAAGTGAATAGCTGATTTGTTCTTACCCACGAACAAGTAATTTATCAGCGATTAGTGATGAAACGATTATCACCGATGATCGAATATTGATCGCTGAAAGTGTGCCGATTTCGATTTTCGATTCTATTTTCAAAAATTGAAAAATCGCTGGAAAAAAAAAGACGCAGAAGAAGAAGTTTTATCATCCAAATTGACTCGTAAAATGTAGTGTAACTATCTACCGAAATGACCCAATTGACCGGAATGCCCCATCTTAATTATTACTGAAATGCCCATGAAAATGGATTTTAATGATTTAGGATAAAAACATGTGAACATATAGTATTTTTGTTTGATTTTCTTATCTTTGTATAAATTCATTGTTAAAAAAATCATGTCATTGTTAAAAAAATCGTTTATCTTGCCACCTGACGAATTTCGTCTGATTCATACACAGAGGACTAAAAGTGAAAAAAAAAACCAAACTTATTCATCAATTTCATGACATTTGTAATTTTCAAAGAATCATCAGAATGAATCTATGATGCTTTTTTTAATAGTTTGTCCCCTTTTAATTTTTCCATAGAATAAAGGAATTGCTAGTTATTCTTGTTTGGCCTTTGGTAAAGGCACTTGTTATCTTGTTATTGAGATATATTTTATTGTTTAAAATTTCTTGTTTATTGTATTTTTCAAATAGAAAAATTCTACATACATGATTACATCGTCAAATGATAAAAATATCCCCTTGCAAAATGGTTTTCTTATTTGTCCGATTATAATCGATCATCGATCGGTTATGATTTCCGATTATTGTCCGATCATCAATTATGAAAATTGTCCGATTCTGCATCACTATCAGCGATGTATCACTGATAGAAAATATCCTTTTTAAAAAGGATAATACAGATAATCCTTCAATAAATCTTCATCGTATCATATGGAATAAATTCGTATGGATTTACTTAAATGGACGGCAGATTACACTACATTATATCAAAAAACTGTTATTGGATTGACACATATCAGGTTTACTTCTTTATTATACCTTCGTCTTCTTCCTTAAGTGTCTAACTCTGTAGGAGCATGCATATACGTGTAACGTGGCAAAAGACACTCTTAGATAGACAGTCTACATTAAAATATAAAAAAGAATATTATATAGCAAATAAATTGATTTCATTACAATACATTAATAAGCATATGTAATTTACATATAAAGCCGGCGTGGCCTAGTGGTATCACGCTGGACTCCTGATCGGGAGGCCGGGGTTCAATTCCCGCTCTGGTCATGCCGGTGTCCTGTCTTTCGGATGAGACAGTAAAAACCGAGGCCCCGTGTCGTGGTATGCATGGCACTTTAAAGATCCCTCACTGCTTCGGGTGGGTCCGTTGTAAAGGTCAAAATTTGTATGCCCCGCATCAGGTAGATGCTGTCACCATATACATGAAATATTCGTGATGTGACGTTAAACAAAAATCAATCAATCAATAATTTATATATATATATACATGAACTTGGTATCACAGGTACCAGTACACTTAGTGATACATCATTGTCGTATACTATTCAGTACTGGCCGCCAACTGCACAGACAATTTACTTGTAAAATAAAAATAATTTATCATAACTCCGTCAAATATTGTTCAAAATAATTGAAACTTGATACATAAATGTAAAATTGCCCAATCTTTCAGAAAATCTAAGTTAATTTAATCCATTGGTGTTTTTGGTACATTTAATGGTGTTTTCAGTAATTACTTGGTGTTTTCGGTGTTTTTGGCATTTTCATGGACCGGTTTATATGACCCTGCATACATCGTCTTAAAATTCTTCATTTCTTGTAATATCTTTTGAAATTCTTGCATGTGGCCATTTTATTACGCTGTCATTTACTATTTCCACTTGCTAGACAGGACAAGTACCTAGCGAGATTCTCTTGTCCGTGAAAAATTTTCACTGGTGACAAGTACTTAGCGAGATTCTCTTGTCCATGAAAAATTTTCACTGGTACTGGACGAGCGTTAATGTCGAGCCCTGATGGGGTAAAGCTAATCTCTTTTGAGAGTCTTGCATGTGGCCTTTTAATATGCTGTCATTTACTATTGCCACTTGCCAGAATCTCTTTTTAGCCCTTCTTTACCTTATTTGGGTTTTCACGATTTGACACCCCCACGTACTTTTGATGATATCATAAAGAGCAGTGTATATTCCTAAGTCGACTCAAGGGCAAGAAGAACTTTAAGTTGCATTGCTGATTATGATAAACCCAGATTTTTACCCCCAACATCTTGAGAAGTCGGGTAGAAAACTCTGATATCTACATGGAGAATAATTAAATTTCTTTCTATTGAAAAGGTCAGGTTCATCCTTCACTACCACTGTTTTTAATCTGATATTTATATTTTGTTGGGGAAAATTTTGCTGAATGGCCTACTTAGCAACCTACTGACTTCTGGCAGACATTAGGGGAGGTAGTGGTGGGTAAAACTAAAGAGAGTGAAATTGAGTGTCTTGAGACCCACTGACTTTGGGCAAACATGCTGGCAGTCAGTGGTGAATGGAAGATCACATAATCAAAGTGCCTTAACAGACATTTGAAAGTGCCTTAGAGGATATGGATCATTTCTATTTGAGTGTAATTTATATGATACAATAAACGTTTTGTGATCAAGTGTTACTTATAAGATACGATATACATTTTTTGATAAATTTAGCATAGTCATAGTGTTATGCATAAAACTTTTGATTTGGCTACCGTATATACTCGCCTAGAAGTCAGATTTTTGGGAGAAAAATGTTGTAAGTCAAATGCACAACTAACTTATAGGAGTGATACTACAAAAGAGGAAAAAATTTTACCTTGATCTGAAGTCAGACTTTGCCATTGATGAATGAACAAAGCAGACATCACCTACCATACTTAGTACACACGATATTCCCCAGTCGTTAAGTACTTTTAAAGAAGATTTTGTGACAATACAATGTATATTGCGTGGCCAACAGTTTCTATAGATAAAGCTGTAATATATCGGTGCTTCGTTGTTTATTTGATTCAGTTCAATACAATTTATAAACTGATTACCTGTGTAGAAGTGAAAAGATAACGAACAGTAATTAAAGGCAATCAGAACCTTATGGAGAAAGTTTAATGACCCGTGACGAGATAGGCATTGATTAAATAACATAACATAGAGTCCACATCTATGATGACATTCCTTTGCCGGAACTACAGATTAAACTGTTTGATGATGATGATGATGACAGCCACAACGGGTTCTAAGGCTGGGGTCTAGGATATGCCCTTTCAAAGTAAATGGCCGTTGTTTTAACGGCTACTATATTCTTAGAAAAGAGTTTATACATAACTGAAAACAATTTAAATGCCCTACTATTGAATATGTCATTTAAACTCCCCTGTATTGTTGATTACACATGAGTGATACCGCACGATCATTAGAGTGGAAAGGCTCCCAAGCCATTCATTGAAAGTCATTGAAAAGATGCCATTGGCAAATACAAGCCTTTGTACATTGAAAATTAAGAACCGACTTATAGGCGAGTCAATGACAAAATCCAAAATTTCAAGCACTAAAAGTACAACTGACTTATAGGCGGAGCGACTTAAAGGCGCGTATATATGGTATTGCTTGAAAAAATAGAGATAATTTGAAATAATTTGTTTCAGAGGCATGTCCGAGATTAGACAGAGAAAGAGGAAATCCAAGTTGTCTAAGACAACAGACATTGTAGATTCCAATGGAATTTCAAAGAGCCTGTCTTCTACTACAGCCACAGTGTCATGGAATTACTTAAATATTTTTGCTGGTCTGATTGTCATGACGATTTGTGGATACCAACATTCTGTGTACATGAGCACATTACATGACAACATGCTCTGGTTCACCAATATAAAGGTACAAGAGTCACATTAAGGCCTTCACATTATCACAGTAACCAAGAAATTCATGTGTATTACATAATTGTCTTAATCTGACAAAAGACATTTAGCCATACAAGCTATTCTGATCAAATTTTGTCCTCTATGTGTCGGTCTTACTGACCATCTTTCTATTATTAAAGATTTCTGTTAGCATATATACATTGTTACATGTGTTTCCTTGTTGTTGTATTAAGGCAGACAACAGAGATATCACTTACATGGCTATGGTTGTTGTTGAGTCATTGAAGAAGTCAATTTTAACTGACAACATTTAGTAAGATCCATGGCACATTGACTTGTTTGCCATATCAGGAATCAGAATTGATGAGAGACTACATTGTGATCCAGTGCAAGTTTACTTAGTCTTCAAGGTTTTTGCTTATCTGAAATACAACCTATTAATTTGTGTAGCCAGAAGCCACATGTGGAAGCTTCTAATTCTTTGGTCTGCTTATTTCTATACTACTGCTAGTATATATTTATTGGTATGCAGTGTTGGTATGTTAGGTATGTGATATATCTGGGCACACCTTTATGTTTTTTATTTTATTTCCTATACGAATTAGAAAGGAAATAAAGAATTTTTTGTTTACTTGGGTAGAATATCTGGTAAGGTATTGTGATACCTATTGCTTTGAATTATTACAGCAACCTTCACACTTCTTCACTTCCACCTGTGGTTCTATGCAGGACATAGGGCACCAACAAATCATCTCCAGGCATTTTGATCCTGGGCTACCTGCTCAAGTTTTCCCCAAGCCAGTCCCATTCTCTGAATCGACATCTAGATCCTGTTGCTAGGTGTTCCTTAGCTGGCCTCTCTTTCGTTTTCCTTGTGGGTTCCATGTCAGAGCTCATTTTGTAGTGCTGGAAGCTGGCTTCCTATGTCCAATCCACCTCCAGCGTTTTTGAAGGATGTTTATTTCTACTTGCTGCTGTGTGGTTCTTTCCTTCAGGTTATGATTGCTGATGATGAGTGACTATCTAATGCAGAGTATTTTTCTTAGACAGGTGTTAGGGAAGGTCTGGATTTTCTTTCTGGTTGCAACAGTTGTCCTCCATGCTTCCAAGACATAAAGTAGTACAGGATCCATAGTTGTGTTGAAGATCCTGACTATGGTGTTCAAAGTCAGGGTTGTGGAACTACAGATGTTTTCAGCTGATGAAATACTGTCCTGGCCTTGCCAATTCTTGCTCTTACATTAGCATCAGAGCAGACTGTTTGTTGACTGTGCTGCCAAGGTATGTGAAGCAGTCCATATCATGCATTGCTTGGCCTCCTAGCAAAATGGGGGTGTTGTTGGCTGCATTGACCTAGAGAATCTTGCTTTTCCCTATGTGGATGTTAAGTCCAATGCTTGTTGAGCTCTGTGACAGTGTGTCTGTCTTGTCCTGCATCCTCTGACCTGTATGAGGGATGAGAGGTCACCTCTCTTTGGGAGCTTTATGAGGCATCTCTCATTCCAGTCCCCTGGCACTGTTCCCTCTTCCCATATGTTCCTAATGGGTAAAGCATCTCCACACTGGTTTTTGTATCAGCATTCAGTACTCCTGCGGGAATCCATCTGGTCCAGCTGCCATGTTGTTATTTAATGGCTCTACAGATCCCTTCTTTGGTGGTTGCACTGCAATCTATAGTTGTCAGCTGGCTCTGTATCTGGAGGGTTTTGTGGGGATGGCCTATTTAAATGTTCCATCTACCTGTTTTCCATACTTCCTTATTTGGAATAGCTCTTCCTTCCATATCCTGGTCTTTCAGGTTTGCCATATTTACCAGATAGTTTCCTGATAGTGCTGTACAGATCCCACATGTTTCCCTTGTTTACTGCCTTTCCACTTCATTTGCCATCCCTTCCATATAGTTTGTTTTGTCTACCTTTATGCTCCTCTTGACACTTTTGTTTGCCTTGGAGTTTTCCACTTCATTTGCCATCCCTTCCATATAGTTTGTTTTGTCTACCTTTATGCTGCTCTTGACACTTTTGTTTGCCTTGGTGTTTTCCACTTCATTTGCCATCCCTTCCATATAGTTTATTTTGTCTACCTTTATGCTCCTCTTGACACTTGTTTGCCTTGGAGTTTTCCATTTCATTTGCCATCCCTTCCATATAGTTTGTTTTGTCTACCTTTATGCTCCTCTTGACACTTTTGTTTGCCTTGGAGTTTTCCATTTCATTTGCCATCCCTTCCATATAGTTTTTTTTGTCTACCTTTATGCTCCTCTTGACACTTTTGTTTGCCTTGGTGTTTTCCACTTCATTTGCTATCCCTTCCATATAGTTTATTTTGTCTACCTTTATGCTCCTCTTGACACTTGTTTGCCTTGGAGTTTTCCATTTCATTTGCCATCCCTTCCATATAGTTTATTTTGTCTACCTTTATGCTCCTCTTGACACTTTTGTTTGCCTTGGTGTTTTCCATTTCATTTGCCATCCCTTCCATATAGTTTGTTTTGTCTACCTTTATGCTCCTCTTGACACTTTTGTTTGCCTTGGAGTTTTCCACTTCATTTGCCATCCCTTCCATATAGTTTGTTTTGTCTACCTTTATGCTCCTCGTGACACTTTTGTTTGCCTTGGAGTTTTCCACTTCATTTGCCATCCCTTCCATATAGTTTATTTTGTCTACCTTTATGCTCCTCTTGACACTTGTTTGCCTTGGAGTTTTCCATTTCATTTGCCATCCCTTCCATATAGTTTGTTTTGTCTACCTTTATGCTTCTCTTGACACTTTTGTTTGCCTTGGAGTTTTCCACTTCATTTGCCATCCCTTCCATATAGTTTATTTTGTCTACCTTTATGCTCCTCTTGACACTTGTTTGCCTTGGAGTTTTCCATTTCATTTGCCATCCCTTCCATATAGTTTGTTTTGTCTACCTTTATGCTCCTCTTGACACTTGTTTGCCTTGGATTTTTCCACTTCATTTGCCATCCCTTCCATATAGTTTGTTTTGTCTACCTTTATGCTCCTCTTGACACTTGTTTGCCTTGGAGTTTTCGGCTTCATTTGCCATCCCTTCCATATAGTTTGTTTTGTCTACCTTTATGCTCCTCTTGACACTTGTTTGCCTTGGAGTTTTCCATTTCATTTGCCATCCCTTCCATATAGTTTGTTTTGTCTACCTTTATACTCCTCTTGACACTTTTGTTTGCCTTGGAGTTTTCCACTTCATTTGCCATCCCTTCCATATAGTTTGTTTTGTCTACCTTTATGCTCCTCTTGATACTTTTGTTTGCCTTGGTGTTTTCCATTTCATTTGCCATCCCTTCCATATAGTTTATTTTGTCTACCTTTATGCTCCTCTTGACACTTTTGTTTGCCTTGGAGTTTTCCACTTCATTTGCCATCCCTTCCATATAGTTTGTTTTGTCTACCTTTATGCTCCTCTTGACACTTTTGTTTGCCTTGGTGTTTTCCACTTCATTTGCCATCCCTTCCATATAGTTTATTTTGTCTACCTTTATGCTCCTCTTGACACTTTTGTTTGCCTTGGTGTTTTCCACTTCATTTGCCATCCCTTCCATATAGTTTGTTTTGTCTACCTTTATGCTCCTCTTGACACTTTTGTTTGCCTTGGAGTTTCCCATTTCATTTGCCATCCCTTCCATATAGTTTTTTTTGTCTACCTTTATGCTCCTCTTGACACTTTTGTTTGCCTTGGAGTTTTCCATTTCATTTGTCATCCCTTCCATATAGTTTGTTTTGTCTACCTTTATACTCCTCTTGACACTTTTGTTTGCCTTGGAGTTTTCCATTTCATTTGCCATCCCTTCCATATAGTTTATTTTGTCTACCTTTATGCTCCTCTTGACACTTTTGTCTGCCTTGGAGTTTTCCATTTCATTTGCCATCCCTTCCATATAGTTTGTTTTGTCTACCTTTATGCTCCCCTTGACACTTTTGTTTGCCTTGGAGTTTTCCATTTCATTTGCCATCCCTTCCATATAGTTTGTTTTGTCTACCTTTATGCTCCCCTTGACACTTTTGTTTGCCTTGGAGTGTTCGTCTTGTGCTTTTGCTTTCTCTGCTCTAGTAGTTGAATATGGCTTTCTTTGCTTTCCTATCTGGTATATGTGTGAGGGTTTCTGCAGAAATCCACTCCTTATGATTGTATTTCATTGGGGCCATGAAAATTTGACATGTTGATGTGACTGTGATCTAAAATCCAGTCCATGTAAGCTTGATATTGTCTTCTGCTTCTGAGTCTGTAATGGTTGAAACCTGTTTGAGAGTGATCTTGAATTCTTGAAACTTTGAGGTATTCTTTTGGAAAGATTCGGTGTCATACTGTTAACAGGATGTTGTCTTTCTTGTCCAATTCTTCTTCAGTTCCATTTCAAGCAGGCCACTAGGAGGTGGTGGTCTGACACTTTGTTGGTTCTTTGCCTTACGCTTACATCTTAGGAGACCTCTGTATTGCTATGCATACATGGTCTGTCTAGTTTTCTATTCTATGGTCTGGTGATACCCATGTAGCCTTATGTATTCTCTTGTGTTGAAAGATTGATTGATTGATTATTGTTTTACGTCACTCCACGATTATTTCTTGTATATGGCGACAGCATCTGCCTGATGCATTGCATACAAATTCCGACCTTTGCAATGGACCCACCCGAAGCAGTGAGGGATCTTTTTATGTGCCATGCCTACCATGACACGGGACCTCGGTTTTTACTGTCTCATCCGAAAGACAGTACACCAATGTGCCCAGGGCGGGAGTCTAACCCGGGACCTCTCGATCACGAGCCAAGCACCTTATCCACTAGGCCACACCGGCTTTGTGTTGAAAGATGCTTCCTCTAATGACCAAGTTGTTTAAGGCACAAAGGTCTGCAAATCTCTCCCCATCCTCATTCATTTCACCTAGTCCCTGTCGACTCAAGAACTTCTCATATCCTCTGTTGTTGCTACCTACTTTGGCATTTCACTCTCCCATGACCATAATGATATTCTGTCTAGGGTGACTCTGGATGATGGTAGACAGTCTGTTGTAGACGTCATCCTTTTCCTCATCCTTGTTGTCATTTGTTGGGGCATAACAAAGTATGATGTCCATGTTGATCCTTCTCTGCTGTGTTTTGAAGGAGGTGAAAGGCATTCAGGGTCCATGTGCTCCCATCCTGTTAGGGCTTCTTGAGTAATTCTGGACAGTATGTGGTGATTTATGTCCTGAAAGCAGCAGCGATTCTGTGAAAGTTTCTACTGACCAGTACGGTCAGATTTTGTCCTTTTATGGCTACCCCACTATATGATTGTCTGGCCATAAGTAAGTATTAGCAGTTGTTTATCATATAGCAGTACAAAAGGACTGAAAGTACTACCAGTATCGTCCTGTCGTAGTTGGTGTATGTTGTAGGGAAGTATTATATTTAGGTTTCACAAGTTCACTTGTGAAACCTATTGTTTTTCTGATTTTTCTTTTTTTTTTATTATTATTATTATTATTATTATTATTTTTATTTTTCTTCCGTTTTTGCAGTGGACAGAGGTTTTCTCCAATACGGTTTAAGATAGAACATTCAAATTTTTAGGATCGTCTCTTTACACATTTCCGCCGAGGTATTTTTTTTAATTTTTCCTACTTTCACTTTGTAAGGTCACAGCGCCACCTACAATTTTTTTATTTAGGTACCTGTATCTTCGCTATTTATTGTCCGATTGGAATGAAATTTGCGGCATTCGATTCAGAAAAGGAGATGCAAGATTTTATGTCACTGCGTCAATTTCGTAGCTCTACCCCGAAAAAGTTGACCTTGACCCGATTGTTTTGAATTCAAGAAAAATATTTCAATCTTAGATTTTAGACAGTAGGATGAAAGATTTCAATGGTCTGATTTGGAATGTGAAAAATTTTTGAAAACGGACCATAAATAAAGTCACAATGAGCGTGGGAAAATTCGCTATGACGTCATCAAAGCTAATTAAATATTCATACGTTAATATCTCTCTTACTAAATAAGATATCAGCATGAAATTTTATATCTAAACATATTTCCACATTCTTAATGTACCTCTAGAATGAAAATGGCATGCTGCCAATATTTTTGAAATTATTGAAAATTTTCGAATCAAATCTTTGGCAAGGTCTAGCGACTTTATTTGCAGTCGGATTTTGATCGGGTTTCTTCCATTCGATAGAGCGTTCAAATACCTACCAGTAGAGTGTTCTCAGATTTTCGCTAACTCTTACGGTTTTTGAGTTATTTGCGTTTGAACACGACAACCCCCTTTAAAGTGATGTTTGTGACGTCATCAACACTCATTAATTATTCATGAAATGTTTTCACCTATAGCTCGCTTATTGAGGAAGATAGAGGTGTGAAATTTGGTAGCATGATAGAGATTGAGAATATCTACCGACTGACAAGAGGAATTTGGCATGTAGCCAAATTCCTGAAAATGACGTCATACTTTGTAAATGACGTCATATCTCCCTTATTTTTCATCGGATCGAGGCGGGGACGGTTGGAATCGATTCTGCGTGAAAAAGTAAAATGGTAAATACTCGAAACAGAATTTCGATATCTCTTACCGTTTTCGAGATATTTGCGGTCAAAGTTCACGGTTTCACCATTCCTGAAAACACACTTTTCAACTTCAGGAAGCTGTGTTTCGCTTATTGAGGAAGCTAGGGGTGTGAAATTTGGTAGCATGGTAGAGATTGAGAATATCTACTGACTGACATGAGGAATTTGGCATGGAGCCAAATTCCTGAAAATGACGTCATACTTTGTAAATGACGTCATATCTCCTTTATTTTTCATCGGATCGAGGCGGGGACGGTTGGAATCGATTCTGCGTGAAAAAGTAAAATTGTTAATACAGCAACAGAATTTCGATATCTCTTACCGTTTTCGAGATATTTGCGGTCAAAGTTCACGGTTTCACCATTCCTGAAAACACACTTTTCAACTTCAGGAAGCTGTGTTTCGCTTATTTATAAAGCTAGTGGTGTGAAATTTGGTAGCATGATACAGAATAAAAATATTTACCGACTGACAAGAGGAATTTGGCATGGAGCCAAATTCCTGAAAATGACGTCATACTTTGTAAATGACGTCATATCTCCCTTATTTTTCATCGGATCGAGGCGGGGACGGTTGGAATCGATTCTTCGTGAAAAAGTAAAATGGCAAATACCGGCAACAGAATTTCGATATCTCTTACCGTTTTCGAGATATTTGCGGTCAAAGTTGACGGTTTCACCATTCCTGAAAACACACTTTTCAAATTCAGGAAGCTGTGTTTCGCTTATTGAGGATGTTAGAGGTGAGAAATTTGGTAGCATGATAGAGATTGAGAATATCTACCGACTGACAGGAGGAATTTGGCATGGAGCCAAATTCCTGAAAATGACGTCATACTTTGTAAATGACGTCATATCTCCCTTGTTTATCATCGGGTCGATTCGGGAATGGTTGGAATCGATTCTGCGTGAAAATTTAACATAATAACTAGTCCAACAGAATTTCGATATCTCTTACCGTTTTCGAGATATTTGCCGTCAAAATTCATGGTTTCACCAATCCTGAAAATACACTTTTCAACTTCAGGGAGTTGTGTTTCGCTTATTTATAAAGCTAGTGGTGTGAAATTTGGTAGCATGATACAGAATAAAAATATTTACCGACTGAGAAGTGGGATTTGGCATGGTGCGAAATTCCTGAACATGACGTAATACTATTTAAATGACGTCATAGCTCCCTTACTTTTCATCCGATCGAATCGGGAATGGTTGGAATCGATTCTTCGTGAAAAATAAAATGTATATATTCACCTAAATTTTTTTTTTCCATATCCCTTACCGTTTTTAAGATATTTGCGGTCAGATTTAACGGTTTCACAGTCCTTTCCGCATACCTTGGGGCCCCACAAAGGGATGTGGTCCCAAAATATTTCTTCCTCTTATTCCCCGGAGAAAAATCTTTCATGCTGAATTCTTCATTTTCAATCCAAGAACAACAAAAAGCCAAGACATTTGGTCTTAACTTTTTCATCTGAGTCTTGTGAAACCTTCTTGTTGGCTCGCCAACAAGGTCAGCTCTAGTTACTTCTCTAGTTGATGTGTGTTGTAGGCAAGTGTTGTCATTATTGCTCTATTTAGTGTGTTGTAGGGAAGTCCAGTGTGTGTGCGAACTTTCTTAGGCTTTACCGGACATTTGTATGGTAAAGCTTCATACTTCAAAGCATTTGGTTTTCCCTACTACTCTAGTGGGTGTGAGTTGTAGGAAAGTGTTGTTACTTCTACTCTAGTGGTTTTGTGTTGTAGGGAAGTATTGTCACTACCTCTCAAATAGGTATGTGCTTTAGGGAAGTGTTATCACTACTGCTCTAGTCGGTGTGTTTTATGTAAGTGTTGTCACTACCTCATTAGTTGATGTGTTGCAGAGAAGTGTTGTCACTACTACTCTAGGTGTGTGTTGTAGGGAAGTGTTGTCACTTTTTCTCTGGTATGTGTATGTTGTATGGAAGTGTTTTCCCTACTACTGTAGTGGGTATGTGTTGTAGGGAAGTGTTGTCACTACTACTCTAGTGGGTGTTTGTTATTGGGAAGTGTTGTCACTACTACTGTAGTTGGTGTATGTTGTGCAGTCAATACTTATGTTTCTTGTTTAATATAGAGGTACACAATGTACTGTATATTTCATGCTTCTTTGGTTTATGTGTGCTGTATGGGAAGTTTTGTATTGTGTATACTTCTTTGGCCTGAGTGTTGTGCAACAGGGAAAGTGTTGCATCGTCAGTATTTCTCTGGTCCTAGTGTTCTGTAGTTTCGTATTATCGATATCTGTCATTTGGTTAATGTTTACTGGAGAGGACATGTTATATCAAGAATACTTTGCAAGCGGTTTGTGCAATAGGGCAGGTCTGTGTATGTTGTACAGAACGTGTTGTATCATCAATACTTTTTGGCCTGTAATGCATTGGGTGTGTTGTGTTGTCAGTTTTTCTTTGCTCCATGTGTGTAGTACAGGTAGTGTTGTAAGTACTTTTTTAGCTCACCTGAGCCAAAGGCTCAAGTGAGCTATTGTGATCAATCACCGTCCGTCGTCTGTCGTCCGTCGTTAACTTTTCACATTTTCGACTTCTTCTCCAGAACCACGGAACAGAATTTGATGATACTTGATAAGCATGTAGTACTCATGGTCCCCTACAAGTGTTGTTGTTTTTCGTCCGGATTCATCAACAGGTGGCGCCACCACAGGCAAAAGTAGGTCAAAGAGGGTACCCTCCTTTGACAAACTTCTTCTTCAGACCGGGGGCATACAGAGACAAACCGAATGCATAGGAATGATCTAGAGGGATGTGTGAAGAAGTGTTGTTATTTTTGGTTCCGTTCCGAAATCAAATTTTTGACGTTTTTTTGTACTTGGTAGTTTTAATGCAGAAAAGAGGTATTTTTTTCTTTTAGTAAACATTGATGCATTAATTTGGTTTAATTTGATCATTTTGATGGTAAGAAATACTACTGCGAAGAAAATTTTTCAACATTTTATGTTTTGGATTTTTTATGAATTTTTTAAGACTTTCACGAAAAAGGGGGGTGGGATAATTGGTGTAAACATTTCACAGTTTGAACTTTTTCTTCGGAACCACTTGCTGGAATTCAATGAAACTTGGCATGCATCAAATACTCAAGGTCCCCGACAAATGTGGTCATCTTTGTCAGGATCCATGAACAGGTGGCACCACCACAGACAAAAGTAGGTCACAGAGGGTACCCTCTTTTGACAAACTTCTTATTCAGATCGGGTGCATACAGCGACAAACCGACTGCATAGGAATGATTTAGAGGCATATGGGAAGAAGTGTTGATATTTTTGGTTCCATTCCGAAATCAAATTTTTGACGTTTTTTCATTTTTATTTTGGACTTTGTTATTTTAATGCATTAAAGAGTTATTATTTTCTTTTAGTAAACATTGATGCATTCATTTGGTTTCATTTAATCATTTCTATGGTAAGGAATGCTGGTGCGAAAGAATTTTTTCAATATCTCGATTTTTGAATTTTTTATGAATTTTTTAAGACTTCCAAGAAAAGGGGGAGGGGGGGGGGACAATTTTTCATATCTTCAACTTGATCTACAGAACAACTTGAAGGATTGTGATAAAACTGGGTAGGATGCAAGTACTCATAGTCCTTTTCAAAGGTTTTGTTTTTTGTGCGGATCATCCAAATTGGTTAACAGATAATGCCACCATGTCTAAAAGTAGGTCTCACAATGGTACATATACCACTTGGTAATTGAAATATGGAGAGTAGCGGTTCAAATCCAGCTGTGGTCAAAAAAAAATTATTTTTTTTTTTTACACATCTAAATAAGTTTTTAGATGTTTCTCAACACTCAACATATGAAATTAGGAATTTTACATTTAAGACTTCCAAAAAAAAAAAGGGGGGGGGGGGGGGTGGCCATTTTTCACATTTTCAACTTTTTCTACAAAACTGTTTGAAGGATTTTAATAAATCTTGGTAGAAATAAGTCACTTATGATCCTCTTCAAATTCTGTTGTTTTCGTCCAGACCTCTTTACAGGTGGCGCCACCATAGTCAAGAGTAGGTCACAAACGAGTTCCCTCGTTTAACAATATTCTTTTTCATACGGGCTGTATACAGAGACAAACAGAATGCATAGAAATGATCTAGAGGGATGAGTGAAGATGTATTGTCATTTTGGTTCCCTTCCAAAATCAAATTTTAGAATTTTTTTCGACATTTCTTTGGACTTGGTGATTCAATGCAGAAAAAAGTGTCATATTTCCTAGTTAATTGATAATGATGATTTCTTATGGACTATTGTGATCATAATTATGGTAAGGATTGTTACTTTGAAAGAATTTTGTCAATATCTCAATTTTTGGATTTTCTATGAATTTTTTAAGACTTCCAAATGAGGGTGTATAGGAACAATTCAATCACATTTTTCAATTCTGCTGTTATACCACATGAAAGATTTTAATGAAACATGGAATACATGAAGTACTAAAAGTCCTCTATCAATTTGGTAAATTTCATCCAAATTGGTTAACAGATAATGCCACCATGTCTAAAAAGCAGTTCTCACAATAGTACATATACCACTTGGTAATTGAAATATGGAGAGTAGCGGTTCAAATCCAGCTGTGGTCAAAATTTTTTTTTCATTTCTTTACACATCTAAATAACTTTTTAGATGTTTCTCAACACTCAACATATGAAATTAGGCAATTTTAAGTTAGATCTGGACAATATTTGAAACAATTGTTGTTCATGACCCAGACTTGAAATCAGTCAGCAAAAGGCCCCACCTAAAGAAAATGACTAACTTGTTGCCCTGAATGACTTCTTGCAGAGACAAAGGAAATGCTTAATATCAAAATCACCTGAATGGATGTGCAAAAAAGTGTTGTTTTTTATTCTAGCCTGAAATAAAATTTGACATATTTTCAACATCTGTGTTGACTTAGTCACATTAATGCAAAAATAAATGAATTCTTCCTTCATGCATGACTGATAATCTAGGTACTTAGGTGAGCGATATAGGCCCACTTGGGCCTCTTGTTTGTCATTGTGTGGGGTACTGGAGTTGTTGTGTATTGTGCACTGTACAAAAAGTGTTGTATCGTTGATTTTTATTTGGTATGTGTGTGTTGTATAGGAACTGTTGTATTATCAGTACTACTTTGGTAAGTGGTCAGTATTTTTGTGGTCTATGTGTGGTGTACAGAAATTTTGTATTGTCAGTACTTCTTTGGTTATGTGTGCTGTACGGAAAGAATTATACATAAATGGTTGTTCCATGTGTGCTGTACGAAAAGTTTTATATTATCAGTACTTTTTTATTCATTTGTGTTGTGCGAGAAGTGCTGCATTATCAATACTTTTTGTGTTCGCTGTACGGGAAGTATTGTATAATCAGTACTTCTTTGCTCCGCATGTGCTCAACAAGATGTATACTTTTTCTTCCGTTTGTACTGTACGGGAAGTACTTCTTTGTTCCTTGAGTGCTGTACGGGAAGTATCGTATTTCAGTACTTCTTTGCTCCGTATGTAATGTACGGGAAGTGTTGTGACGTCAGTACTTCTTTGATCTGCAGTACTTCTTTATGTCCATGTGTGTTGTTGAGGATTGATTTACAAGTGTAGAGTTCTTATCGATTTTTCATCAGCCTTCGTAACATCAGAGTCGTGAGGGGACCCTGCTACAGATTTGTGATTTTAAGTGTACGATAATTCCTCATGAAGCAGACGATAACAGGCCTGTCGTGTGCATATGACACTCTCAAAGGATAAATTTATGAATAATTGATCTCTGATCACAGGAAGATTGCTTCCTGACGATCTCCATTAACAATATTTGATGGCCAATACTGAAATGGCATTGATAGATACTGTTAGTTGAAATAATTGTCACTATTTTTTGGACCGTCTTACCACATATAAATCATTGCTCATTCATTCAGAATGGACCAAAATAAGAAAACAAAGCAAGTATTGACTGATTTTGTAGGATTAACCGGGGGTGACTGTTAACTCTGTGGTGTGCGTTTTATGTGCAGTAAATTCGATTAATGGATTATACACACTGTGGAGGATGTTAAGAGCTGATTTGTATTAGTTTCTTAGAGGAGTAAATTTCCATTCTCGTGTATCTTATGTATTTGATATGTTCATATATAGAACTAGCCATTACTACTAGGCGCATCGTGTACTTTCTGATATTATGAATTGTGTGTAGGAGATGCGAGGGAGACTCTAGCTTACTGTAAACTTGTTACTGTTTAAGTTGGCTTCTCACTGTATGAGATTTGCTTTAATCGGGAGTATTACTTTAAACAAATATATTAGTTTATAGTCCGTATGCTGCATGGGATATTTTCTCCTAGCGGTAGACGGTGCAGCAGCTTGAGGAGAAGACTTAGTGGGACCATATGCTACAGTGGTTGGTCGCTTAAACAGATCTCTCGAAGAAAACGAATAACCGTCATAACGCTGCAGTAAGGCGTTTGACACGCGACTGAACGTGCGTCTCGGTGTGTGATAGATCCGTGGTCATGACGGAGTTGCGACGTAGGAAAACGAATCGGTATAAGAGTAGCGGCGTCAGAAATGGTTTGGCGAAGACCACGAATTCTGGGTATAGTGGCAAGGAGGGGTGGACTTTATGGGGCATGTCTTCTCATCAGCTGGTCATCAACATTGTGGGCTCTCTCATGTGCCTGTATCTAGGATATAAACATGCGTGGTACATGTCCCTGATCCATGAAAATAATATGTGGTTCTCAAATATCAAGGTAGACTATTGTATTTGTAATTTATCATAGATTAATCTTGAAACATTGTGTAAAATCATTCTTATTCGTGTTCGATAGAAATTAATTATGTGCAACAATTTTGCATGTGATAAATTTAACTAACTAATAATGAAATCTCTTTTTTTTATTATTTTATTATTATTTTATTTTTTTGTCAGAGCAATAAATCCACGATATACGTGCTGTGTTAAGGGGTTTATGTTAGCTTAGGAGATCGATAATCCCTTGACGGATATTAAGGAGTTGTTGATTATCTTAGGGGATCGAAAATTTCTTGAAGGATATTAAAGAGCTGTTGACAAATATTTCACTAAGTGGATGGTAATAGGTGTTTTATATGAAAGCATTGGATACTGGTAAACTCTAGTGATATGTGGAATGATACGGAATTAGTTTGAGACTGAGACAAATAAATCCTTGAGTGATATGCTAAGGGGATAATCTTAAGATAATTTGAATCTCTGAGTAAAGTGGCATGATGTCTTCATCTGATATATTCTGGACTACAATGAGTATCAAATAAATCAGATGATAGATAAAGAAGAAGCTGATATACAAAAACCTGGTGCACACACGCAAATGAACAAACACACATACATACACCATCACACACATGCAGATATATGTTTGTGTCTTATTTGGGATAGATTTAGAGAGAGGAAAATCACATGTAGCCAGTAGAGATTTAGGTGTACTTCCCACACTATATTGCGAGATCGAAAATATGATATGTTTACATTTATGTATTATAATGGAAAATATGTATGTATGAATGTATGTATGTATGTATGTATGTATGTATGTATGTGTGTGTGTGTGTGTGTATGTATGTTTGTGTGTATGTATGTTTGTATGTATGTATGTATAATTGATGTTTGGGTTTCTTTCCAGGAAGTAGAACGCGAGATTTCCTTCCGTACAGAATCTGGCCTGTACTATTCCTACTATAAACAGATGATACAAGCACCATCTATCTCTCAAGGTAACTACTATTAAAAAAAGAGGAATTGTCATATTGTGTGATGTATAATGTTCAAATACATAAATAAATCAGTAATGTGCAATAAAGTTATAAGTAAATTTCACTGTATAGAAATGTAACAAAAGTAAAACTGCAGTTTACAATAATGATACCATAGTCATTAGCATTCCTTATCAACAGATACCTCTTCCTCTACAGGTTTATACAGTCTGACACATGACAATATGACCGAGCATCCTGATACTATCAACATCCTGGAACGAATGAACATTTACCAGGAAGTCATACTCAGTATAATCTATAGGATTCTCCCAATAAAGGTCAGTACATTTATTAAGGTCATACTCAGTATTATCTACAGGATTCACCCAATAAAGGTCAGTACATTTACTAAGGTCATACTCAGTATAATCTATAGGATTCTCTCAATAAAGGTCAGTACATTTACTAAGGTCATACTCAGTACTATCTACAGGATTCACCCAATAAAGGTCAGTACATTTACTAAGGTCATACTCAGTATTATCTACAGGATTCACCCAATAAAGGTCAGTACATTTACTAAGGTCATACTCAGTATTATCTACAGGATTCACCCAATAAAGGTCAGTACATTTACTAAGGTCATACTCAGTATTATCTACAGGATTCACCCAATAAAGGTCAGTACATTTACTAAGGTCATACTCAGTATAATCTACAGGATTCACCCAATAAAGGTCAATACATTTACTAAGGTCATACTCAGTATAATCTATAGGATTTTCCCAATAAAGGTCAGTACATTTACTAAGGTCATACTCAGTATTATCTACAGGATTCTCCCAATAAAGGTCAGTACATTTACTAAGGACATACTCAATATAATCTGTAGAATTTTCCCAATAAATATTAAGGCCAGTTCATTTACTGAGGTCATTCTCGGTATTATTAATAGAATTCTGTCAACAAAGGCCAGTACATTTATTAAGGTCATTCTCAGTATTATTTACGGGTTTCTCCCAATAAAGGCCAGTATATTTTCTGAGGTCATAATCAGTATTATCTATAGGATTCTCCAAATAAAGGTCAGTACATTTACTAAGGTCATACTCAGTATTATCTATAGGATTGTCCCAATAAATATTAAGACATTTACTAAGGTCATACTCAATATAATCTATAGGATTCTCCCAATAAAGATCAGTACATTTACTTAGATCATACTCAATATAATCTACAAGACTCTCCAGGTATAAGTACATACACCAAAGTTTAGGTCAGATGTGGTTGAATACCCAATAATAACTTTTTTTTCCCAAGCATCAAAGATTATGGGTTATTTAGTTTTTGGCCTTTCTATTTGTGACAAAAAAAACCACTCCACATAACTTTTCAACTGTAAGATTGGACTTTCATATTTCATTTGTATTCCTGAATTGTTGTGACTAGACCTTTCCGTCAGTACCAAAATTTTGATCTTGTGACCTTTACCTTGGAGTTTGGTCTAGTTTTAGGATAACAGCTTATACTGACAAAGTTACCAGCAGATGCATTCATATTTCATGAACACTTCTTGGTGCTGGATTTTAGAGTAACTCTGGTCTAAAGATCAATAATATCTTGATGTTTGTCCATCTTTCCAGTTGTCTGTTTGTCCATCCGTCTATCCATCTGTCTTTCAACATCCTGAATTTTCTGGTTTAAGATATCAGACTTAGAATCACAGACATGATACTCTGTACATGTATGTAAGATGACTTTAATTAATAGGGATTTTACTTCAAATGAAACAGTTTTCGGCATTAACAGTTGAGTGACTTCTTCTAAAAACGTCAGCTTTGCCATCAGGACATACCATCTTTAGTGGATTATTCTTTCATGTATACTTTTTATACATCCGTCTTCAGACGGGGCGTTATTTATGGCATTGTCCATTTGGCATCTGTCCACCATATGTTGTCCAGGCCATAACTTTTTACCCCTTGCATAGATTTGATTAGTATTTCACAGAATTGTTGTCCAGGACCCAAGCGTGTCATGACATTGAACCAAGGTCATATATGCAAGGTCAAGGTCATGGTGCATATTATTGGTAAATCTTTGTCGGAACCATAACTTTGTACCCCTTGCATGGATTTGAGTAATACTTAAAGGGTTACATTAGAATTAAAAAAAAAAGCCTCCCTACATTAAGTCAGTGAAAAAATTTCTGTGAAATTCAAAATAATATTGATTGGTGTATAATGCTATGTTGGTGTTGCTCATGTTAGCAATTTTTTATTTCTTAAGAAAAGGGGTATTTGTGGTTGATCATCTTCGCAAGCCAAGGCTTCGTTTCGTTCTACTGCACTACAGTAGAACGAAACGAAGCCTTGGCTTGCGAAGATGTGGTTGATAAGCCAAGTTGTTTCAAGTTTTTACCACATTCTTCATTACTTATTTACTGATGCTAACACTTTCACCATTTTCAGAGCGAGCCAATTTTTTTCTACATAAACACTGTCTTTGGTCTTCATGGTATGCTGGTATGTGCTCTGTTTGTGACTTCCTACATGCTGAGTGGATCCTGGCTGTCAGGGGTCCTTACTGCCTGCCTATATATCTTCAATAAGTAAGTATAACTATAGGTACAGGATTCTGACTGCAGTTTTTGGCCTTTACTTTCACAATGCATTCTACATATTATACAGGATGCATTATGCTATGATGCTGACATCCTTCCACTATATATCAGTCCATTTCTCTGTCAGCATGAACTAGTCTGCACTTCTCCTTTGATATCATTACCAATACAAATGATTGTTGTATATGAAAGAGTATTATGCGGTGGTTGTGCACTTAGGTTTAGGTCTGGGAGAGTGGTCCCAGGGAGAAAGACAAATAGACTTAGTAAACAAATTCTAAATCATAGCTACTAATGATTTGATAGTGGTATATGAGAGGATATAACTTGTAGTTGTGCACCTAGGCTTCAAACTGGTGTCTGGAAAAGAGATTGCCTGAAAAAATCCACTCTCATTAAAACTCCATCATTCACGCTTCTTAGTTTTACCATGTTCGCTGTAGTAGACCTGAATACACTCTGTAGCAGTTCATTTCAGATGGACTTTTGAAATGAACCAATCAGCATCCACTGTGTGAAGCTGGCCAGTCGGTGTCTGCTGTGTGAAGCTGGTCAATCAGTGTCTGTTGTGTGAAACTGACCAGTCAGTGTCTGCTGTGTGAAGCTGACCAGTCAGTGTCCACTGTGTGAAGCTGACCAATCAGTGTCTGCTGTGTGAAGCTGACCAATCAGTGTCTGCTGTGCGAAGCTGACCAATCAGTGTCTGCTGTGTGAAGCTGACCAATCAGTGTCCACTGTGTGAAGCTGGCCAGTTCTTTTTTCCATTGCTGTTTATAATAGTTTCGAATTTGAATCCACAAGTCATGCACAAATTGCCAAACAAGTAGGTTTTTCTAGGTGTGCTACCATGAGAGATGGAAACAGCCATATTTGTTTACACATGTTAACATGGAATTCCTTTCGCTGGCCAGCACAGTGGACGCTAATTGGTCAGTGTCAAAGGTCAATCTGAGATGAACTGCTAGGGAGTGTATTCAGATCTACCACAACGGACATGGTAAAACTAAGGAGAATGATAGATCAAGTTTTAATGAGATTTGAAAAAAATCTTGTCTGCACTACTCCTTTTTAACCATTTTAGATGAATCAGATGTGACTTGTAGTTCTGCACTTGGGGTCTGACCATTTAGGGCTTGGATGGGCCTTAATTTTTTAATTTTGGTACAAGTGTGATTATCTGTTTTTGTGTAGACATTGGCTTATTTTGTATATTTTTAGCATTGTGATGTACATTTGCTGTTGTGTAGGGGGTAGAGATTGGCTTATTTTGTATATTTTTAGCATTGTGATGTACATTTGCTGTTATGTATGGGGTAGAGATTGGCTTATTTTGTATATTTTTAGCATTGTGATGTACATTTGCTGTTATGTATGGGGTAGACATTGCCTTATTTTGTATATTTTTAGCATTGTGATGTACATTTGCTGTTATGTATGGGGTAGACACACATTGGCTTATTTTGTATATTTTTAGCATTGTGATGTACATTTGCTGTTATGTATGGGGTAGACATTGCCTTATTTTGTATATTTTTAGCATTGTGATGTACATTTGCTGTTATGTATGGGGTAGACATTGGCTTATTTTGTATATTTTTAGCATTGTGATGTACATTTGCTGTTATGTATGGGGTAGACATTGCCTTATTTTGTATATTATTAACATTGTGATGTACATTTGCTGTTATGTAATGGGTAGACATTGCCTTATTTTGTATATTTTTAGCATTGTGATGTACATTTGCTGTTATGTATGGGGTAGACATTGCCTTATTTTGTATATTTTTAACATTGTGATGTACATTTGCTGTTATGTAGAGGGTAGACATTGGCTTATTTTGTGTATTTTGAGAATGGTGAGGTACATTCACTGTTATGTAGGGGATGGACATTGGCTTATAGTATCAACCAGATAATAGATTTCACCATCACCTTACTGTCAAAAACTTAACATGCAAAGAGGCTGAAATCTGCCGGTCCAGACGGCATGACAGGTATAAATTGGCCGTAACCGGCAAAGTTTTTGTCCAAGTAGGTCCAAATTCTGTCGTCAATTCTGACCGCAAATTTTCATTTTAATATTCTGGATCGGTTACACGTTTAATTTAAACCTCTGTATATTATACTGCTATACAAGCGTTGTATTGACATTGAAGGTACAAACAAAAACTTGGCCCATGAAATTCGTGTCAGGCGCTAAACCGGGCCAGGAAAGAAAGCTTCCTACAGAAGGGGCAGAAAACAAAGCAACGAAATACACCAAATACAGGATTCCTCAGGAATTTAAACAGTCATGAAAAGAGGGGAGGGATAGATTATTGTTTGAGGAGGGGAAAGGGATGACATGTAAGGTCTGAGTGTGAGATAGAGGATGAGTCAGAGAGTGAAATTGAAGACGAGTCTGAGTGCAAGCAAGATGAAAAGGAGAATTAAAGTTTGTTGAATCTATGAAGCTGAAATGGAATATAACTAAAATCAAGTGTGTACACCTTTATGAATTAAGATAGTTCAAAGTAAACAAATTAGATATTGTGAAATTGTAACTTTCCGAACTTCTCACATTCTTCGGGCTAGCAAACTTTCATTTGGACCTGCAAAAATATTGAGGATGCCAGTCCAAATGACCTGCATGTTTTTTAAGATTTCAGCAGCTCTGAACATGTAAAATATTTCTTTATATGTTAAAACTTGAAACATTTAACCAAATATCTAGAAGATTTTAGTAATTTTGTGTAATGACCGCCCTGTTTAAATAGATAAAATATACCATTTTGATGAATTTATTGATATTGTCTTACATTGGATTTCCAATCAAAACTATGGTATGAAAACTGAAAACATATGAGGTAAATGGAATAATTGTACATACTGTGTCTCTGATTGGTTTTAGAGTAGATACGACTCGGGTTGAGTATGTCATTCCACTACGGGAGAGTTTCTCTCTGCCATTTTTGTGGGTGCAGGTGGCTGCAACCTCCTACTACTTCAGACCCAGTAATTCTAATCAACAAGAGGTATGTACACAGTGTTAGAATTCATTTTGTTGAAATGTTTACATGTCTGTGTGTTACCTTAAAATTGGAAAAGCCCTTATAGCTGGTCTAAATAAGTAGGATGCAATGTTATATCTACATTACTTCCTGACGTTTTAGAACTTGATATGTCTTGAGTATTCAACTTTATAATATTAATTTGTCCAGAGAAGATGTTTTTCAACTTGCACACATATTACCCTAGTTTTCATATTGGTCAAGGTAGCAGGGATTTTTTAAGTCCCTTGTAGTAGTCAGTTCTTTACTAATACCCATATATTAGTTATCCATATTGACTAATATATTGTTGATAATCTCCCTTTACAGAAGTTAGCAGTAAGTACTATCATGGCCAGTACCTTTTTTTTCTCCCTTTTCTGGCAGTTCAATCAGTTCATCCTCCTCCTACAGGCTTTTGCTTTATTTGGAGTTTGGGTGTTGGACATGGTGCCTCCAAGAAAGGTAAGTGTCATACTGTAATTCTTGGATTTGAAAATTATTGTTTTTAATCACCTAAATATAAGACATTTACTTAGTTTTATACACCGATAAGCTCTGGTGATGTCTAGTGTTCATCAGTTATTTACTTAGTTTTATCCATTGATAAGCTCTCACGATGCCCAGTGTTCATCAGTCATTTACTTAGTTTTATCCATTGATAAGCTCTCACAATGTCCAGTGTTCATCAGTCATTTACTTAGTTTTATCCATTGATAAGCTCTCACGATGCCCAGTGTTCATCAGTCATTTACTTAGTTTTATCCATTGATAAGCTCTCACAATGTCCAGTGTTCATCAGTCATTTACTTAGTTTTATACATTGATAAGCTCTCACATTGTCCAGTGTTCATCAGTCATGTACTTAGTTTTATCCATTGATAAGCTCTCACGATGTCCAGTGTTCATCAGTCATGTACTTAGTTTTATCCATTGATAAGCTCTCACGATGTCCAGTGTTCATCAGTCATGTACTTAGTTTTATCCATTGATAAGCTCTCACGATGTCCAGTGTTCATCAGTCATGTACTTAGTTTTATACATTGATAAGCTCTCACAATGTCCAGTGTTCATCAGTTATTTACGTAGTTTTATACATTGATAAGCTCTCACAATGTCCAGTGTTCATCAGTCATTTACTTAGTTTTATCCATTGATAAGCTCTCACAATGTCCAGTGTTCATCAGTCATTTACATAGTTTTATACATTGATAAGCTCTCACAATGTCCAGTGTTCATCAGTCATGTACGTAGTTTTATCCATTGATAAGCTCTCACAATGTCCAGTGTTCATCAGTCATTTACTTAGTTTTATCCATTGATAAGCTCTCACGATGTCCAGTGTTCATCAGTCATTTACTTAGTTTTATCCATTGATAAGCTCTCACGATGTCCAGTGTTCATCAGTCATTTACTTAGTTTTATCCATTGATAAGCTCTCACATTGTCCAGTGTTCATCAGTCATTTACTTAGTTTTATACATTGATAAGCTCTCACATTGTCCAGTGTTCATCAGTCATGTACTTAGTTTTATACATTGATAAGCTCTCACAATGTCCAGTGTTCATCAGTCATTTACTTAGTTTTATACATTGATAAGCTCTCACAATGTCCAGTGTTCATCAGTCATTTATTTAGTTTTATCCATTGATAAGCTCTCACAATGTCCAGTGTTCATCAGTCATTTACGTAGTTTTATACATTGATAAGCTCTCACAATGTCCAGTGTTCATCAGTCATTTACTTAGTTTTATCCATTGATAAGCTCTCACGATGTCCAGTGTTCATCAGTCATTTACTTAGTTTTATCCATTGATAAGCTCTCACGATGTCCAGTGTTCATCAGTCATTTACTTAGTTTTATCCATTGATAAGCTCTCACGATGTCCAGTGTTCATCAGTCATTTACTTAGTTTTATACATTGATAAGCTCTCACAATGTCCAGTGTTCATCAGTCATTTACTTAGTTTTATACATTGATAAGCTCTCACAATGTCCAGTGTTCATCAGTCATGCACTTAGTATTATACATAGATAAGCTCTCACAATGTTTCGTGTTCATCAGTCATTTACTTAGTTTTAAGTTATTTTGATCAAACTTAGGAAGAATAAAATTCACCCTGCACATACACCCAAAACATAAAATGAGTACAGTCAGGGTATAACCCTCTGCATTCATAACTGAAAAGTTGTTGAAAGCAGTGTAAAGCAATAAAAAATTAAACCCATTGAGTTATTTACTGTGTACCTAGTATTTGAATTTAAGTGCAGCCAAATCTTAGCATGAAAGGTTGAAAGAGTTCTGTTGTGTATTATGATGGTTATTAATCAGCAGAATATGTGTCTCTCCTTCTATATATCTTTGGTTATATTAGTATTAATGCCATCATAAATTAGCACTTAATACATCATTTCCCTTGCCATAATATTAATACTGCTAAAATGAGTCCCTATATAGCATACTTAACATTGTGCCATAGATTACTGATGAGAAAGCCATTGTTTACAGGTGCGGATGCTATTTTTGGCTCAAGCCTCCTCATTACTACTTACTTGCCTACTGCAGTATGTAAACCTAATGATCATAGGGTCATTGGTTCTGAGTTTTATACCAGCATCTCTGTTGCTCATGTATATAAGGGTAAGGCTTGGCCTTTTATATATTTGTCTATGGTTTAGATATTCCATTTTTTTGTAGTGCTTTTAACAATTCTTGCAATTTTCCAGTGCTTAAAAAAAGACAAAAATATGTAAAAAGTATTTCACAGAGTTCAGTTAAATCAATTGACATAAATATGTTGAGCTGTACAAATCAAATAGTAGTAATAAGTTCTTTGTTCAAATATTTAACTTAGTAGCTGCTTTTCAGGGAGATGACATCAGACCTTGCAGTATTCCAACTCGATTGATCAAGACGGTTATTTACAGCATGGCTGTCATAGTGCTTATGATAGTGTTTAACCAAGCTATTAAGGTATGGTAACATTAACTTCTTTCTATGTACAGTGTTGCATTTTCAAACCATTACTATAATATTTTGATTGATTTTAGCTCATTGGGACAAAATGTGCGGATAGCTATTGTCATACCCCCATGCGTCAGTGGCCTCATGCACAAAAACTTTAATCTGAGCTATATCTTTTGAACCAGTAGGGGTAGGCATTGATACTTCACACATAGGTTTCTTATCCCAAGAAATTTCATTTGATACCATGACTTATGACTTTGTGACCTTGACCTTGGACTTTGACCTACTTTTCAAAAAACTTTAATCTGGGCTATATCTTTTGAACCAATAGGAGTAGAGCTTTGATACTTCACACATAGGTTCCTCATGACAAGAGCTTTTATTTAATACCAAGACTTTTGACTTTGTGACATTGATCTTGGAATTTGACTTACTTTTCAAAAAGCCTTTACTTGGGCTTTTTCTTTTGAATTATTAGAGATATGGATTTCACCTGTAGAATCATAATGACCAGAGCTTTCATCTGGTCAACTTTGTACCTATGCCTTGGATTTGACTGTGAATTAAGAAAACATTAAAAATACATGTCTTCCCTCTGACAATTCCCAACCGGGCAATCTGTGTTGTCTTCTGACAACTCTTTGTTATTGTAATAAGTGCAGAGTGCACTACATACATTTAATGCCCAATTGGGAGGGAGACATGAAGATTTGTTCAACCCAGAAAAATCATGTCGCCCGAGGGGCTTCGCTCTCGTGCGACATGATTTTTCTGGGTTGAACAAATTTTCATGTCTCCCCCCAACTCGCCCTCGGGCAACATGATTTTTCTTGTTCGAACAAATTTTCATGTTTTTCTCCCAACTGGGCAATAAATTGTTTATTATACCAAAAGCTGTAGAAGTCTAAGGTCATTCTTGAAAACATGTTTTCATGTAGCCTGCAGTAGCTAGCTGCAATAATAGTTTGACACCAGACAGACAACCATACAGGCAGACTTCGGAAAAATTGTTATCAACCAGCAAAGCTCTTGTACGACATGATTTTTCGGGTTTGAACAAATTATCATGTCTCCCTCCCAACTGGGCAATAAATTGTTTATTATACTGAAAGCTGAAGAAATACTAAAGTCATTCTTGAAAACATGTTTTCATGTAGCCTACAGTAGCTAGCTGTAATAATACTTTGACACCAGACAGACAACCATACAGACAGGCTTCAGAAAAATTGTTATCAACCAGTGAAGCCCTCGAAGACATGATTTTTCTGGGTTAAACAAATTTTCATGTCTCTCTCCCAATTGGGCAATAAATTGTTTATTATACCGAAAGCTGAAGAAATAGTAAGGTCATTCTTGAAAACATGTTTTCATGTAGTCTGCAGTAGCTAGCTGTAATAATACTTTGACACCAGACAGACAACCATACAGACAGACTTCAGAAAAATTACTATCAACCAGCAGTGGATATGAAATCTTCATATTTCTCTTTCAATTGGTAACGAAAAACTTCTATCAAGAAAACACATGTAGCCTTCAATAGCTATGATACATAAGTGTGATTCCTATCAGACAGACAGACATGTATACGAACCTACTCATGTTACTGGGATCAGCCATCTTTGTTTACTGTACAGTATTGTCTGCAAGTTGCAACACACCACTTGCCTCTCAGTCAATCTCAGCAGTTATCGTAACAAGAAAGGCAACTCTTCCTCATCGTAGCATTGGGGTTCCTAGTGGGGGTAGACACGACATCGAACTGTGAGACACAACGTTTTTTTCTCGCTTCCACATGACTTCTCTAAACCAATCATATTTCTTTATTTGTCATATAAATTATATGAGGTGTAATAATGTATTACGGGTATATACATGTATTAAGCAGGGCATATTATGGTATGTTGCTAATCATCTGGGATGTCTTGTCTGTCTGAATGTAAAGTGCTTATTATCATCTTTTGTTCCTCTATATACATGTACAGCTTTCAATGAAATATCTTTCATAAAACAAAAATGATACTGTCAGTAAAAGGCATAATGTTTCACAGACATCTTGCTGTTTCTTGCCTTACTAACGCAAATTGCTAGGTATTATTTGCTGTATCAATTTGCAATGCTTACCATTAACTCCTTTATATTGATACCAAGTTTTTCTAGCTTATCTGAACTCAAGTGAGCTATACTCAACATGTTTCATCAACATTTGAGGGGTGAATCTAAAATGAGGCAAAGTAGGTTATAGAGGGTACCTTCTTTGGTGAATATTCTTCTGTTGATGACCTGCATAGAATGGAAAACTAAATGTATAAAAGTAATCTAGACAGATTTGAGAGTAAAGTTTGTATATTTGTTTTAAATCTAAAATTAATCTTTGATGTGAATTTGAATGCATATTTGTAATTTATCATATCTGCACATTTTCATTGCTGTTTATTCATACCTATAATGCATTCAGTTTTGATGAGTATAAGTAAACAGATATTAACACTACTACAGTAAACTGCACATACAGCGAACACGTTTATTAAGAATTCATGCTTATTACGAACCGAGATGAATTCTCCAACCTTATCGTCATTTAAAGTTATGGGAAATTTTCCGTTTTTAGCGAATTTTAATAGTATAAACTAATGCATATTACGAACCAAAACCATTGACCCCATGGTCAAATTTCTTCATAAATACACACTGTTACTACGAACTGATTACCTGTGATTACTACAATTACGTGATTAGTAATAACAACTTGTTTGACACCATAGTTCAGATCTGAGGAGATAAATGTTTGACAAACAAAAGCACTTCTGTCTTCCCCGTGTTTATCTTACATGTACTTTGGAGTGGATATTTTAAGCTAGGTAATGGATTCCCCATCTCGGAAACGCATAGCTATATCATTAGAAACTAAATACCAAATCATTGTTTAAGTTGATGAAGGATAACGGGCAAAGAAGGACACAGCGGTGAACTTTGGTATTCACAAAAATACATGGAGTACAATACTTAAATAATGTTGACCTTTTCAACTGTCTTCATACATTCAAGGAATTTGTGTCAGATAAAACATCAGATACAATGACAAAGAAAACAATCACTGACTTCTTCTGAAGATTGGATGCCTTGCACAATCTTTGAAAGCAGACGACAAACACTTGTATGATATATTCATTGTTTATAAATGAATTCAGTATGTTAACGGTCTACCGTGTTGTTCCTTAATAAAATAAACAGGATTTGCTACATATTTTCATTATAGCAAACTTTATTTCTTCCCTTGGTAAATTTCGTATTATGCATATAGCGAACTATGCATAGTACGAACCAGCTTTATTGGTCCCTAGCGATTCACTATAAACATGTTTTACTGTATTAAACTAATATCCAACTTCTATATATCTTCCTTCAGTACATGAATACTGATGAAACTTGGTACAGATAAAGTATCTATGATCTCCTTTAACTGTTAATGTTTTGATCTTATAAAAGGCTGACTAACCACCAGTTGGACTTGAATCCCGTAATTCTTCATAATAAGTA
Organism: Pteria penguin; assembly: GCA_035048485.1. NCBI lineage: Eukaryota > Metazoa > Mollusca > Bivalvia > Pterioida > Pteriidae > Pteria > Pteria penguin. Next base: position 6,724,978 of record CM068581.1, read on the forward strand.
TAGCACCTACCCGATTCAAGTATGTAAGGAACTTCATACCTCTTCATAACAAAGATAGCACCTAACAGATTGAACGATACAGCAAACCCCATACCTCTTCATAATAAGCATAACACCTAACTGATTGAACTATGTGAGGAACCCCATACCTCTTCTTAAACAAACATAACACCTAACTGATTGAACAATGTGGCAAACCCCATAACTCTTCAGAACAAACATAGCACCTCACCGATTGAACTATGTGGCAAACCTCATAACTCTTCAGAACAAACATAGCACCTAACCGATTGAACTATGTGGCAAACCCCATACCTCTCCAGAACAAATATAGCATCTTACCGATTGAACTATGTGAGGAACCCTATACCTATTCATGACAAACATAGCTGCTAACTGATCGAACTATGTAGCAAATCCCGTACCTCTTCAGAACAAACATAACTCCCTAACTGATTGAACTATGTAGCAAACCGCATAACTCTTCAGAACAAACATAACTACTAACCCATTCAACTATGTGACAAATTCGTACCTCTTCATAATAAGCATATCACCTTCCAATTGAACCATGCTGGCTCTTTTGATTCATGAATTTGTCCAGAGGTTTTATCAAAGTCATGTGCAATGTATGAACTCATTAAAAATAATTGAAGTATCAATTTGAACATGTCCAAACACGTGTGTGCATTTTGCTTATGCTATTGTTGTTTTAGTGAGCATTATAGACCCACATGGCCCTCTTGTAATAGTAATCTATAGTTTTATAAGATTTTCTGATCGTTAATTCTTTTCACTTTCAGTTTGTGATTAATATTGAAGCTGATGAGCATATATTCAAATTCATAATGTCCAAGTTTGGTGTGGCTCATGGAAGGTACTTATCAATATATTAACACTGTAACCTGAATTGAGTGTACAGATTTCATTCTATCTTATATAGTATGTCATACAATATTTCATTCTTTCTCATATAGCATTCCATACAATATTGTACATATTTCATTCCATCTCGTATAGCATGTCATACAATATTGTACATATTTCATTCCATCTCGTATAGCATGTCATACAATATTGTACATATTTCATTCCATCTCGTATAGCATGTCATACAATATGTATATATCAATATAAAGCTTAAAGTCCTGTATAATAGGGACATTGACTTGTGTAACACATTCATCAACAATTGCAGTGTTTATTATTAAGTTTTGATATTTGTGTAATCACTAAAATAAGATTCTTATGCCCCTGGAATCGATGATTTGGAGCATCTAGTTTTTGGCCTGTCTCTTAAAGTGTTTGTGGCAATAAACTTTGGCATTCCACACAACTTTTCAACTGTAAGAGATTGGGGTTTTCAAATTTCATGTTCATATTCCTTTTGACAGACCTTTTCATCAGTATAGTAATTTTTACCTTCATCATCAGGAATATCTTTAGAATGGAAAGTGACAGGGCTTTTATATTTCTCATGTGTATTCCTTGTGACAAGACAGAAAGTGTGACAAGACCTTTCTGTCTGTACCAAAATTTAACCTGGTGACTTAACATCAGAGTTTGACCTAGTTTTAAGGTTAAAGGCTTATATTGACAAAGATGTCGCCAGGAACTTTCATATTTTTTATAATAAATTTAAGATACAGCTTTTTATACTCCTTTTTTACAATTTCTTCATTTTATTTTAAAAGATTAAATTAATTATGTTTACATTTTGTTTGAAATTGGACTTGCTTACATAGCAAATGATACAATAACAGGTTGCTAATATCCATTTTTGGCAAATGAGTCCCTGAAAAAAACTCATTTTGTGACATTTACTTCACTGATTACATTCCAGACATATGAAAGCATTAGCATGTTATCCTATAAATTCAGAATGATATTTTTGTTTAAACATAACCTTGACCTTGGAGTTTGTTCTAGTTTTAGGATAAAGGCTTATACTGACAAAGTTGCCGACCGGAGCATATAGTCGCTGTTGTGTCGGTGTGTCTGTCTGTCTGTCGGTCCATCCCTCTGAACTTCTCCTATCCCTTTCATCAGAATTTGATCATACTTCACCAAAATATTATTTAGGTAAAGGGCTTTGGGTCAAAGTTCACTCAAGCTCATTTCTGAAAGGTCAAGATCAGTTATTAACTATGACTTAAAATACCATGAAGTACTTATATCTCTTACACTTTTCATCAGAATTTGATCATACTTCACCAAAAATGTTATTTAGGTTAAGAGCTTTCAGACAAAGGTCACTCAAGGTCATTTCTGAAAGGTCATGTTCACATTAAAAAGTTTTATTTCATAACTAATCAAGCTCAAGCTTACTCATTTTAGTTTAAGATACTGTGATCACTTGTTGTTCGACAGTTGACTTAATTGGATATCCATATGATACATTTAGATTTGAAATCGTCATCAGTCAATACAATGATTTTCTATATACTGAGTCATTCATTACCATCATTATTGCTGTACTTTTTGGAGCATCCATCAGTTTTACTGATTTTTTGGTATATGAATTGAGTCATCAATTTCCTGCATTATAACTGCTGATGGGGGAGCATCCATCAGTTTTACTAATACCCTTGTGTTAATATAGTAGCATGAAATTAGATTTGCTTACATAGCAGTGATAAAAATACAGGTCGTTAATATCCATTATTGGCCAATGAGTTGCCGAAAAACTCATTTTGTGACATTTACATCACAGAAATCTAAAAGCTCTAGCATTTATCCTGTAAATTCGCAACAAGTCAAGTCTATTATTATTTATTAAAGAAAAATACAGTATTCATTATCAAATACAGGTTTAAAAAAAATCATTCTGAATGACTCAATTTTAACTCATCTATGGTGAATAGATGTATACACTATACATGTATAATGAGGTCATCTTAAGTTGTTATAAATCTAAAGACAGTATCATATATCAGCAAACTGGATAACATAGTGTATACATCTATTCAACATTATTGAGTTAAAATTGAATTAAAGGAATGATAAACTGTTACATTTCATTAAATTGTGATGAAAATGTCTTAATAAATCCCTTTTGGACTCTGGAGTGTACAGCATAAATACAGGATAACAGGTATACATGTAGCTGAAGTTCATGTACAATACCTATACTACATGTACAATACCTATACTACATGTACAATACCTATACTACATGTATATGTTACCATTCTTGGGTGATTGCCAAGAAGTTGCTGATCTCGTATTATATTTTAATTCTCAGGGACTTTGACTCTCGTCTTTACCTTTGTATTGATGCCTTTGGATTCCTGAGCTTGGATACATACGAGAGGCTTACTAGAGGAGTTGTCTTCCCCTTGTATGTCGTTACTCATTTTGCTCTACTCGTATTTCTGCTGATTTCTGTATTACAGAACTGGAGGTAAGACAGTGTATGGCTTCTTTGCTGTTCATACGTGAATTTCATAATTTACATGATAAAAGGTGCCGCTTGACAAGACTACATTTTACCGAAAGAATCTTACAGGATTCTGGCATATGTCTTTATCACTTTATTATGATCGTGTCTTAATGTTATGCCAGGTATTGTAAGAATAATAATGCAATTTGACTATTTGACATATACATTAGCACTTTGATAATGCAATATGTTAGTGATTCTCGTGTATTGAAATTACATACTACATACTCAAGTTAAATTGGAGAGATTATATATAGTTGCCAACATTTAGTGATAAAAGTAATATGAATAAATTTGACGTTAATTGTAGTTCCTGCAGAACAGGAATGAAAATCAAGCACTTTGAAGCATACACTATCCTCTGCAATAATAATAATGAATATACTCATTGTTATTGTTTTTATACTTTCACATCAAAGACCTTTGTTGTTGAAGTTGTCTCTCTTTTTGAAATATAGCATACAGCAGGCATGAAACTAACAAAATGGTTGGTTGTGTAGGTTGAATGTCTTCCGGTTTCTCATGTTACAATGCAAACCTATCATCATATGTAATGGTGAGACATGGGTACCAACTGGTATTTATTAATTATTTCCTGACCCCATGGCTACATTTCAAGTTTCTGCTTGTAATGTACACTGCATTTTGATTTTTGTGTCCTGGAATTTCTTGGGTTTTTGTGTTTCAGTAGTTGGGGTTTGCAAAGGAATATAACGTTGAAATAGAAAGGCTGTTGCTATAGTACATGTATTACCTTGTGTTGCCGGGACTTTTGAGTTTTCAACATTTAAGTTATAGAAGTTCAACTGCACATCAAATCTTAAATGGCTTAAAGCACTACACATAGTGTTGTGAATTTTTTTGTGACATTTCAGTAACCATGTACATGACAGTAATGTTAAGGACCATACCAGTGTTAAAAAGACCCATCTTCTTTCTACACGACCAGAGCTTGCTTACCATGCAGGTAAATCACATAAATATGCAGCACATCACTGAAGTTCATAGAATTACACATCAATTAAAAAAAGTTGTGTGTATAGATATACAAGCACAAATAAATAAATGAATTACAACAACATTCGCTATTTAAGAATGTCAGATCAACTAAAGGTCAATGCAAGTCATTTTAGAATAGAGGTCAAATATAAAAGCACAAAAAGTGCAACAACACTAAATAAATAAATAGTCAAATTTTCGCTGTGATCTACCTTTTCTTCAGGACACAATAATTAAACAAACACAAAGAGAAAAGCTACATACAAAGCACAAAACTAAGTGAAACAGAGAGATATATAGGAAAAAGTATATTTATGGGTTGTTGTGAGCTTTATGATCTGAAATGGACTTTCATTTCATAAGGTATTTATGAACCAAGTTGTGTGTTTTATATCTCCAAGCCTTGGCGAAGGAATATAAAACACACAACGAGTTTCATAAATACCATATGAAATGAAAATTCATTTCAGATCCTTTTCATAACATGTTTATACTCAGTTTAGAGGTGTTTATTTCATTAAACACAGACTTGACACAATTCTTTTCCATGCTATGACGACACCTATGTCATAAATTAATTTATGACATAGCAATATTTCACTGCATAAACAGCAAAGTATGTGATAAATTACATGTCATTTTCAATCTTGCGTGACGTCATCAAAGTAGTATTTTGCACTAAGGTGCTTGAGATCAACGAAAGTATGTCACTCTGGATAAACATTATGTTGTCATGGGACATGGCTGTTTCTTTCAATTTATAACTTCCCTCCAGAATCATTTAATGGATGATGTTTATAAGTGGGAAATGGAAGTTTCCAGTATGATATTTTGGCGTTAAAAGCGTATATATATAGAATAAGAAACTTATTCTATATATAAATATATATATCAACGTTGTAGGTAAAATAATCTTGATGTCCAAATGAACAATAATTAATAATCATGTGAAATACAGAAAAATTAAAAAAAAAACCCATGTTATTATGTATTAAAATTATATTATGGAATTATTTGTCTATCAATCTTTCTGTATAAGGCCTTTTTATTCTGGAAAGTTTTCAATTGTAATTTGAGATATTGAAGTGAATCTTGGTGTGCATGTCTAGTATAAGGTCCTGCCTATGAAGTTTGTTTGACTTTTGCTGCAATTAACTTCATTTATAAGAGTTATTAAAGTCGTACATGTATTTTGAAAATATTTCAGCCATGCTAGCCGTTATTGGAGTGAAATTTTGTGTGTATGTTCATAATGAAATCATGAATATGAAGTATAATTTTTGTTTTAATTTGATCCCATTTTACAAGGTTTAATGACAATGGTACTCAGGAAATTTTTGGCTATGCTTTGAGATATTGGAGTTAAATTTGGTGTGTATCTTTGGTATGAGGTCCTACCTACATGTTTATCTATAAGGTCCTACCATTTTATAAGAGTTTTGCCCTTTGATGAAAATCTAAATTCCCCTGGCTTTTTGTTAGCTCACCTGAGCAGAAGGCTGAAGTGAGCTATTGTGATCAATCGTAGTCCGTCATCTGTCCGTCGTTATTTTTTCACATTTTCGACTTCTTCTTCAGAACAGCTGAACAGAATATAATGAAACTTGGTATGCATGAAATAATCATGGTTCCCTACAAGCGTTGATTTTTTTCGTCCAGATCCATCAAAAGGTGGCGCCACCACAGGCAAAAGTAGGTCACAGAAGGTACCCTCCTTTAACAAACTTCTTCTTCAGACTGGGGGCATAAAGAGACAAACCGAATGCACAGGAATGATCTAGAGGGATGTGTGAAGAGGTGTTGTTATTTTTGGTTCTGTTCAGAAATCAAAGTTTTGGCGTTTTTTCGACATTTTTTGGGACTTAGTAATTTCAATGCAGAAAAGTGTCATGTTTTTCAGTTAATTGATAATAATGATTTTTTATGGCCTATTTTAATCATAATTATGGTAAGCAATATTATTGGGAAAGAATTTTGTCAATATATATATTTTGGATTTTTCATGAATTTAAGAATAAAGGGGGGGGGGGTTGGCCATTTTTCACATTTTCAACTTTTTCTGCAAAACTGTCGGAAGGATTTTAATAAATCCTGGTCGTTTTTGTTCAGACCCCTTTATAGGTAGTGCCACCACAGTCAAAAGTAGGTCACAAAAGAGTACCCTCCTTTGACATTCTTATTTCTCATACCTGCTGTATACAGAGACAAACAGGATGTATAGAAATGAAGTCCTGTCATTTTGGTTCCCTTCCAAAATCAAATTTTAGAAATGTTTTCAACATTTTTTTGGACTTGGTGATTTCAATACAGAAAAGTGTCATATTTCCTAGTTAATGATGATTTCTTATTGACTATTTTGATCATAATCTGATAAGGAATGCTGTTTTGAAAGAATTTTGTATATCTTAATTTTTTTCATTTTCTATGAATTTTTTAAGACTTCCAAATGAGGGTGTATAGGGACAGTTCTTCACATTTTTAACTTTTGCTGTTATACCACATGAAAGATTTTAATGAAACATGGTATACATGAAATACTATAGGTCCTCTATCAAATTTGTACATTTCATCCAAATTGGTCTACAGATGGTGCCACCATGTCTAAAAAATAGGTCTCACAATGGTACATGTACCAATTGGTTCAAATCCAGCTGTGGTCAAAATTTTATTTTCATTTCTTTACACATCTAAATAAGTTTTTAGATGTTTCTCAACACTCAGCTTGTGAAATTAGGCCATTTTAAGTTGGATCTGGACAATATTTAAAACAATTGTTGCTCATGACCCAGGCTTGAAATCAGTCAACAAAAAGCCCCACCTGTCCTGAAGAAAATGACTAACTTGTTGCCCTGAATTACATCTTGCAGAGACAAAGCAAATTCTTCATAACTAAATCACCCGAATGGATGTGCAAAAAAAATTCTTGTTTTTTATTCTGGTCTGAAATAAAAGTTGACATGTTTTCACCATTTGTGTTGACTTAGTCACACTAATACAAAAATAAATAACTTCTTCCTTCCCACATGACTGATAATTTAGGTACTCAGGTGAGCAATATAGGCCCACTTGGGCTTCTTGTTTTAGTTTAAGTTTGAAATACTCAAGTGAAATTCAGTGTATATGTTTACTATGAGATCTCATGGAAGTTCAACATTTGTCACAATTGCCTTGTTTTTGTGCTATTATCCTTGAAGTTAGTAAGTGCTACTATTGTCTTTTGCAGAAAATTTCAATCCTGAAGTTAAGTGCTGTTAGAATGCTGGGGGATTTTTCATTTTTTATAAAGTACTGATGGAATAATTATGAATTTCATAAAAATTGCTATTCTTCTGCTTTGCTATTTCCTTGAGAAATATCTAAAAATACTCTTTTGCTCAATTTTACAGGAATACCCAAGTATGATAATGGTTTCCAGTTCAACTTGTTGCACAATCTTTGATGTCATTTTACTGTAACATCACATTTTGAACTTTAACATCCTAAGTAAAACCCAGGAAAAAGTAGCATTCTCACAACTTCTGATGTCACGTATTACGTATAACAGTTGAAAACAGCCATCAAACTGTGAATGGATTATAGTGTATATCTTGTGATTGGAGTAATGCAGAAGTGTAATTTTACGTCAGTGACTGGTGTATGAAAATATAGGAAAAATTGAGAGCATTTTAATAGCACTTTAATCTACAAACACATTTTGCAGTGTAGGTGTTGCTCTTTCATTTGATAGAATTATAAGATTTTTGAGGTATATTATTTCTATTTTCACAGTATTAGCTGTGTTTTTTGGTGCCCTAGGCATTTCTACATTACGTATGAAGTATTTATGGACACCATACATGTGTATTTTGGGAAGCGTCGGAGTCAGCGATTATAAAGCATGGAAACTTGTCTTAGCTCAACTCAAAACACAAGGTGTAATAGTATGTATATGCTTATTCTAATTAACTGTTTGTATTATATAAAAAGATTTATCAATAAATGGTTGAATATTGATAATTACATTTGATCAAATACATCCTTCTGTCATTCTCCAATCTTATGTAACATTTACTTATAAGGGCCCCGCTTCATAAGCGGATGCCCTGTAGTAATCACTCTATCTGTGCGTCCGCCTGTCTGTCCATCAGCAAAAACTTTAACATTGGCCATATCTAACACACTGTCACAGGTAGAGCTTTCATATTTGGCATGCGTGTTCCTTAAGACAAACTTTTGTGTGTTTCTTATGACAAGACCCATGTCTTGGTACTAACAGTTTTATCATGCAACCTTAACAGTGACCTTTGACATGCATTTGAAAAACTTTAACATTGACCATAATTATTGAATGGTTGGAAGTAGCCATATTTGGCATGTGTGTTTCTTATGACAAGACCTTTCTGCTGGTACCAAATTAAAGTCAAGGTCATGTTGACTAACATCCTGTGTGGCCCTTCTGACTTTATCGGTTTTCTAGTTTGAGATGTCATAGTAAAAATTATGTGTAAAGATACATGTAGTTAGAGCTATTCCAAAACATTTGGCCAAAGACTCATTATTTGACAGTGTTTTGGATGTTTAGTGTTTGGATTTTGGTTTAGAACTTAAAAATGCATGAACACGTGGAATTTTTTTTTGGATCCACCAAAGGCAGTGGATTGCTCACAGTGATCATTTGACCTTTATTTCAATGAGTGATCATTTACCTTCTTTATCATGTCCATAATGTTATAAGATAAGCTTGTAACCTCCACAGGCAGCTAGTTATTAGAAATTTGAGGGAATTCCGCCATTTGGGTACACCTATCTGAGTTGGGAAATCTTGTCCTTAAACTATTAAGCACCAGTGAAGACAAGTAACATCACAAATGTTAATGTAGGATCTTTTGTCATGTTTTCAAGTACTTGTTAGGAACATTATGGATGATATCAGAAAGGTAAATGACACATATTGAAATATAGATCACATTTTTGCTGTGCTATGCAAGCATTTTTAATTTGTATGTCAAAAGCAATCTATCCCCAGTCTTTCTGTTGATTATAAGAATTCTGTATTCAGATTTGTGTTCGAACAGCAACACTACCAAAAAACTGTCAGAAATGTGGTCTGTTGTCAGACATTTCAGACTAAAGAGTATAATTATTTTTTTATCTAAAATATGAAATATTAGAGACTATCTTGGTATTTGCATCTCAGATATGTTAGGTAGCTTTGAACTACTAGTATGGAGCTTATAGGAAATGTTTTAGACCATTTGATTGTATTTATTTTGCAGGTACAAATAGTTCGTCATTTTGCTACTTTACTTTCCCTTGCCATCTTGTTCGCTTTAGTAAGTATTTTATACATGCTTCTACTATTGATGCAGTTTTTTCTCATACAAGATTCTAAGAATGTGTCTACAGTTTATTTACAAATAATTAAATTTTTTATGAAACAAGAAATTTGATTGGCATTTGAAAGCATATTATAGCTTCATAAATTGGTTTGGTTGGTTGCTAGGAGCAACCAGCTATGCAGATATTTTCCTCCCCTCTTGTTACATTTTCATTTGCAGTTTAAAAAAGAATCTAATGTTGATAATTCAAATTATTCAAATTATTCTAGTCTTATATTCATAGAATAAGTGTCTTATTTTATGTTTTCATACAGGAGTAAATTACAATGGCTGCCGTATGCATTTTAGCGCATTAAATCTCATAAATGCATCAGACAGAATTCCTGCATGAAAACACAAAATAAGACACTTATTCTGTATATATGCGCTTTTAATGCCAAAATTTCATAGTGGAGACTTCCATTTCCTATTCATAAACCGCATCAGCAAATTATTTCGGAGGGAAGTTATAAATTGAAAGAAACAGCTTCGCGGATTTTAAAGTGTGCACCACCTCAAACCATATTATATCTCGATAAATTGCAAAATTGTTAAAGTTAATCCTTAAAGAAAAAAGAATGTTATTCATTTTTGATAGTTCTTGAAGTATATGTACTAGCATGCTAATATTTTACAGGCTCTTCCCCCGGCTCTTAAAGAATTAGAAGACCTTAAGGAATTCTGGGATCCAGACACAGTAGATCTGATGGAATGGGCCAAGTTAGTCAGTTTTTGCTAGGAAAAAATGTGTAAAAAAAAAACAAACTTGAATGGCTTATCACTGTGTGAAAAAAATTTATTTACTACATATATGTATGTTTAATACCAGTGACACGGCAGGAATAAATTGACTCATTGATATCATGTTTTAAGGTATAAAATATCTCCTGGATCAGCATTTACTGGGAGCATGCAGCTTCTGGCCGGGGTCAAGCTATGTACGGGTCAACCAATAACAAACCACCCACACTATGAAGATAAATACCTCAGATTTAAAACTAAGGAGGTCAGTATGCCACTTCTGATCAAACTGAGTACAGGTCACAGTTACATATATTTATATAAAGGAATACAAATGAGGCATTGTTTTAATAATATATATATATATATATATATAGTACAAAAGTAAAGCAAAATGCAATTCTTGTGGCATGATTTTTAAGTAAAAGAAAACAAGATGAGTAATTATGAAACAAATCAAATAGAAAAAATGTGAAAAGAAAGGAGTAGTTTGAAGAGACTAGTGAAAGGAAAATCATTTTGTAGTCAGATCAGATAAAATGAAAATCACTTATTTTACAGTTATATCAAATGTATGGTAGAAGGAAACCAAAAGATGTACATGAGATCATGAAAAAGTATCAATCCAGTTACATCATACTAGAGGATAGTATATGTATGGCTCCAAGCCGAGGAAACTGTCGTCTGCCAGATCTCATCGACATAGATAATGGAATAGTCAGTTTCTGCTATGCTACTTGACACCAGTTACTTTCATATTTAACTTTGAAGTATTATGGAGTAAATTAAGTGCATATTGAAAGTGATTATATTAATTAGGTAGACAGTTTAAAGTAAGATTCATGGTTAATTGACAATAATGATTTAATGATAATTGTCTGACATAATTGCCAGTGTAACATCTACATGTATACCTACACAACTACAGTCATGATTAATCCTTGCATAAAATGTCTTAATTTTCTTTGATAGATTCCAGACAGTGGTAAACTTGAACCTGATCTGCAGAAGAGTACAGTCCCACGGTTTTGTGATGAAATACGTTACAATGGCACAGAGTTTTTGAAATATTTTAAACCGGTTTTCTCAAATCGAACATTTCGAGTTTATAAGGTTCTCTAGAATCTGTGGTCCCATTTAGAGAATTTTACCCTTCATTCCATGTCATTTCTTATTTATCTTGATATTTATATATTTATTGACAATTTGTGGTGTTGGAAGATTTGATCTCCATTAGATAACTTGATTTTATGAAGATGTTTGGTCACATATTTTGACTTCTTTCAATTAAAGAAAAACTTCCAATGTGTTACAGGATCTTCTTTTAGCTCCCCTGAAGCAAGGGCTCACATGAATTATAGCTGCAGTGTACTGTCCATTATCCATTTGTCCATCCTCCATTCAGAATCCATCGATAAACTTTTAACATTTTCAACTTCATCTTTAAAACCACCAAAAGCATGTTATGAAATTTCCTATGGCTGAAGTTCTCCAGATCTCCTACAAGTGTTCTTGTTTTTGGACCAGATTTCCTAGGAGTGTTCTTGTTTTTGGACCAGATCTCCTACAAGTGTTCTTATTTTTGGACCAGATTTCCTACTGGTGTTCTCGTATTTGGACCAGACCTACTAGTGTTCTTGTTTTTGTACCAGATCTCCTATGAGTGTTCTTCTTTTTGGACCAGATCTCCTACAAGTGTTCTGTTTTTGTACCAGATCTACTAGCGTTCTTTTTTTTTGGACCAGATCTCCTATGAGTGTTCTTCTTTTTGGACCAGATCTCCTATGAGTGTTCTTTTTGGACCAGATCTCCTATGAGTGTTTTTCTTTTTGGACCAAATCTTCTACTAGTAGTTCTTCTTTTTGGATCATATCCATCAACGGGGTTAATCTAAGGCAGGCAAAATGGACCCCAGAGGGTACTCTCCCTTAACAAATTTCTACTTCAGAGTGATCTAGTGTCATCTTGAAAGGATTTTTATTTTGGATCCTTTCTGAACTCCAATGTTTTATCCTTTTTCTTCCCTGTTTCTTACGTATTTATTTGATATATAGACAACAGAAAGCATTAATTTGCTAACTATTATTAGATATATTGTAATATCTTTTGCACAGGTTAGGGAAAGTTGTGTTTAAAGATTTAATTTTCTTGATTTTTTTTATATTTTTTCCATTGTTGATAAAGGCAAATACTAGAATGCTTTAGATTAGCAGACCAAATGCTATTAAGGACACAAAAAATGTTCACATTTTTCAATGCATTTTTCAAAAAATTTTCAGTATTTTACAGCTCTAAATATGTCAAAAAAGTCTTTTCAGAAAAAAGAATTAGCCATAAAAGAGTTCGCTATATTTTATTAGATCCGACCTATTTAACAGTAATTTGAAAGTTTTTATCAAAATTTAATTTTCTTTTTTTTTTTCATATTTATACAAACATGTATGTCCCCGTGATGTACATGTATGGCAGGGTGCATTAAGTGTTTGCTTTGTCCATCATTCCATCCTTCTGTACTTCCATTAAACGTTTGGTTTCTGGATGATGAGTCGAGTGCCCTTCATCATATTCAAACCAGATTTGGATATATGCTTACTTATAAAAAGCAGACCCCTGTCGATTTTTAGGTCAAGGTCACAGTTGACGAAAATAGACTGCAATTACTGGTTTCCGGATGATAACTCGAGTACTTTTCATCATATTCAAACCAAATTTGGATATATGCTTACTTTTCAAGAGAGGAAATACCCTTATTTTGGGATGGAAGGGTCAAGATCACAGCTGATAGAAAAGACTGAAATGATTGGTTTCCAGGTGATTTTCATTTATCATACATCGTTAGCTGCTTGTCAGAATTTGATCATATTTTACAGGCCCAGTTCTTTTAAAACAAAAGTAATTTAAAATCTAATCAAAAGGGAAGGATGTCTATAGATTTGAGGGTCAATATGTCAGAAGGCAAGGTCATGTAATTTACAAAAAAGCTCTAGTTTGTTTTGTTTTTTAGTTTCACAGCTTTATCTTTTTTTCTAGTGAAAAAAAAGCGGAAATGATTATTTATTATCGTTTCTTTTGTACTTCATACTGGATTTGACTCCGTCCCACATGAACAAAGTGACCAACCATGGCAAATAATCACGAAACCCAGTATTGGAACCGTACGGAAGCCCATTTAGGACCTATCAAAAAATATTTTTGAATTTGATATAACGAATTCTTGAATTTGTTAAAACGGATTAGATTCGTTTTAACAAATTTGGGGAATTCGTTATAACGTATTTAATCTGTTATAACAAATTTGAGGAATTCGATATAACGAATAGGGACCTATCAAAAATATTTTTGAATTGGATATAACGAATTCTTGAATTTGTAAAAACGGATTAAATTCGTTTTAACGAATTCTTGAATTTGTTAAAACGAATTTAATCCCTTTTAACAAATTTGAGGGATTCGTTATAACGTATTAAATCTGTTATAACTAATTTTAGGAATATATGAATTCAAGAAATCGTTATTTCGAATTTAATTTGTTAAAACGAATTGCAAAATCTGTTAAAACGAATTCAACAACTTTGTTATAACATATTTAATTCGTTATAACGAATTCCTCAAATTTGTTATAACAGATTTAATTCGTTTTAACGAATGCATCAAATTTGTTAAAACGAATTAAATCCGTTTTTACAAATTCAAGAATTCGTTAAAACGAAATTAATCCGTTAATTCGTTATATCAAATTCAAAAATATTTTTGATAGGTCCTAAATGGGCTTCCGTAGGAACCGAGTATAAACATAACCTTTTACGTGTTTACTGCAAAATCAACGGGGATCATCCTTTGGTCGCGAGCGTCCATTGTGTAATATGTCCTGTAGTGAGTGGCCTAGGTAAAAGACATCAAGTCACATAATGTAGATACACCGACAGCTGCTCAACAAAGTAAACCTTTTTACCCATCATTACATTTACAACTGTATGACGAGAGAAGGTGTCAATGTTGTTTATGGTTTTTTTTTACCATGATAAATAGGAGGCACCTCACTACATATTATAAACCGCAGACATTTGTCTTATATAAGCGATTGCATATAAAAGACGGAGAGAAACATGATTAGGTTGAATGAAGATGTTGTCAAAATCGCAAGTTACCCACTGGTGGTCATCGGTGATCTTTCTTTCACTGGTGAAACCGTAAACCCGAGGTCCCATCTCGAACTGTAAAAACTGAAAATAAAGCGCAAGAGAAGCTCAAATCCTACAGATTTAGGTCCATGAATAAATTATGATGAAAATTTAGCATTTATTGGAATAGCAAGCACTTAATTTTTGTGTCGCTTGCGAAGCATAGCGGCACATAGGGATCACTTTGTCCTCCGCCCGTGTGTCCGGTACTCACTTTCGTATTATTGGCTATGCCCAAGGACTTATAAACAAGAAAAAAGAGGAGTTACTGGCTCAGCCATGTGGCAGAAGTCACCATGGAGCTATACAATATGATATAATACATGAATATAAATAATATACTAGAACATATAACACATTACAAAAACATTTGATTGTAGTGCAATTACGATACCGACTTAGGACGGTCATTTAATTTGACAAAAGCCAAACAAAGACTTGTTTATAAGTCCTTGCTATGTCTTTGTTATTTGATATGGTAAGTTGAAAAAAAAACTTGCAAGGGTTAACAAAGAAAGAAAGACTTATTAGGGGGCAACACATTTTTACCCTATGACCTTGACCTTGGAGTTTGGCCTTCGTTTCAATAAATTTAACCTTGACATAACTTTTGAATGGCAAGTGATAGGGCTTTGATATCTCGCAGGTATATTTATTCTAATACGGCCTTTTAGTGACACCAGAAGTTTTGACATTATAACCTTGACTTTGGAGTTTGACTTACTTTTTGAAAAAATTAACATTGGCGATAATTTTCAAATAGATTTCACATGTGTATTCTTATGACAATGCCTTTCTGTCAACTCAATTTCTTTTTACCTTGTGAGCTTGACCATGGAGTTTGACCTACTTTTAAAAAGGTTAACATTGGCCACAATTTTTGAATGGCAAGTGATAGGGCTTGATGTTTCATTTGTATATTCCTTATGACAAGGACTTGTGACCTTGACCTCGAAGATTGGCCTGCTTTTAGAATTGTCCAATATTCACACTTTTTTCGTATTAACAGATTACATTTTTATCTTTCAGTCCATACTGATGTTTTAGTTATTGTGAAGGTATTTATGTCAAGCGTTTTGATAATAGGTATATGTTTGTGATGTCAATAGACTAAAACCAAGGTCGATTAACTTGTGACCTTGACCATGACCTCTACTAAGAATAACTTTTTTGGACTGTGTTGCGATAATACAGAAAGCCCAATAGGCGACACATTTTTTCATTTGAATACCCATTTTAGTTTACCACAATGATCACTATAGCTAGAATTCACTGTACATGCAATACTTCAAACCCTTACATATCACCCATCCTGATAAATTTGATACAACATTTCCTCCCATGAAAAATGATGACGATGACCTTTCTGTCGAAAGCAACATTGCTAAAGCTGCTGTGTCTCTTTTCAGCAAGCCATTGACTTTAGCACTACCTCTTTGCCAGTAGTGTTTAGTGAAATAAGCAAAGCTTTCGATCGTGTTTGGCGTGATAGGTTAGTTCATAAATTACTTTCAATTATGGTGTGTGACAAAATTCTTCTTTGATTTACAAATTATCTGTCTAATAGGAAACGACAAGTAGTTATAAAGGGGGTATCATCAGGTTGGGTGACAATGATTAAAGTAGGGGTTTGTCGGGGTACAAATTTTAGAGCGATTTTATTTCATGTTTATATTAATGACGCCATCAGTGAAATAAACACCAATATAAGACTCACAGGATTATATGTAGACAGTACTAATTTAAATACATAATAGCTGATGACCCAGACAGCTAGGCGGATCTTCTTAGCAATGTCATGGACAAAATACATTTTGGTCGCGTCAATGGTTTGTCGATTTCAATCTAAACAAGACTGAATCTTTTCTTATTTCTACAAAACGACGCATTCCTTTTCATCATCTTTATGCATGCAAGAAGGACTGATACACGAAGCCTTACTTTCACTAACAATCTTACCTAGAATGATGCATTGATAACATCGTAAATGGAGCATCGATAAAAATACGTAAACTTATATTTCAACTAGACAGATTTTCCTTCCAAAAATTAACATTTACACGTCATTTCTTGGAATACGCAGACAGACATAATTTGGGACAGGTGTACCGGCGATCCAATCGTAACAAATGGCGATGGTGTTCCGATTTGCCGGTGATCAACACTCCCACTCCAAATAAAAAACAAAACAAAATACACAAACAAAACAAAAAAAGATTATAACGTCTACTCATTGAGGTTGCTAGGATTCTTGCTGGGGCATCATAATTGGGTAGTGAGCAGGCTGGGAAACTTTACGAACACGTAGAATCAAGCATAAAATAACGAAGTTTCATAGCATGTAGTTACGACTGCAACGAATGGGCTATTTTGTCCCGGCAATGGATCGCAACGGAAGAGACGGGACAAAATAGCTCTTACGTTGCAATCGTAACTACTTGGAAAGTATCGTACTCGAAGCACACATTTTCGTTAGAAATACTTCTACTGCCGATACTTGTGTCAGCAGAGTACTCGGCATTTTCTTCAGTCTCTCCTGTGGACTTCCACTTTTCAATCTTTTCTTCTACAAAAATACTTTATCAAGTACATCTTTCGAGCTCCTTCTGTGTTGTAATATAGAATTGCATTAACATGTTGGATAACGTCTGACCATACAATCTCTGGATAAAATGCCTATATGAGATTTTCCTTTTGCCAATGATTGCTGAAGTGTTAATGGTTCTGTTCAGTGCAAAGGAGTACACGTACATGTATCGGTATCAATAAATTTTAGTTAGAACCAACTACATCTTACATGAATATCATCCAGTGTAATTCCATATCGATAGCACTACGGAAGATATTTCGGAAGTAACGATACAAAAAAATTCTGATAGCCGTCATAACCATTTTCAATATCGAACGGGTCCAATCTCCATTTATGACTAACACAGGTCATATCATATTGTCTGGTCAATGTCCTTACCAATACAGGTCACAACTTATTGTCCAGTCAAGGTTCTTACTAATACAGGTCATACTCTATCGTCCAGCAAATGCCCTTACTAATACAGGCCATAGCCCATCGTCCAGTCAAGGTCCTTACTAATACAGGTCATATCCCATCATCCAGTCAAGGTCCTTACTAATACAAGCCATACCCCATCGACCAGTGAAGGTACATACAAAAACAGGCCATAGCCCATCGTCCAGTCAAGGTCCTTACTAATACAAGCTATATCCCATCATCCAGTCAAGTTCTTACTAATACAGGCCATACCCTATCGACCAGTGAAGGTACATACAAAAACAGGCCATAGCCCATCGTCCAATCAAGGTCCTTACTATACAACTTATAGCCATCGTTCAGGCAATATCCCATCATATAGTCAAGGTCTTTACTAATATAGGCCATAGCCCCTGATCGTCCAGCCAAGGTAGTTACTAATACAGGCCATATCCCATCGTCCAGTCAAGGTACATACTAATACAGGCCATAGCCCATCGTCCAGTCAAGGTCTTTACTATAAAACTCATAGCCATCGTTCATACAATATCCTTACTAATACAGACTATAGCCCATCCTATAGTCACGGTCCTTACTAATACAGGCCATAGTCCATCGTCCAATCAAGGTCCTTACTATACAATTCGTAGCCATTGTTCATGCAATATCCTTACTAATATATGCTATAGCCCATCCTATAGTCAAGGTCCTTACTAATACAGGCCATAGTCCATCGTCCAATCAAGGTCCTTACTATACAATTCGTAGCCATCGTTCATGCAATATCCTTACTAATATATGCTATAGCCCATCATATAGTCAAGGTCCTTACTAATACAGGCCATAGCCCCATCGTCCAATCAAGGTACGTACTAATACAGGGCAAAGCCCCATCGTCCAATCAAGGTCCTTACTATACAACTCATAGCCATCGTTCATGCAAAATCCTTACTAATACATGCTATAGCCTATCCTATAGTCAAGGTCCTTACTAATACAGGCCATAGCCTATCGTCCAGTCAAGGTACGTACTAATTAAAGCCATAGCCCATCGTCCAATCAAGGTCTTAACTATACAACTCATAGCCATCGTTCAGGGAATATCCTTACTAATACAGGCTATATCCCATCATATAGTCAAGGTCCTTACTAATACCGGCCATAGCTCCATCGTCCAGCCAAGGTACGTACTAATACAGGCCATAGCCCATCATACAGTCAAGGTCATTACTATAAAGGTCATATCCCGTCGTCCAGTCAAGATCCTTATTATACAACTCATAGCCATCGTTCAGGCAATATCCTTACTAATATATGCTATAGCCCATCATATAGTCAAGGCCCTTACTAATACAGGCCATAGCCCCATCGTCCAGCCAAGGTACTAATACAGGCCATATCCCATCGTCCAGCCAAGGTAGTTACTAATACAAGCTATATCCCATCATCCAGTCAAGGTCCATGCTAATACAGGCCATAGTCCCATCGTCCAATCAAGGTCTTTACTATACAACTCTTAGCCATCGTTCATGCAATATTCTTACTAATACAGGCTATAGCCCATCATATAGTCAAGGTCCTTACTAATACAGGCCATAGCCCCATCGTCCAGCCAAGTTACTAACTAATACAGGCCATAGCCCATCGTCCTGTCAAGATCCTTACTAATACAAGCCATAGCTCATCGTCCAATCAAGGCCGTCTTTACTATACAACTCATAGCCATCGTTCATGCAAAATCCTTATTAATACAGGCTATACCCCATCATGCACTCTAGGTCCTTATTATAAAGGTAATATCCCGTCGTCCAATCAAGGTCGTTTTTGATACAGGCCATAGCCCATCATCCAGTCAAGGTCCTTACTTATACAGTTTCTACTCTACTGTCCAGTGAAGGTCCTTTCTATTACAGGTCATACTCTATCGTTCATTCAGTTTTCTTACTAATACAGGTCATACTTTATCATCCACTCAAGGTATGTACTAATACAGGTTTTACCCCCATCGCCCAGTCATGGTCCTTGCTTATACAGGTTCTACTCGCTTGTCCAATGGATCAAGGTCCTTATTAATACAGGTCAAACTCTATCGTATAGTCAATGTCCGTAATATATACAAGTCCTACTTCATCGTCCATTTGAGGTCTTACTAATACAGTCCATTCCCCATCGTCCAGTCAGTAAATATTCATTCAGAAAATCAAGTCCTCGCCTAATATATCAAATAGAAAGTAAGTATGCAAGATCCGCAAAGAGACTCAATGTCAACCGTTTTTGGTTTTGAATGAAAATGCTGGTTACTTTCACTTTCTCTGACAAGCTGTAGGGCCAGGGCCTTATCCCGGCTTAGGTTAGCTGGTTAGAGTGACGAAATTTCAGGTTGTAGATTACATGGCATGATTATTGCTGCATATTAGGGCCAACACTGGTCGAGAACTAGTTCCTAGCTTATTTGTTATTTGAGTTGAAGCGTGAAAATATTTTGTGTGTATGACTATGATTTAAATAATCTCGTTTGAGATTCTTGCACATGGCCGTTTTAATAATCTGCCGTTTACTATTGCCACTCGCCACCAGTGGCAATAGTAAACGGCAGCATATTAAAACGGCCAAGTGCAAGAATCTCAAAAGACATTAACCATGATTGTCTGTATGGTTGCAAGAGGTTTCTGTCCTTTTCGTTTTGGCTCTAAGAGGTTTTGGTCCTTTTCAAGTTCAGCCTTGGAAGTTTCGGCCCCCAATATTAATTACAATGTAAGTTAAAATAATCTAAGTTAAAATTCTTACCGAGTTTATTTTGGGATATTTAAAACAGGTTGGCAGCAATTAACCTCTCATTTGAGAGATAATCACTCAAATTCCTTGAAATTGATTACTGAAAAGAGAGATAGTTACTCATTTGAATGATTATCTCTCAAATGAGAGGTTGCCCCCAACCTGTTTAAATTAAGACTGAATTTTCACTTAAAGAAATGAAATAGTACAGACTATCGCTCAACATTTCAGGTTAAATACCTGCTCACGCTTTACTACTATCTGGGAAAATGAAAGAGCTGAAGAGAAATTAGTTGTCTTCCTTTGCCTACTCACGTTGGAAGTTATGATTTTGTAAATGAAATTTATTATAAGAGGATGAAATTATTGGCAATATTCTGTAACTTGCCACACAGTCTCAAAATATTCTACAATGTCTCGTTTTATTCCGCATAAAACAGAATAAAACAAATGGAAATTAATAAAACGTGCAAATATGAGATTTTATTCAACTAGAATGAATTATTACGTACATACAACATACCATATTTGTATATATGTCTCTAAATATACATAACAGATGAAGGATATTGCCAAATTATCTTGGATATTACAGGGGGCGACATTAACGATAGGACAGATAGGGCAATAGAACGTTTCAGGTAAACCTGCAGACCTGATGTTTTGATGGGCAGAAGTATTTGCAGAGACTTACTTCTATTGAAACGGGTCGGCTCATACTTGAGCCGAACCCTTTCAATAGAAATTAGTAGAGACCCATTAGTTAAAGAGTATAGTGAGCTGGCACTCATAGGTTGCTGTATATACTTCCGCCCACCAAAACTTATTGGGTCTACAGGTTGGAGAGTTTTCTATCATGTCACTCATTTTCAGTGACTTAGGACTGACACTTTTCAACATCACTGGCAATTACCATTAGGCCTGTATATGAGAATTTCATGTAGATCTCTTCATGATTTGAATACATAACAGGCAGGGTGAAAAACTGTGGCCAGACTTGGGAATCAAACCCGATAATGGCACCAGTCACACTTCCCCTCTGCCAGAGGTTTTCAAACCTGGAAACTCAACAGAGAAATAACCCTGGTTCTCCCTCACATGAGGGTCACTCTCATGGCTCTAAATCTGTAACAGGCCGGGAGTAAAATTGTGGCAGGACCCAGGAACCAAATCCTGAAGCCTTGTATACTATCAGGGCAGATGCTTTCACCATTGAGGTTTCCAGGCCGATACCGGCATCTGTCACAATGAAGTAATACCAGTTACGGGTACTGGTCTAAACTGGGAACTCGACCAGTAATTTCTTTGAAACCTTGGTCAGTTGCTAGTGTTAAAATATTTAATTTAAGAGCTGACCAAAATCTTTGTTTTACAGAAAAACAATTTGCATATTTAAGAGTTTGGTGAAATACAATTGATTTCATTTTGCACTTTTGACTCTGAAATTCAGGAATCCTTGATATCATTACAGAGATGGAAGATGGTCGTACATTTGGGAAGAGTTTTTATTGAGACATCTGTTGTTTACCTAGCAGTCTTTGGTGTTCTTTTAAACATTTACTATCATGGACTCCAGCAAAAAATTGATATTCATTTCCTAGGTAATTTCTAAGTATTAAAATGTGATCATATCTATATTTCTTTATTTAACACAAAATGTCTAGCATTGCTGAGTAAGATTTATTTGACATATTAAGAATTTATGATCCTTAGTTACCGAAGACAGTCAGGTGATTTACAACAGCTCAAAAAAGAGGAGATTTATACAGTACAGTGAGGCCACTATTCAATAGTTGTAATGAAATTATTATTAATAGTGTCATTAAATTTCAACCAAACAATGTATATAAATATCAGTATATACCGATTTCTGAACATTTAAATTTTGTTAGTTATTACCTTTGTTTTGAATGAAGTTCATGGCATTGCAAGTAATACATTTAAATGTTGAAGGTTTTCTGACATCAGCAGCCTTGGTGATATTAGTCCAACAACTTTCACCCCTTTTCTTTTCTGAGCATACAGTTCAACATTCATTGCATAAGTAAGTTGCTACATGTAATTAGTTGTCTTAATTTTAGGTGAATTAAAATTGTTTGAGGCATTGAATAGTGAAGGGGCAGACAGAGTAGGAGTGGAGAAGAGGGAAGGTATTGTCTGTCTGTCCCATCATTACTATGTTCAACTATATGTACAGTTATGATCATAAATATTTGTTTTGTTTACATGTGAAATTGTACCTAAAACTTTGATCACACCAGTGGTAATCTTCTGAAATCTAATCAGGTATTACTTTATCAGAATATTTGTAAGTCATGAATAATTCCCATGATTTCTGACTCATACTTACTGTGTTATTACAGGGACAATCTCAGCTGTGGTGAATCTACTATATTGAAAGTTGATGGATTGAGTGAGCATGTAGGAGGTCTGCACCTACAGGAGATTTTTGGTGTGTATGGTAACATTCTCAGTATCGATATTCCACCCCGTAATCCAGGATATGATCCCAAATCCCATTCAGTGGCATATATAGAATTCTCTGTCATGGAGGCTGCCACAAAAGCTAAAAATTATCTAGATGGAGGTATGAATTTTATATATTTTCACAGAAATTTTGAATATTTTTTTAAATGATTTGTTTTTGTTGACCGGATTGCAAAGCAATGCCAGTCTATGAATTGGCAAAATCCGTCTGTCCGTCCATCTGTCCGCACGGCATCAACATTTTACGTTTAGCATTTGCGTTTAGCTTGGTTTCTTTCATACCCTAAAGGGTACTTATGTCAAAGTTGGTTTGTAGATACTTGAATGTTCTATCCAACCAATACAAAAATTTAGTGACCTTGACCTTGACTTGAACTTGAATACACACTGTTTTTTGCCTTTAGAGTGACCACTTGCATACATGTATTGTTAATGTTAATGCAAAGCAATATTCTGGTCTATAAATAAGCAAAATCCGTCCGTACATTCGTCTGTTTGTCCATCCATCCGTCCAGCGTCAACACTTTGCGTTTAGCATTTGCCATCCGGTCATACTGTCCTTGACGGTTTCTTGTTGATACATAAGTCAGTTATCCAGTAAGATATTAAAACTCTGGTGAATTTTTATGCCCTGAAATATTACATGTATTATGACATTGTATGGTTCACATAACATTTTTTATTTCATTTTCTGTGAAATCAGTCATCCATCAATCTGTTTATCCATAACAGTGTGCTTCTATAGAGTAAGTTCAATCTTGGTAGAGAAGTTTATTTGCAGGTGATGTGTCATGACCATGATTCATTCTAGTCATGTATCCTAGGTCAAGAGAAATATTCTTGTCTGACCCATAACTTATGCACACATTACTGAAATATGTTTATATTTGGTAGAATAGTCATTAATGTAAAGTCAAGGTCATTATCAATATACTGGTAAACAAATTCTGTTTTCTGGCCTCTTATTTATATACGTATCATTAGAGTAAGTTCACACTTCAAAGAAATGTTCCTAATGTGAGATTTATGTTTCCTGACTATGACAACCTTAAGACATGGCACTGTCTACTTTGACATTTGTATAGAAGCTAAGTCAATAACATGCTTAGGTTGTGACTGAGAGGTTGAGGATTCGAGTTCAACTTGTCACTTCAATGTTGAAAATGTTGAAAACCATGGTGATGTTTCACCATAAGCATGGGCACATGGAAGATCCTTCTACTCTGAATTATTCCTTTGTATATGTCGAAATTTCTGTTTTTTGCATCTGACAGATACTATCAACATACCATTTTATTATAAGTAAAGTAATCTTTGCATGACCAAAAAAAAAGCATAATCTATAACCTTGTAGAATTGTTCCTTATGGAAGAAATATTCTTACTGGGAGGGCTGTGTGTTTTGACCTTGACATCTTTAAAGGAATATTATACACTTAAGGTCCAGGTCATTGTCATTTTAAGTATACTGTGTTTGGTCATGTTTTAAGGTATTGAACTGATATTTTGTGCGCGACTTACCTATAAGATGTAGATTAGGTGCAATTTTTATTATGTGACCTAATTCTACAGAGTTAGTGCGTTTTGTAGAAAGTTGCCACCCTAATTAAGCAATGGGCAGTCTTTGAAATAAACTTGAAACAGCACAAACCCATTATGCAGGTCACTGGAAAAAAATCAGTAGCAAGAAACCATTTTTACAAGCCCAAAATTATGATGTAAAACAGAGAAGATAGGCTCACTGATTCATTTATAGTTTATTCTTATATTTTCATCATTCCTGACATTTTCCATCAGTTTCTTACTTAAACACACTGTCCCCTACATACAGTACAGTCCGGGTGGAACTTAATTTGTCCACTGGTCACAGTGGGCATTTTTAGAGTGGGCATTAAAACGTCCACTGGACACAGTGGATATTCTTGTAAGAGTCAGTAAGAATTAACATACAGGTAAGTGGACAGCATGATAGCTCAGGTAAATGTCCACTCCTAATGCCCACTGAAATTTCAGGTGGACTGCCCACTGTGGACAAATGGTCTGTTGAGCTTGATTCTTTTCTCTCTCTCTTTTTATGCCCCTGGATTGATAGATGGGGGGCATATTGTTTTTGTCCTGTCTGTTTGTTTGTTTGTCAAATAGCTTTTTGGACTTTGGTGCCGCCAGGGGCATCAGTGTTTCACAAACACAGCTTGGTTTTTTGTTTTTGTTTTGTTTTTTTATATTGTTTTTTTAATTTTTTTTTGGTGGGCAGGTATGATAGATGGACAGACTATTAGAGTTACTTATGTGATAAAGGAGGATTTCAGGACAGTCAGGAGAAGGTAACTCTTTACAATATAACACATTTGATTGGAATGGTAGATAGACAACAAGTTTAAGATAAACTTATTAGCACGAATGCTGGTGGGAATACCAGGAGGAGGTATCTATGAAATGATCATGTAAGGTAAATGGGCAGAATGTTAAAGTTAGCCGTGTAATGACAAGGAACAACAAACTACAGTCAAACTTCAATATGTCGAACACTGATATCTCGAATACCCGGGATATCTCGAAGTCGGACGTCGGTCCCGAAAAAAAATCCTTCATAATATGATTAAATTCTTCATAATATGATTAAATTTACCCCGGATGTGTTGAACACTGATGTGTCGAATACCATGCTTATCTCGAATACATTTTCAAGTCCCGATGTTCTTATTTACTTCATAGTTGACAGATCGCGCGCACGGTTTAATCAATTGACCGTGTTGGTGTACAATGTAGAAGGTCACAGTAATTACATAATCGATCGAGTCCATTCATACCTTGTTATTTATACTAATTGTTACCTCATGATGGGGGGCAGGCGTGGTGTAGTGGTTAAGCGCTTGGCTTGCGGCGCCGACGATCCGGGTTTGATTCCCGGGTTGCGCCACTATGTTTAAGAGGTTGGTAACCTCCTGCTTCCATGTCGCGATATAACTGAAATATTGTTGAAAGCGACGTAAAACCCCAATCAACCAACCAACCAACCTCATGATGGTAGCTTATTAAATTTGACATTGCAATTTAAAAAAAAAAACATTAACTCAATTTTTCATACCTGCATTTATTTAAAGAAATTTGTTTACATTGTTCATTAATCTACTTTTATTTCATATCCATGAGTATGTCGGTGGATTTTTATGCAAAGTAATAGTAGCTTGATGTGTTTTGAATAAAATAAAATTATGACACGTTTCTTCACCTCGTCTCATGCATCAGTCCGTCCTTGGTTTAAAGTATAGAATACGACAGTTATGTCCAGTATTGAATTTAACATACAAAATTACTGAGAACCAAACATGACGTTCTCAGTTTTGGGGTATATTCTCTTTATATATCTATAAATAAAAGATATGATGAGATTTGGATTCATTATTTTGTAACTATGTACATAAACGCATATTTCTTGATAAATACATCACGTACTCTAACAATCACACGTGTCAAATGCA